>JAREIS010000148.1:2270000-2600085 GCA_030060385.1 Muscicapa striata striata | reverse complement strand
AACCTATTTGGACACAAAGGAAGAAAAAACTGAAAGAATGAGAAACAGCTCTTGCATGGGAGTTTAGTTCTGCAGGAGTGTTCTCAGAGCTATTTTTTGCTCGTTATGATGATGGCTGAAATCGTATTTATAAAGCTGAAAGAAAAGCCTTTGTCTGAATAATGCTTTGCATTCTCAGAAGCTTCCTGATGTGCTTTGTAGCTGTCATGAGATCTACAGAGCCTTCCGAGTCCTTTGCTTGCCCCTCAAAAAAAAGTGTGGAAAGCTGGAAGTTGAAATGAGAAAACAGCTAGGTTTATAAAACGAACTTTATTTATTTCTTTATGAACAAGTAATGTACTATTTTTCATTTAGTCAAACCAGAAGTAACATGAAATATAAATATCTCCTCTACTAGGAAATAAAAAAAGGATAAGATTATTTTAGAATAGTAACAAAGTAGCTGATTAAGAGAGACAGAACTGTGTCCTATCACAGTGTATCTGAAAGATAATTCTTGCTAGTTTGCCTATCTGCAAAGGAGGATTTTTAATAAAAAAGAGGATTAAAATGCTGATTTAAAACCACCCCATGCACACACGGAGCTCATCCCCTCTAGGCATGGTGCCTGCTCCTCCTTTGAGGTCCTGGGGGAATGGATAGAAGTGGGATTCATTCCAGTGGCCTACATGATTCTCTTTCAAGCCTGTAGGAAAAGGGTAATTTGTGCTGAGAGTTAACAGTCCCTTTGCTTAAGTCTGTGACTGACATCAGAACTTTCTGCAGAAGACTCATATTTCTCAGGTAGAAATGCTGCTCCCATTTTCTTGTATTAGCATCACACTCAGCATAAAAGGACTCAGGGTCTGACGCTTTTCAATCACATGAAAAATTTGGTCTTATTCACCTCATATATTTGTTCTGTGAAAAATACAGCCTCTTTATTTTTTCAGCCTGGGAACAAAACAAGTCCAAATATCAGAGCAGACTGGGGACTGACTGCAGAGTGCAGCCCTGCAGTAAAGGCCTTGGGATTCTCATGGAAAACAAGCTGGACCTGTGTCAGCAGTGCTCCCCTGCAGCAGCAACACCCACCAGTCATGGGACTGCATTAGCAAGGGTCAGCAAGTGCAGGGATGTGGTCATTCCCTCCTGCCTGGCTCTGGTGAGGCTGCATCTGCAATACTCTGTGCAGTTTTTGAACACACTCCCCCCATGGCATGGGAGATGCTGACTGCTGGAGAGGCTTCAACACAGCCCAAGGATCAGCAGGAGCATGTGCTGAGTGAGGAGATGAGATGGGAATTAGGTGGGTTTGGCCTGCAGAAGGGAAGGCTGAGGGATCTCATTGCAGAGATGCTGCTCCAAGGGGGAAATAAGATTCCAACACATCCAAGCTTTTCCTCCAAGTGCACAGTGAAAGGACAAGAGGCAATGGTCTCATGTTGCCAACCAGCAAAATCCTTTCTCAACAAAGGGAACACTTCATTTACCATGGGAGTGCTGCAGCCTTGGGACAGGCTGCCCAAGGAGGTTGTAGAATCTCCATCCTTGGGACTTCCAGGATACATGTGCACAAGACCCTGGAGTGACTTTACCCAGCTCTGAAGTTAGCCCTGCTTGGAGTAGGAGATTTTAATGCACATTTTTCACTGATTCAGCTGAACTCACTAATCTAGCAGGAAGGAAGTTGCATTCTGCAGTTTGAGGACTGATAATTCACTGGAAAGATCAAGAAGCACAGACGTGGAACCTAGAGAAATTTCAGAATCTGAGAATAACATTTCTAATTAAATTCTAGTCCAATTGAAAATTTGTGTTCATTGTGTGTATTTTTTGTATGTATGGTTTATATATCTGGAATTTTCTTATGATTACATTATGAGGATATGTCACCATTTGTTTTAAACTCTCTTGATCATCTTAATCTTTGTTCCACAGACAGTTTCCTTTCTGGGTCACTGGAATATAAGAACCCTGCAATCTTTTCTTTCTACAGTGTTGGACAAGATGACACAAATCCAGAACCTTCCCCACTAGTCAGAGAGCTCACTTAATCTTCAGAAACTCTTCCTTCTGCATTCGTTCTGGCTACAGGAGACTGATAAAATCCTCTGGATATTTCCTTCCTTTCAGCTCTTTCCTGAGTACCCAAACCTCGTTAGATATTTGAAGTGAAGATTGTTTTGTGATACCAATATACATCCCTGCCCCAGATGGTCCCTACAGCTTTCACAGAATTTTGGGCAGGTCCAGGTGAAGCTCGCAGGGGGTCAGGAACAGTGACCCTACTTTCTCCCACTCACTCACTGCTGTTGGCAGAGGAGTAGAGTAGCCTGGAAATATAAGAAAAGGGACTGGAGAGAATAATCTGTGGGGTCTCAGAAGAATACAGGAGATGGAAGAGTCACTAGTAAAATCCTTGTTGGAAAGTCGAGTGAGGAAAAGTTGGCCACAGTGAGCAGGGCTGTCAGAGGCAAGCAGTGGATGTGTGATGTCCTGACAGAGCCAGTTTGCTGCCAACCTGCTGTTTGTAAACGTGTATCAGCAACAGCAGATTTTAAAGATTAAAGCTGTCAAGGGAAAACTAATGCTGAGTTTTTCCAAGAATTTATGGGATTGGATCCTCATCTTCAATACTCCTCAGGATGAACATAGTTCTTGCCTAATTCTTTGAGACTTTCCTGTATGAGTCATTGTTCATGGCAGAATAGCAGCTTTATACACAGATGGTTGTAGAACAGAGGCACCATTGAGAGGCAAACACTGAGACATCTATGTCCTGCAGATACAGGCATACACACACACAGATCAACAGCTTCATCCACAGCAAGCAGTCAGTCCTGCTCAGTGTGTTCAGGCAGAGTCTCCACTCTTTCACGACACAAGAAATCCCTGATGGAATTCAAGTAATGAGCAATTGATGCTGAAGAGGAAAGCTTAGTGTCAGGGAAATATCAATGTCCAAGCTCACACACCCGGAGGGAGTTTGGCCAGAGGGCTGCCTAGCTGGATTGTTCTCCTTAGCTGGCCAGAAGCCTAGTTCTCCATGGGCTCAAAAGAGAAGATCAGACGCTCTGGGATCCAGCAAGCTGTTGTAGAGTATCTGGCAAGCCCAAATCATAGGATTGATACTAAGCCAGAGAGAAGGACATTTGAAGGAAAGTTTGAGTGCTTTCATCAGATTCCTCTTGGGATGTTTTCCTGTTTTTCCAGTGCCTCTCCACGTAATCTTGGAGAAGTCCCTTAGGACCTTTAAAGTAGGTTCATGCCCACATCTCCATGCACAGGTAAATTTCAGAGTAATGGCTCAGGTTTGACTCCAGTGCACCTCTTAGGGGATAAAAGTCACTGTGGGTGGGTTGAGCCTATGGTTGTGGGCCAGCACAGTCCTCAGATGAAACAGGCAAGGGAGAGATTATAAAATACCATGCCTGCACTGGAAACTCTTGCTACAGAATGTTATGTATGCCAAGAGTTTGTATTGGCTCAAAAAAATAACTAGCCTCAATAACAGAAATGAATGCGTACTGATGTGATACCACCTCTAACTGGAGAAGACATGAGCTATCATTTGTTGGAAGTGAAGAGGGTGTTTTCAGAAATGTCTCTCTCTGCCTGTCCTTTTCCCTAAACTTCTGCTGTAAGATATTGCTGGAGACAAAATAATAAGATCCAGAGCTATTTGTCTTATGTTGTTGTCCAACACTTAGAAGCTGAGATCCATGTAGTCACAGCTTATTGGTATTAATACTGTAATTATATGATTTATAGACAATACCTTTCTTCCTTTCAATGACTTTTCCATTTAGTGTGAAATAGTTAAACATTCAATAAACCCAAAACCACTAAACATTTAATGACCGAGTGTTTACAGTGCTGGAAGAAGAGAGGATAATGCTACAACACTGTCTGCTTCAACAAATATAAATGCTTAGGAATCACTGAGGTGGTCTAAAATGGGGCATATCTCCTCTTTGTGAGCATACTGACCACCATGAACTGCCCATAATGTTTAGTTTGCAGCAAGACAGAGGGAAACTCTGATCTGAAATTCTGCAGCCATCTAATAGGAGCACATGGCTGCAACTGAGGCATTCAGGGCCCCAAGAAGTGAGAGGTGAACACTGACCTGCTGGAGGGAAGGCTTGGCACCACTCTTTCAAACAGGGGTTTGTGACAACGGGCTGCTGCTCACACCTAACTCTGAGGCAAAGTGTCAGAGCTGTGAGTCACATTTCTAGGACCAATTACTGCCTGTCATGTAACAGGGTGAGGCCTGCCCTGCCTCTCAGTAGGAAATGTTGACTGGAAATAGGCTGATGTTATCGGAACAGTTTGTTATTCTCAGCCTGCTTCCAAGAAAGGAAGTGAATGGAAGCAGTCATCTCTCCAGGTGAATTATCCTGGCAGAAAAATCCAGTTAATTCTCATGTGAATCACCCCAAGCTGTTTGTTCATCTAATATCACTGTCCATTTATAGACAGAGAATACATTTGTTTATGTCTGACTCTAAAATAGTAGATACAGCTCTGGGCACTGCTAACACAAGGATGACTAAACCTGCCCTGGAACATCACAAAGTTTTACTACAACCACAGCCAGGCAGGGCACTGCACATCTGACTTCATTTTCAGGGTTGATCTTGTACAAGGGGAGTTCCAAGGTCAGCAGAGCCATCTGAAAAACTTCTAAATGCAGAAATCAAAGGTAAAGCCAAGCTGTATCCTTTGGTGGTTTTTTTAAAATTCATGTTTGAATCACATATTTGATCAGATGAACATGACTCATAAATCCAAGTCCTCTGCCTGGAATGTCTGAAGTCCTGGATGCCTAAATTTCCAAGTGTGATGCTTAAGAATGTTTGGTCTAGGAAATTCATTCTCTGTGAGTTGCTGACCCAAAAAGAGACTCTAGACCAGATAAAAGTTTTGTTCTGAGCTCCTGGATCTGTTCTGGTATTTTGGCTGTTTAAACCACTGAAAATGGCCCCTTCCACCAAAAACTTTAAAGCATTTTTACAACTGAAAGTATTTTCTGTGGACATGCTCAGAACATTTACACTCCAAAAACTGAACGAATTTCGGCCAGTCACTTAGATATCAAAGGTCATTTAAAGATCCAGTGCTACATGTGATTTCTTTCCAGTCTTTTTCTTTCCTGATTTCTGGCCTCAGGAGATGTGGTGGTGCTGTCTCTTGAAAGGTATGGCCAATCAATTATTCATGTGAATCTCCAACCCATCATGGTTCATCCACCATAAAGCTCTCCCACACACCTGTGCTAACCCATTCTCATTGGGAATTCTCCAGGATTTATCCAGTGAAGACAGCTGGAGTCATTTGGATATTTTTATGGGCTAGACAGATTGTCAAGAACTGCTTTGAACAAAAAAATATTGACCATGCTGCTCCTATAGCTGTCACGTGCGAACCTTCTGGTTCTCAAGATGTTCTCAGGTCCCTCTTCAGGAAATCTGCCCATTTGTACAGGACTTGTAGTGGTGGTGGATTTTGTGAAATCATGGAAGGAGCTCTCTCTCTGACTGGATGACCAGAGTGGAGGCTTTCTACAGCATTATTTGAAGTTGGTTCCTTCTCATTCACAGATAGCATTTTTTGGCACTAAGATTTGTTAAAAAGTTATTTGGCCAGGCCTTAGGTCTTCACCCTTGGCTCTTTGGTGGCAGACAGGAGGAAAAAGGTCCTTTTAAGATCTCACAGTAACAAAGAATATGTGCATGTGATACTGATTTAGAATTGGTTTCTCATTGCTAAGTGGAATACCCTGCTAGAACAGATGGCAGTGAGCATGACAGTTGTGACGGCTCAGGAAACAAATTCAGGCAGATCTTACAGCCAGAGGGAGAGTTTTGAACATTCAGTCAGACCTGCTGTGTACTGCCCAGGGAACACCTGCATGCAGCTGAGATGCTTCAGCTGAGCTGCAACAGATGGCAGGAACAAAGGCTGAGACTGAAAGCTGACCAGCTCATCCCAGTGCTTGGTACCTACCCTACAGTGGCAATCTGCATGTTTCTGGGATGGCTTCTGTACCTCATCATTACTCTGGCTCTATATGCTACTTTAAAAAGATACCTATGCTCAGAAATAATCTTCCTCACACACTGTGCTTGTCCCCCTATAACATCCTTCCCAATACAGACATTACATGATGCAGAAGCAAGCATAGGTCCAACCAAGCCTTTGGCAAGATCTCTCTGCTCAGGAAGAAAAGCCATCCTGCAAGCTGAGAAGGACTGGACACAGCTCAAGAGAACCCAACCTGGTTATTATCTGCAAAATGAAATGAGGATTATTTATGGAACTGTTCAAGAGATATTTACCTCCAGTGATTAAAAGGCATCCTCTGACAGGAGCAGAGCCCTTCTGCTTACAGGCTGGATATTTGTACACAAGCTAAAGACAAGTCACAGTAATAGGTTTAGAAAGAAAATTTAAAATAAAAATTAGGCAAGTGTTTACATTTGGGCTTGGCTGCTAAAAAGCTGAAGTTTGTAATTGCTTCAAGGAGGAGATAACAGCAGGACTGAAATCCTGCTAGAGGCTTTCCCATCAAGAGAGTTCATACAAAGAAGAACAGGAGCCTGCAAAAATATTAGAAAGGGAGATAGTGAGAAAAAAGAGTTAGAAGTAGAGGAAAAAAATATCAGAGAATAAACCAAAGAAAATATTGAAGCATTCTGTCAACATCAAACATAAAAAAGTAATATTTGAACCAAAATTAATTCTTTTACCTGAATGCTCTAAACTATGTGGATCCAAGTTGCAACATAGCAAAGCTGGGTTTGTATATGCTGAAGAAAAATATGGGATTTCACTTTGATTTCAACTCTTGCCATCTATAAATGGCATTGTTAGAGAATACTGCTGATAGATGTACCTGGATGTGTGCCATGGTATCAGGTCTGTGGGGTTTTGCCAAGCAAGGCACAGCTGGTGTGATAATACCACATAATGGATAATAGATCAGTGGTTATCAAAAGGGGGTGATTTTAAGCAATTTATCACAATTCAGAGAATCAAAAATAGTACGGTGAAAAAAAGGGTGAAAATTGTTGAAAGAATCCTAATAAAAAACCCTGAAGGGCTCAGCTCTGATTGATGCTGTCTAAATGAAGGTGACCAAAAGTCACCTTCTGAAAGGTCCAGGAGAAAGGCCACAGATAGGAGTGCCACACAAAGGTGCCTCAATTCACACATGAGCTACACAGACACACACACAAAGCAAGGTGTACACTCAACAAGTGCTGCACAGACACATGCACTTGAGGATGTCACACACACACTTCACACGAGCTGGAGTGTGTCACATCACATCTTCCTGGCAAAATGGATCTGACACCCTTGGCTGTGTGTAACAAACACACACGCACACAGTGAGTGTTGCAGACATCAGAGATGTGTCACACACAGGCATGATTCTGTCCAAACACACCCCGTGTCTCAGACACAGAGGGTCACACATGTAGGTGTTAGACACCCATGGTGCCTCACCTCACAGACACAGGTGCTGCACACACGCACAGGTGACAGTGACTCGAACAGTGCCTGTCACACGCTTCAGGCACACTCAGTGTCTCACCTGGCGCCTTTCACCGACACACACCAGTGTCCTGTTGTCACAAATACGGTGACTCTCGTACACACAGACCTACATGTGGGCATCACTAACGCACCCACGGGGTGACACAGCGCCTGTCCCTCCACACGCGGTGTCCCTCACACACAGACACACACACAGACAGACAAACACACAGACACTCACAGACACAGACACACAGAAACACAGAGACACACAGACATACACAGAAACACAGACACAGAAACACGTAGACACATGCAGACACTCAGAAACACAGACACACACACAGACACAGAGACAGACACAGACACACACAGACACACACAGACATTCCCAGAAAGTCAGACACTCACAGACACACACACAGAGACACTCACAGACAGCCACACAGTCACAAACACTCACAGACACACACAGACAGACAGACACACAGAGACAGAGGGGTATGGAGCACACAGGGAGTCCCTCGGAACAGTGCCTGTCACACACAGATACACACAGAGGGCTGTGGAGCACACAGAGTCCCTCGAAACTGTGCCTGTGACACACAGATACACAGAGGGGCGTGGAGCACACACAGTGCCTCGGAAAACTGTCTGTCACAGCCACACAAGGGGCGCTGAGCACACTGCCTGTAACATACAGACCCTCTGAACAGTGCCTGTCACACATAGATACACACAGAGGGCTGTGGAGCACACAGAGTCCCTCGAAACACTGTCTGTCACACAGAGTCCCTCGGAACGGTGCCTGTGACACACAGCCACACAGAGGGGCGTGGAGCACACACACTCCCTCGGAACACTGTCACAGCCATACAAGGGTGTGGAGCACACAAGCGGCACATAGAGACCCTCGGAACAGTGCCTGTCACACACAGATACACACAGAGGGCTGTGGAGCACACAGGCAGCACACAGTCCCTCGGAACAGTCTGTCACACAGAGTCCCTGGGAACAGTGTCTGTCACACACAGACACACAGAGGGGTGTGAAGCACACAGCACACAGAGTCCCTCGGAACACTGTCACAGCCACACAAGGGGAGTGGAGCACGCAGGCAGCACACACAGTCCCTCGGAACAGTGCCTGTCACACACAGATACACACAGAGGGCTGTGGAACACACAGCACACACAGTCCCTCGGAACAGTGCCCGTCACACACAGTCCCTCGGAACAGTGCCCGTCACACACAGCCACACGCGCGGCGCTCCCCGAGCACTCGCCCACACGGTGTCCCCGCCTCGCCCCTCAGGGTCACTCACACTCGGTCGCTGTCGCTGTCCCGCCGGTAGCAGGGCCACACGCGCCGCCCGCCCCGCGCACCGCACGGCCTCTCCTCCCGCCGCTTCCTCCCCCTCTCCCGCTCTCCCCCTCCTCCCACCACTCCTCCTCCCTCCCTCTCTCGCCCTCCTCCCCCCGCCCTGCCCGGCCCGCCTCTCCCGCCCCACCCCGAGCCGGCGGTGTGTGCCCCTGTCCCGGGCAGGTGCTCCAGCACCCCGCGCTGAGGCTGCGGGGTGCTGTAAGAATCCGCTTGCCCGGCCTCGCTCCGGCAGGCAGAGCCTTTGGTGCTTGTCGCTGTAGCCATGGAGAGGCAGGGCTCAGGTGCATGACGAGCCGCGGGCTGCTCCGGACGCTGGTTCCACAGCCGCTGCTCCGGACGCTGGTTCCACAGCCGCTGCTCCGGACGCTGGTTCCACAGCCGCTGCTCCGGACGCTGGGCTCCACAGCCGCTGCTCCGGACGCTGGGCTCCACAGCCGCTGCTCCGGACGCTGGGCTCCACAGCCGCTGCTCCGGACGCTGGGCTCACAGCCGCTGCTCCGGACGCTGGGCTCCACAGCCGCTGCTCCGGACGCTGGTTCCACAGCCGCTGCTCCGGACGCTGGGCTCCACAGCCGCTGCTCCGGACGCTGGTTCCACAGCCGCTGCTCCGGACGCTGGTTCCACAGCTCCCACAGCCGCTGCTCCGGACGCTGGGCTCACAGCCGCTGCTCCGGACGCTGGTTCCACAGCCGCTGCTCCGGACGCTGGGCTCCACAGCCGCTGCTCCGGACGCTGGGCTCCACAGCCGCTGAGCAGCGGCAGCGCTCTGGCTGCGCTGCTGCAGCCCCTGGCAGCGCTCTCGAGGGTCCGATGCTGGGCAAGTTCTGCTCCCTCCGCTCTCCCTCACCCGCTCCCACTCCTGCTCATTCCCTTTCACTGAACATGTTGTGGCTTTATGCTGTGGAAGAGATAATTCGGTATAGAATCGTGGAATCACAGAATGGTTTGGGTTGGAAGGGACCTTAAAGATTATACCATTACACCCACTCTGCCATGAGCAGGGACACCTTCCACTAGACCAGATTGCTCCAAGTCCTGTCCATCTAGCCTTGGACACTTCCAGAGTTGGAGAAGCCACAGGTTTTCTGGACATGCTATGCTAGGGCCTCACCATCCTCGCAAAGGAGAATTTCTTCCTAATGTCTAATCTAAATTTGCCCTTCTTCAGCTTGAAGCCATTCCCCCTTCACTCCATGCCCCTGTCCAAAGTCTCTTCCCAGTATCTGTAGGTACTGGAAGATTCTCTAAGTTCTCCCTGGAGCCTTCTCCCTGTCTGTTGCAGCAGTTCTCCAGCCAGCTGCAGAGACCTTGCTGCTGTACCTGTGGCATGGCTCAGCAGGGTTAAGGCTGGCTGTGCAGACCCAAAGGCCGTGACTGTCAGGATACTGAAAAGTTCTGTCAGCTTCAGTCATTTTCAGGGCTGGGATGACAGTTGGATTCCCACCTCGGGACTCCTTGTGCCTGAATGTGTTTGTTGTTTTCTGTCCATGCAAACGAGACACAGTGTGAGGGTAAAAGACATGTGCAGGAAGAATGTCTTCACAGTCTCTGCATGTGAATTCTGAACATCTTGTGCACTGAAGCAAGAACTTGCCATGACCCCATCAGTCCTCTCCTCTCTGGCCATGCCCTGTTGTCATTTGGACCTTACATCGAGGCTGTGGGCATGGCAGTGGTGCCCAGGAGCATCTCTCTGTGGTGACTGGGCTGAAGCCATTCACGGCACATTTCTCTGGTCAGCCTCTGTTTGCCCTCCAGGTTCCAAGGGGAATCGACCAGCCTGCTTTGCTTATATGTAAGTCAGGCAGTGCCCATTCCAGGTTTTCCATGCACAGCTTCCAGGGAATCCAGAGAGGCAAGAAGCAGAGTCTTGAGCAAAACCTGCCCAACAACTGCGTGTAGAGCAATATTCTGTGAGCAAGAGATTCTCTGCAAAAGGATGTTTTGCCCACAGATCTGGCACTGCCTTTTCATTTCTCTTGTCAAAATAAATTTTTAAAAATCTATGATGTTTCCATTGACTTCCTGTTTCTTATTATTTTTCCTGGAAAGACAGGAAAGTAGAAGCAAGAGTTGCCCAGACAGCCCTACAAGAGTGAGGTCACAGACTTTCCCGTGCAACTGACACACTTGGGATTTCTTTTGTTAGTTTCAGAATGTGGGAGTCCTGTTGTTTGTCAGTTTTGCCACCTCCAAGATCATTTATTGAGATATGTGAATGTGGTTTCACAAATTGCTAAATGTTTACACATCTAGGAATTCAGGAATTGTTTGAGGAAAAATGTATCAGGAGATGTGAAAGATTCTACTCAGCAGAGGCAGTGGGGAATTGCTTCAAAATTGCATAACTTTGCTTTCCTGTCAACTCCTTCTGGGAAACTCTTGTTTCCCTGCTTAAGTCTGAAAAAGTTCCACCATGCTCAGATCAGTGCCCACAGCTGTGCCGTTTTGACCCTTGGCTTGTGTACTACTGGCAATTCTGATGGAGACCACTTGTCCACACAGCCTGGCCTCCTTTCTCTTGGGCAAACCTTCAGAAAGAAGGCAAGAAAAATGGCAATGAGTGTGTTCACTCCAGCATGTTTTCCTTTTCTCCAGAGATGGTACCTAATAAGGACTATGAGCTGGAGTTAAAAAATACATCAAATGAGAGCTAATTAACCAGATCCATGGGATCACAGGAACCTGGCACACATCAGAATAGAAGTGTGAGATGGAAGCTCTATGTGTGTCTGTCTCTTATGGCTCTGTTCAGGGAGCCTTTCCCTTCTCTGTAGGTAGCTTGTCCCTCATGTGCAGGTAAGCAGCTTGCTCAGGGACCTGGTCTAACTGAAAGATACCACAACAGAAATACTCTCCTCTGTTCTCTGATCCAATCCCTGCCCAGCCACATGGACATTGGAGCTGACACCAGGGAGGTGGTCACAGTGCACGTCTAGATGGGGCCATGGACATGACTCTCCTTTCTGTACCAGCCAGCCCTTCCATGGGCTTTGAGTGGCCCTGGCCCTGCAGCTCTCAGTAAGGCTCAGTGCTCTATCCTCAGGTGAACTTGACCACATGTTGTTTTAAAGAGGAAGATGTTACTGTCGCCCCCTGCCCTGCCCTCATTTCCCTGTGCCCAGTTTACCCCAGCAACTCCTTGTGCTCTCTCTGGGGCCTGAAGGAGAATTGGCTGCATTTTCTGCCACAGCAGTGACTGAACATGCCTCATGGCATTGCCTGCCTCCACAGCACACAGCCTTCCTGCTCTCAGCAAGGTCCCTCTGTGGCTGGGAGCTACCAGAAGGAGGTGGCCTTCTTCTGAAGCCTTTGTGACTTGAAGCCTGCACTGTGTTTAGACAGGAAGGCTGCATTTTCTCATCCACATTTACCAGCCCTGGGATCTTCTCTGACAGCACTGGTTTGAAAGTCTGTGCTGAGTTTTGGTCCTGAGCTGGAAGGGAAGTGAGAAAGGTGTGAAGAACAGCAGAGAGGGGAAGCTCTCCCACCCTTGAGCAGTGGTTGAGCAGCCAGTCTGTGTGTGCTGGTTCCTGAGGGATGAAGGAGGAGGAGAAGTGACTCTTCCTGATGTTGTTATTGACTTGGGAAGCACCTGCTGCACCAACAGCACCTGAGTCTCCTCACAGGCAGCCAGGCTGTGGAGCTGCCAGCACTAGTCATCCAGCTGGCTCCTGCAGGAGCTGAGGACAAGTCAGGCTCTCCTGCCTGGTGTGCCCTCACACTGTGTGGTAGCTCTTGGCTCTTGCAAAGAAAACGAGGTATGCATGGCTGGCAGGTGACCAGAACAGGCTGTCGTGGCAAATGGAGAGTTGGGCAGCTCAGAGAAAACCATGAAGGTGGCTTCCAGGAAACAAAGCCCAGTGCCAGAGATGGGTGTTCCTAAGGGATTGTTGCCTTTGCTGTCACCTGCATTCTTTTGCTAGCAAAAATGTGTTTTCAAATGTGTTTTCAATTCATTCATCACAGAAGATCAAGGAAAGGATCGAAAATGTGGTAAATGTGGGGCAAGAGAGACACAGAGAGGTAAAGAGATACAGACATTTAGCATCCTTTCATTTACTGTTCCTATGGCTACTGCAAGCCTGGAGTGGAGGGTTAGAGGAAAACAATGATGGCTGGAGGCTCCTGCTCGAGGCAGTGATGGAAGAAGTGAGAGCTGGAGAAGGACTGGAGGAGCTCATGGTAGGGACAAGCCAGAAATTATATGTTTCTGTGAGTGTGGAGAGGATACTGCTGTCAAAGAGCAAAAGTGGGAGCATAAACCAAAAACCTATCAAAAGCTGAGAGCAAAGGGAGAAGGGGAGGGTATTGGCTTCATGGTGGGGTTCCAGATGGATTCCCTGAGGCTGGGCTTGTTGGGAGCAGTTGAGGAGACTGTTGTGGTTTTAATCACAGAATCACTGGGTTGGAAAGGACCTTTGGAGATCAGCTAGTCTGGCTTCCCTGGCTGTGTCTGTCGGGTTTTCAGTGTGTGCAAGGGTGGGCACCGTGACTGTTCTGGGCAATGTATTCCAGTGTTTAACCACTCTCACAGTTTTTTGTCATGTCCTTTAAATGGATTTGTGTCCCCTTAAAGGGATTTTCTGTGTTTTAATTTGTGCCCATTGAACCTCATCCTTTCACTGGGTATCACTGAGAAGAGTCTATATGATTTTTTTACTGTCTCTTCCATAGATTTTTATTCACATTGGTAACATCCCTCTCAAGCCTTCCTGTCTTGATGCTAACCAGTCCAGTTCTTTCAGCATTTCTTTGTATGACAGATGCTCCAGACCCTTAATCATCCACGTGGCCCATTGCTGGACTCTCTCCAGTGTGTCCTTGTCTTCCTTATGTTGGAAAACCGAGCACAGTTTCTTACACTGCTGTAGATAGTAGGTTAATGGAGAAATGGTCCCCAAGCAGTATTTCCTGAGCATGAGAATCCATGGACACCAGAGGAATCCTGAAGACTGCTGTCCAGATTCATTTGGTTTTGGTTTGGCTGAGCTTGGTCTAGGAGCAAGCAGCACCCTTGTGCAAGCTGAAGGGCTTGGGGAAGGAGGATGTTGTTGCTTGGTATCCATATCCTATTGAGTAGATACCATCAGCTTCAGCCCTCACCCTTCCTTTGGTGATTAATAGCTGTGGCAGCTGTGAGACCTGAAAGTCAGGGATTTTCTGACCCTTTCCTCCCTCCTTTGTGCTTTATATTTTTGGCTGACCTTTTGACCATTGAGTGGAGCCCTACAGGGTCCCTTGGTCGCAGACTGTCGCAGCCCCAGGTTAAGCAATTGGCCTTCCCAGCCTAGAGCAAGAGGGAATCTGTGCAGATGCAGGTGAGGAGGGGTGTACATAGAGCCAGTGGAGTGTGGTGTGTGATACACTGAAGGATTTCTCAACAGCTCCTGTTTCTTGTCCCAAGGCTGGCTGCTTCTTGATGCAAGCTGCATCAGGGTGCTTGGGATGATGACGTGTGTAGAAAGATTTGTACAGCTCCAGACATAAGAGCAACCTGACACAAGGCTCAGGTGCTCCAGTTTGTGACAAAACATCTATGCTGCAGGGCATAGATGCAGGGCAGCATAGATGTTGAGAAAGTGGGGTAGTGTGTATTCCAGGAGGTGCTTTGCAAGGGACCCTCTGGAGAAACCTCTGTTGCATCTGCTTTTTCTAGACAAGTGATTTTTGGAGTGTTGGAGAGCTGTATTATTCAGTCACATTTGCAAGTGGGCCTCGATTTTTGTATTTGTAGTTAACTAGAAATCACTTATATAAGCAGCAGCAGCAGCAACATATGCAAATTTGCTGGAAATTGTCAGCACTTTTTATAGCTTCAGTCATCCCACAGATGTAAGTCTCTGTATGAAGCACAGCGTGTGCTTCCAGAATGGATGGAGGTGGCTCTGGAATCTGACTGAGCGGGCTGGACTGAGTAGGACTGTGAGCTGCCACTGATCTTATCTGCACTCTCCACAGCTTGATTTACCAGAACTGTGAGGCACTTAGGAAGGAAGGAATGGTGTGCATCTCCCTGGTGCAGGCTTCACCTGCAGCTGTCAGACAGATGGTTCATTGCTTTCAGTGCAGTGTAATACTCAGCAAGTAGCTCACCTCACCTAAACCAGCCTGGGGCAGGTGGAGATGTGCAAATAGCTGAGCCTGGAGGTTGTTGCACATCTATGTGCAGGAGGCATGGCATGGCACACACTGCTTCCTTCACAGTGCTTGGGGAGTCACAGAGAAAAAGGATGAAAGGAATACACAGAAATTAAAATGCCTTTTTTTTATTTTGTAATAACACAGAATGTGTAGAGGATTTCTCTGCTGTCATGGGGACTGTATGATGTGTGTGATATATATTAAAAGGGAGGGTGTGTTAGCACCTGTTGCAGAAGAGCTTTTCCTGATGCACAAAGGAGAGTGAATTTGTGTGTGCACCTGGATGGCTGTGGATACCTGAGCCCTGAGCTATTTGTATACAGTGTCCTTATCTCCTGCACACAGCAATGGTGCTTTGCTTTCTCAGAAGGTTCTTCCACATCCTGTAGTTTGTTGTCTCACTCTCTCTCATTCCTCCACCTCCCCAGTCAAAAATCAGCTTAATATAAAATTCATGGAGAGCCACAAGAACTGAGGGAATGTGTGATGATATCAGGTACTGATGTGACTGCTGCCACTGCTTTTTTCTAAGGATATTCTGTGGAGCAAGTAATGCTCCAAGCTGTAGTCTTGGGTGCTGGGGAAGGAATTTGGCTTTAATCTGGTGTGATAAGGCTGTGGGTGCTGAACCCAAAGTGTGGATGGCATCACTGCCAGACTGGGACTAGTATTCCTGTTTCCTGCCCAGGGGTGCTTGTGACACCATCCTGAGTGTCCTGGCCATTCTGCTGCCTCTGGGAAGTGGTGCTGGGGCAGCAACCACAGCTGAAGTGGGGATGGCATTTCCCATGGTGTAGAAGGTTGGTTTTCATTCTCCTGGTCCCTAATGAAGGCAGAGGGAGAGATTTACGTGGCTGTAGATGGAACCTGCTGTGGGTGTTGTCTCAGGGAAAAGATGAAGTTTCCAAAGTTCAGTGCTCACGGGTGCTGAGGCTGGTCTGCTCTGCATGATTCAACAGCAAACTGTTGTCCAAAGGGAGGTGTTCATGAGAAGAGTGACAATGAGAATCCCGTGGTATTGCATTGTGGTTTAGTTTCACACTGTCTTTTTTCTCTCTTTGACTTTCTGTAACTGTATTTTTAGAGCTGAAACTTGGGATCATCTGACCACTGATATTTCTGGCAAATCTGAATGAAATCAAATATAAAAGGGGGAGGAAATAATGTTTTGCTGCCAAAAAAATCACTTTTTAATCAAGGTTCTGAGGGAATTTAAAGCTCCAGGAAAATGTGAAGGGGAAGTGATGCTGCAGTTCACAATCCCTGTTACCCATCTAGTGAAAATTGTCTTGCAGTGTTGAAGTTACAAATAAAATACAAAAACTGAATAGTTCCATAAATAGCCAAAATTTGTGAAGGGAGAGTCTTACAGGCAGTTGTGGCATTTTTTGTGAGCTCTTCTGTCCCCTACACAAGTTAGGGTGTTGCAGAAGCTGGGCTCTTTTTGTGCTTCTTCTGGAGAAGGTGAGAACAGTCACACTTTTGGCCTTAAAAAATGGCATAGGACAGATTTTTTGAAGATGTTTTTCCTTTATCCTTTGCTAAAAGATGAAAAAGTGCCATTGAAGGCTTAAGCTGGAGTATCTCTTATGGCCTGGGGATTACAAAAAGAGTCTAAAAGTCTCCCTGCAGACATCTGCCTTCTAGATGTGCAAGATTAAATGAGTTGCTGTGCACCTGCAATTTAAGGGTGGATATAGAGCAACCATGAAAAATGTGGATCATTTAAAGACTCACTTAAAGATTACTTAGTTCCCTAAAGAATTTCCGGCTCCTTCTGCTCTGAATGGGGCACGTGTCCTGTAGGAAAATACAGGAGTGATTTCTGCAGCAGTAAACATGGGCAACTCAAATCTCACTTTTCCATCTTGGGTGCAAAATGCACCTTTAGTGCCTTGAGTGTTGTGTCACAAGCACCGGTGCTGAATGTAACATGCAGCACTTTATACTGAATGTACTTTAAAAAGACACAGTAGGAATAATGAGAAGATGCCAGATACTTATTTTCTCAAAGCAAAGCTTTACTTTGGTGTGCAAAATGGAAAATTTGGTTCTGTAATCAAGACCAGAAAATTCTGACAGCTTCAATGGGATTTGGTTTTTTCTACTTATTTCACTTTTATTTGTGGGATAATAAATGACTAAGTAGAATTAACTACCAAGTCATTTAACTAACCAGATTAAAGCTGTGTTTTGTGCTCCATGATTCCTTATCTTCCATGGTTGCTTATGCCTATGAAGCACATTTTTAGCAGTAATATGCCCCAATGCTCATTATCAGAATATGAAGTGTCTGAGTGTATTCTCAAGGCTTGTTTTTGTTATTTTGCTGACTGCTGACACCAAGTGCTATCCCAAAGACAGGACATTGTCTGTTTTGGAGAAGCCCTACAATAACAGCAGCAGGTAGTATCTCTCTTTGAAAATATTTGGGCCTGTTGCAGTTGTTTTCATTGTGGCCATGTTACAGCTCAGGGCAGCAGGAGTTTCCCACTTTTCACGTGTCAATCCTGTTCTCCCCACTGAGAGCGAAGGGAGCCAGACACTACTAACTTGTGTCTTGGAGTGTTTGACATGAGGCACTGATATTTCTGTCTCTGATTTCTGACACTCACAGGGAGCACTCATTCTGGGCAGCCTGCTCAGCATCCAGCACTTCTGGCCTGTGCCTTGCTCCTTGTGCAAGGCAGGCTGGCTGAAGCCTCCCAAAAGTGGGGCTGGGGTGCAGTGGCTGCTCCCTGCAGGAGCCAGGAACTTGCACAGCTCTGCCTTTGCAGACAGGGACAGAAGACCTGGGGAAACCTGAAAGCAGCATAATAGAATTAGTGGTCCCCATGCTGTGCTTTGCACACTGTCATCAGTTCATGTCACTTCAAAGTGTCATTTGCCATATTGAATTACCTGGCACACTCCCTTTTATTGGTATGAGCCCTTGAGTACGCAGAACAGTGTGAAGCCAGGGCCAACAGTTTGCTCAGCCACTGTTTTCCAAGTTTGTGCTTCAACTAGTGTTTATCTTGAAAAATTTAAGTATGCTTTAGCGTATTTGGAATTTTTTATGTCACACCACTGTGTAAAACATTACTTGTTGAGAGGAGCTGCTCTGCAAAGTTGGTATGTGTCAACATCCAGGTTTGCCCTGTACCTGCAGAGCAGGTGAGCAGGCTGAGTCTCTGTAGCACAGGATTAGGCATGGGAGAGCTGCTTGCATACCTGCCATAGCTGCAGAAGTGCACTTGTGATTGAGAGGGAGAGCAGGTTGTACATTTTTCTGGGACACAGACTCCCTGCCAGCACCCTCCCTCCTGTAGTGCCTTCTCTGTACCTGCTGTGGTGACTGCCCTGGGAAGCAATCCTTTTACAGGCATATGGAATAGCAGAGAAAGCTTTTTGCTTGTACTAGTAATCCAGTTTTCCACATCACGCTATCAAAATAGCTTTTGTACTAGCCTAGTACATCTGCGGTTTGCTTTTTTGCTGGCACATTCCAGAAAGGGGTGCCATGGGTTACTCAGGAGCTGCCACTCTGCATTTTGTAGAGTATATCTGGCAGCAGAACAGGCCAGCGTCTTTTAACATCCACTTTTGTCAGCATTTGTGAGCAGTCCCCTCAGTACTCAGTCATCAGCATGAGGCACTTTGGAGTTAATTTAGGCTGATTGACAGATGACTTTGGTCACTAATCTTTGAGCTCCTCAACAGGTGCAGACACAAAGATTGAAAATCTTTCTTTGACACTGTTTGAGACCTGTCTGGCATTTTTCCTACATTCGTGGTTGGTAAGAGTGGACTGTGCAGACTGTTCTTGAGCCACAGATATTCCCACTGTGATGCTGGCAGCAAAAACACCGTGGTCTTCCAGTGTTTGTTTGAGCACTGAGTTTGTTTACTGCACAGATCTCTCAGGGCTTTCCCAGCTCTGTGGCACTTGGAATGGCCTCTGCTGCTGCAGGAACAAAATCTGTCCAACTTTAACTCCTTTGCTGGCTATCACTTCATGTGCCCACATCCATCAGTTTTTTGCCTCTCTTTGCACTGTGGAAAAACCCCTCAATAACAGGTAATTGGGGTTTTGTATTGTACAATGGATCAGACCAAGGTCCATAAGAAAGGTGTGTGGTGTTCTGCAGAGTGCTCTGATGAGATACTCCATTATTTTCAGCAAAGAAAGGACACAGCAGATGTGAAAACTGCAGAGGATCTGCCCTGCCCAGCATTGCCAAAGCAGGGACAAGCTGCAAGGCTCTAGCCCATCACAGAGGAAGAAAACAGGAGCTCCTCTGGGATGGAAGTGAAATCTGGAATAATCAGGCTGTCCCATAAGTCTGAATTTTCATCTTTGAAATGCTCTGTCACACTCAGCAGGTCCAGCAGTAAAAGGGAAAAAGGTGTGAGAGTGGGGAGGGATCAGAGGCATAAAGTTAGAAGTCTCAAGCTGTTCATTTGATCTTTCCAAACTTGCCCCTATGTTTTACTTGGAATCTCAATAAAAAAAATCTGCTTGAAATCTGCTAGTGTGGGGTTAAATGTCATTGTTCACTGCACCTGCAATGTCCTTCCTGGCAGTCCAGTGCTGCTTGTGGCTCCTGTTCACCCCCTCACAGCCCTTCTGCCAGGGACAGGCCAAGCAGCTCTGAGACTGCTTGAGAAAAATGCAGCAGTTCAGTGGGGAGCATGCAAGGGGTTAAGATGAAGCAGCTCTGTGGGCTGCTAAAAGACCAGCTTTTGTGGAAGTCTGAGGGAAGGAACAAGGATCTTTGAGCATGACATTGTTTGGGATGTGAAAAGTACAACAGGATTTCAGTTATTACCTCCATATGTAATACTTTGCATTTACTCCTAGTGTGTTTTGTTTCCTGTGTTGTTGCCTGTTCTTTTAAGACTTATCAGAGCTCATGTAAACAATCATGTGTAACCTGAACATATTTACAACATATTTCTCACTTTCCTGAATAGTCTGAGGAGTGACTGGCATCATCACTTCTCAGACACACAACCAGACCTTTGTGGCTGACCTTTGATTTGAGGCAGATTCTTTTTGTTTCTGCTCTTTGCCTTCTGGCTTATCTACTTTTTATTTTGTATAGTAGTGTTTTCATTCCTTGTCTGCTTCTTTTCTCCTGGAAGTCTTCATAGAAAGGAGTTTATGCTTTCACAAGCATACCTGTGATAGTTGGTCTAACAGGAGATATCAGCACTCCCAAAAGTGCCACACACAGACACTCATGCCACCATGGCTACATGGCTGTTGACTTTATTCTGCCATTCTGCTT
This sequence comes from Muscicapa striata striata, assembly GCA_030060385.1. Taxonomy (NCBI): domain Eukaryota; kingdom Metazoa; phylum Chordata; class Aves; order Passeriformes; family Muscicapidae; genus Muscicapa; species Muscicapa striata. The sequence goes on along the minus strand of JAREIS010000148.1, from coordinate 2,579,758 downwards.
AGTTTTACTGTGGCCACCTATAAGCACTTTCAGAATGTTCTTTTAAATTGGCTGCCTGGATCTGCTTTGTCTTTCTGATCCTTTCTAATTCACTTATTTAGCCCTTTGTCCATGTTTCCAAAATGAAACCCCGGAGTTGCTGTGTGGTGAAATGCTCCTCCTTGAGCCATTGCCACAAAACCACAAAGCCAGACCTGCAGTGACAAGCTAGTGCTGTACAGGAGCAGTTCCAAGTGAAATTTGGTTGTAGAAGAGGCAGAGCTGGCAAGCTTTTGGTAGTGGGGTAGATGGAATAATTGGTACAGAGGAGTTTGGAGGAGAAAAATGGAGATGAGGAGTGACAGAGTTTGCAAGGGATGGCAGAGAATGAAGAATTAACAGAGTTTGGATTTGATACAGATATGGCAAAGTGCCATGTAGAAATTGCACAGAAGAGGAATTGTATTTCCAAGGGTGAGCAAATGCTTTACTCAGAAAGGAACAGACAGAAACTGGTTTGATAGACGTAGTTTGTTTTGTAGTCCTGAAGAACTGTGTGCAGAATTCAGTTTAAAAATGCTGCTGAGGGCTGTGTGTGCAGCACACAGCTGAGCAGTTCCAGCCCTGCCCATGTAATGAGCTGCCTGAGCAGCAGATTAGCTTCTACTGAGCCAGCTGCTATATAATAGGACTAATTCATTACCCAAGGCCAAGTAATCATTCTCAATAGCAAGATTTAGAAGAGAGCCTATGACTTGTCTCACTGCACTGCAGACTGTTGATGATCACAGTGATAACTGAGACCAGATGAAGGCTGGGAATAACCTCAGTCTGTTATGGAATGAAGTGTAGAACTTCAGGTATTTCCAAAAAGAAAACATGTTTAAATCATCCTTAGGAAATTAATTTTGCAATGAACCTGAGTCAGTGAGCCCCTGTGCACAGTTCCTCTGAGCTGCATTGCCCCAGGGTTTGGGGACTCCCTCACTCCAGCTCCCTCCAGCTTCCTCCAGCTCCCTCCTGCTCCCTCCTCTGCTCTTGACCAGCACCATTTACTAAGGCTGAAAATGAATCTTCAGTAAAGGACAAAGCTTTCCTCAGTGCTTGCCAGAAACATAATCATGGGCCAGAAACATAATTCATCTCTGGGATGGAACTGTGGCAAATTCTGCTGTGCAACTTGCTGGCATTGCTGGGGAGGAGAATTTGCTGTGCAAATCACTGTTCCCAGTAATTTGGGATCGCTGTGGCCAGTGCTCTGTGCTGCCTGGTGTGCCCCAGGCAGGATGCTGCCTGCTCATGGAACAGGGCATCTCCAGCATGTCTCTGATACCCTCCTTGGGAATCTTGTCAGTTTGGAGGTGGGACTGCCACATCTCAGAGGTGGGACCCTCCTGGAGTAGGGCAGGAGGTCTGCTGGCCACATTGGAGCCCCACATTGAAGACAGGGAGCCCACAGATGGAGACCACCAGCTGCAAGTAGCACATCGAAGGGGAAAGGAGCTGGGAACTGCTGAGTGCTTCAACTCTGGCTGCATTTTTTACTCAGTTAGGTCAGAGAGTTTGATCACAGGGCTCCACCCAGCGATGCTCAGCAATGTCTTTATATCACAGTCTTTTAAGCTTGCACATAGTGCTTTTGGTGACACATGGAACAACGCTGGCTGCACTGAACAAAGCAGCTTTTTACTGGGTGCAATGTGAATCTCTGGAAATGCCTCTTTAGTGATTCTAGAATCAGAAGTACATGAGCAGGAATGGCTGTAGTCCCTGTGTTAGCACTGATCAGTGCTCTGTGTATGTGTCCCTGATGTATGCAATGGTGTTAGAGCTGCAGGGCTGAACCCCCTCCTCCCTTTTGCTGCCTCCTGCAGCAGCAGCTCCAATGCCCTGGCTGGGGTCAGAGCTGTGCCCTGTCAGCCTCTGAAGAGCCACTCAGAAGCTACAGCCTGTTTCCAGCCTGGAGTCAGGCCCTGGAACGAACAAATCCCAACATTCACTTCTGTAGCAGGGAATTTGCTTTTGCTTTCAGTGCTGAAGGATCCAATATTTGCCTGTGGTTAGAGGAAAGTGAGCTTGAAAACCTTTTACTCCTCCTTCCCTATGGCAGGGAAATGTTCTGGAGAGATTGACGAGAGTTGCACAGGCCTTCCCCTCCCTATGCTGGGATGGGATGTTTGCTCCTCATCACCAAGAAAGAGCCTCATACAGTCTTCTGCTCTTTTCTTAGCTCTGAGGAGTCACACTTCAACCACCGTGCACCTTCATCCTCTTGGGCACACCCCACCTTTGGAAGAATCAAAATCAATCTGAGCCATCAGGCCTCTACTTGAAAATAGCAATAATTGTGGCTAAAGAGCTTTGCTCTGTGTGAGGGAGGTCTTGGGGCCACTCCTTTCAGTATCTCTGGGTGGTACCTGCTTGGGGTGCACACCTGTAACCCCCACAGAAATGCAGCATCAGCATCATCAGACAGCTGCCACGAGGGGTTCTGCCTGCTGGGGGTGGCACCAGTCTGTTTTTAGGTCATGGTTTGTCATTGTCTCTCTGTTTGGGTGGCATGCAGCTCAAAGGGCAGACACTCACCAGCTTATTATGGTTTGAAATGCAGGGCAGCTAAAATCCTTCAAAATCCTTTTTCCTTGTATTTACTGATTTTAATAAATAAGGTTACAGCTTGGCTTTTGATAGCCTGTACATCTAAGATGTCTCATTCTGCTCTGTGGAGAGGAACAGTTGTCCCTCTTTATCACATAATGTGTAACTACCTCAGTTGCCTTATCAGAATATTCCTAAAGAGTACCATTGAATTGGTGTTCATCACAATATAGAACACATTTTTTTCTTCTCTTGTAAGCTTTTTCTTTTATTTATGTTGTTGCCTTCCTTGACAACTTCCACGCTTTCTTCTCAAGATGAGTAATTTATTTATAACTGAATAAAATATATGCGTTTACAAATTTATAATATCTTCAATGTTGTTCATTTTCCCTTCTCTTTGCGAGGCTGCAGCTCCAGCAGTAGTAAGGCAATATCTTCAGCTGAAGGAGTTAAATATACCACCCCAGAAAAGAGCAGGCCAGATCTTAAAGCTATTCCTGTAACACTGATTTTGATCTCAGCCCTGTTTCCTGTCTTAAGACTTTTCTCTTTCAGTGGAGATCATGAAATGTTACATTTACTACTTTTGCTCAGAGCATGTTGAGGGAATATCTTTCAACTTCTGAGGTTCCCTATCTCAGGAGCCCAGCCTGAGGAACAACAACCACAAGTTAAAGCATAGTTTCAGTTCTCTATATTGTTAAACCATATTATTCTGAAGAAAATAATACACTGAAGTGTGCTGCCATTGTGTAGCAGAATGTGATTAGTTAGGCACTAGATCCAATACGTTTAAGCATGCAAGACAACTACTAGAGTCAGGCCAAAACCAAGACAACATCTCAGATTTCCCTCAAATAAAACAGGTTTTATTTTTCCTCTCATGGTGAGATCCCACAGCTGTGCAGAATTCACCAAAAAAATTCCTTCTGCAATCCTACCAAGTTTTCCCCCTTAATCCAGTCAATTACAGGAACTTGGAATGGACAGCACAGAGCTGCTGCAGCAGGAGCAGCACTGCAGTGCTGACCCTGTGAGGTGCCACTGAGGGTGGGGGAGCAGACACTGCTCTGTGGGGCTGCACAGGAGAGCACGAGTGTACAGATGCCACATGGCACAGCCATCCTGCAGATGCCAGGCTCTTGGGAAGCTCTGACTGTTCCAATTCAGCAGCAGGCACAGAAATATTTAGGGTGTGTGAAGGGTGTTTGGGCTGTGGCAGGTGAAGAGATGGCAATGCTGGAGACCTGAGCTGCTCTGGGCTTCCCTTAAACCCTGTTGTGTCTCCTTACCCCCATCTGCACTCAGCAGAGCCCCTCTGGAAGCTCCCTCCAGGCACTGCTCCAGCTCTCAGCACTGGTGTTTTCCTGGGGTAGCTTCTGTGTGGCATGAGCTCCTGAGGCCATGGAGCACCAAAACTATCCAGACATTGAACAGAGGGGCCAGACTCTGCTGTCAGCCACCTGAGGGCCTGCCCTGTTCCCCTGGGGCTGCAGCAGCCTGGTCTCCAGGAATGCTGAATGTGTCCCTGCTGCTCTGGATGGGGGCTGGAGCAGATTGAGCACACAGGTGGGAAGGTTTCACAGATGGCACCAGAGCCAGACCTCGCCCTCATCACTGACACGTGGGTGTGCTATGAAGCAGGTTATCTCCACCTCCTGACAGAGGTGCCCAGCCCTTCTGTACAGATGATGCAGGAGATGCTGATTTCTCCAGAGGGGATGAGTGTTGGGTTATGCCTGGCAGGAGCTGCCCAGAGCTCACCAGTGGAAAACTTCTGGGATGGGGTGAGTGAGGGTTTCTCCTGGCAGCCTCCGTGCCTGGTGAGAGCTGTGTGTGTTTGGTGTCCACTGGCTCACTGGTAGTCTCCAGGAGAGGTGGATTAACCAACCTCTTGTGCCAAGTGAGCAGCTCAAGAGCAGAAACTGATATAGACATGGCTGCAGTTCCTTCTCTGCATGGAGTCAAGCACCACATACTTTCTCAGGGAACTGCTGTGCTGTGGCCATCCTGCTGCCCCAGGAGCCATCAGAAGTGCCAGCACAGGGTGTCCAGGGGGATTGCAGTGTTCTCATAAGCTTCAAGGATTGTTTGTGCTGTAGTGTTCCAGTGTGGACAGGTGAGAAGCCTTGGGGCAGGAACTTCTCAGTCCTGCAGCCAGTGAAGAACAAGTTCATCCTTATTTCAAAAAGACAAAACATTCTGATTCCTTTACAGCCAACTGAGGAAGAGAAACTCCTGGGGTCAGACTCTCCCAGTGCTTTTTCAGATGTTCAGGCTGAAGGAGCTGGTTTGTCTTTTTCTCCCTGGTGATCAGAGAGCTTTGAGCACCTGCTCAGCTGAGGTCTGCAGTCCTGACTGGAGGCAAGAGGATGGAGCAGCTCTTCCTGTGGATATGCTCAAACAGGCTGTAAGGCAATTCCCACAAGGAACTGCACTGAGATGTAGTTTTCGTGTCTTGCCAAGCTGTTCTTCTCCTGCTAAGTCAGAGAGCAGGAGCCTGAGGGTGTTGTTATCAATCTGGAGTTTGAATTCAGCATCTGTTCTGCATCGTCCTGCTTCTTTCCTGGGCTTGAGGCCAAGGTTTGGTGTCCAGGAGGTGGGACCTGCCTGCAAATGCAGGGCTGTGCTCAGCCTCCCCATTTCCTCCTCCACAAACAAGGCTGCTGCAGCAGAGCAGGAAGGTGCAAATATGATTTTTACAGCTCAGAAAGCAGCTCTTGGGTTTGAATTACATTTTTCTGGAATTAATGTTTTTTTCCCCACCTTGCATCTGTCTGAGCCCAGCACAAATGCTCAGCAGCTGGGTGCAGCACCACAGGTGTCACAGAGAGGTTCCCCAGGACTTCACTGGAAGTCTCAGAAGGGAAGTAGCTCAAACTGTGAGGTGTCCTGAGCAGGACAAGCTCCTGACAGAAGGGACCCTGTAAGAGCTTGGTGCTCTGGGTAATATCAAGAGAGTGTTTCCATGACTCCTGGATTCAAAAGCTGTGCTGCAATACTTGTTTTTTCCTACTCTTCACAGGGGAGCAGCTTGTGATCGGGAAATTTATGACCATTTATTTTTATGTTAAGTCTAGATTAAAAATGCAATTGTTCCTTTTTCATGAAAGCATATGATTTAAAAACCCGATGGACTTAAAAACCCTACGGATTTAAAAATCCCAACTAAAGTAGTGGAATATAATCAACAAACTCAACAGAACTTTCTTGTTTTCCCTAGGTGTAATTTTCCTTTTTTTTTTTTTGCAGTCTCAGGCTTCAAAATACCTCAGCTGCAAATACTATCATAATTCACATGCCAAAGCTTGCAGGTTCGTGTGGAGAGAGTTTATAGGAGAGAAATGATATCTTTATGCCTCTTTGATGTGATGATGTGCAGGTAGTGCAGGGTGGCCAGACAGCACCTTTGCTGTGATAGTATTATTAAAGGTTTCCCTGTGAATGCCATCAGAGAGACTGTATCATCCCCACTCCAATTCTTTCCTAAGTAGCATTTTCTTACTAGATCATGAGATTATTTCTATTAGACTTTAATTTCTTTCTAATACATGATGTCATACTTTAAACAATATTTCTATTTTTGTATCAAATGTGTCCATTCCAAGCCATCTCCCAGTGGAATGTCAGCATGGTGTAATCTTTGGAAACAGCTGCTGAGGATACATATATGTACCACATATTCCAGTCAGAGGCTTACTTCTTTTCTTCAGAAAGGCTGAATAATACCTACATCATTTCTTATAAATAGTTATTTGATATTTTCTTAAAGAGGTTCAGCCTTTACTGTAGCTTCAATACCACCTCCATCCTGAACCTTCCCTTCTGCAAGTTAAATTCATTTTTCTCTCTCCTGTGAGGGATGAGAAAATAAACCACTCTTTTTATTTCCAGCAGGTTGATGGCATATCCAAGACACTCCCCTTTCACTTACAATTCCAGCCCTGTATTAAACTGCTTTTTCTCTTTCCGTTCAGGTCATTTTTTTCTAGATCTCTGGTTTTTACTCTCTTTTGTACTAGATTTTTCATGGATTCTCAGAGATGATTAGCAAATGCTCTGAGATTATGAGCCAGTTCTTCAAAAATCTATCAATCTCAGGGTTCTCCCATTATTCTTTTGCTATTGCAGGCTAAAATCTTGTTGTTGATATTAACTGTGACAGCCACAGTGATGGAGGACTTTATTAATAAATGACATTTTGTTGAATATCCTGGACATTTATGGGTAACTCTCCTCTGCTGAGCTTCAACTGGTTCTTTTACTTGGTCTTTCTCTTAATATACATTTATGAAGTATTTCCTGTTACTGTTAATGCTTTTCTGCTGATTTTATCTACCTCTGCGCCTACACTTCTGTACTTGTCATAGGAATAACTGGCAGCTTTTTTTAAATTTAAAAGCAGTCTAAAAGGGTTATTCTCTTACATGCCTAGTACCAAGCACAAAGGCTTCCCAGTCCCAATGACTTCTGATGTTTCCATATTACAGTTGTTCAAATTCACTGATACAGTGACAGGTAATTAAATACTGTAATGGACATAGGAGGAAGACAGATATTGAAATGCCCAATTCCATAAACAAGATTAACTTGCTAGGTGTAGAGCAATCAAACCAATACATTTTCTTTATCTGCTTTGAGAGTGTGGTTTGATGAATCTGGAGTTTGCAGCAGGTCACAGTGTCTGGACCATGCTGGAAATGCATCCTCTTGGCAGGATAGTCCCAGGGATTGAGGTGCCAGGCAGTTTTAAAATAACCAGTTTATTCATCATCTTCTTTAAACCAGCATTAGTGGGATAGGAGACTGATGGGAAAAGAGAGGGGGTGGAGGTGACCCAGTGACATTTTTGGTGTTCTTGTGAGGATGCTCAGTTACTGCACAGGGCAAATTAAAATTCATCAGTAGCTATTTCCAGGGCTTTCCCCCCTGCTGGCTTTTTTTCGGGCTGTTTTCTCCTACTTGAACTTCTTCCAAGCTGAATATTGAATTGGTATTTCCTGAGTGTTTCTGCCTGCTCCATTTTTTTCTGCATGTGTCTGACCCATCTGCAGTTGGTCACCTCCCACTAGCAGGTCTCCTGCTCAGCTGCCTCTGCTGTCTCCCTTGATGTCTGCCTTTGCCATCCCTCATCTCTGCAGTCCTCCCCACCACTGGCAGTGTGCTGCCTTAAATGTTATTCTTGCATATGGACTGGGATTAAATGAATTTCACTGCACAAATGCAGTGGCCTGGATATTCTTCTTCTCAGGTGAAATGTTTGTATGGTGGAGTTTCATTGGAAAGAACTAAACCAGACAGATGAGATCTGAGCTCCCTTCAACATGTAGAGGGCCAGGAGCAGCAGCTGTAAGGAAAACAAGCAAGTTTTACCTACCTCAGAGGTAGGCCACTAATTAGAAGGTAAATGTGAACAAACCCTTTAATTTCTGACAGAGATAAGAGGCATTCACTTCTGCAAGGACTGCCTGGTCTGGTGAAATGGCTGCTCACATTACAGTCCTGGGAAGGCTGCGTGGGAGAAACACATAGGTGTCTTCTATTTGTGTCCTCCTCCAAATCAGAAAGGGCAGAAGAAGGAGCAGAGCTGCTGTGCAGGAATGCTGCAGAGAGCTCCTGGTGCTGATGGATGGATGAGGACCAGCTCTGTCCTTTCCAGGAGCACGGGGAAGAGGGAACCAGTCGGCTCCTGCAGAGCACTGGAGACCCTCTGTTGCTCTGCCCACCAAGGGCTTCCTCAGGGTGCTGCATTGCCTGGATGTCACACACTGGCTGGCCTTGATCTCAGCCCAGCAAACAGCTCTGACCTGGCTCTCCAGACCTTGCTGTGGGAGAGGACTGAGGCAGCCAGGCAGAGATACTTGTTCATGCCTGAGCAGACTCTGGAGTTGCTGAGCCTGGTGGAGAAGGAGGATTTTCCTGAGTGACATCTCAGGGTACAAAGGCAGCCTCACATTGACATACTTAGAGAAGGGGCCCCTGGAAAAACGCTGCAGATGCAGTAATTGGTGTCAGTGGGGTTCTCCCTGCCTGCTGAGCCTGGCAGGAGTCTGTCCCAGCTGTGAGGGGCACCAGGCATTCTGCACTGCCCCCAAAGTCCCTTGTCCTTCTTGTGCCACCCTGTCCTGCCAGGCATGGGCACTGCCTGTTTGTGTGCCTGCCTGTTTGTGTGCCTGGTTGCTTGTCTGTCTGTCTCTCTGGCCACTGCAGCAGGCAGGGTGAGCTACAGCTCTGTGAGGAGGCTCCTGCAGCCTTGTTCAGGCGTGCCAAGTGCTCAGGATGGCCTTCCTCCCATGCCTTATTTTGTTGTTTGTTTGCTCGTTTATTAAGATTTGTAGCAGCAGCAAAAATAAAAAACTAGAGGTGGTGTGTCTGTGTGAGTGCATTGTGCTGCAGGGTTACAGGCACAACAGCCACATTCCCCACGCCTGAGAGAGATTACAAGGGAGGGCGCAGGAATGTGCATCTGGCAGCACTTTGTATCTTGGCCATTTCACTGCTTTCTCTGCATCCCAGCTTCCCAAAGTTTTGGTCATGGAGGGCCATTTAATCCAGGGAACAGACTTCCTCTGCAGGGGAACACCACTGAAGAAAAATTGAGGATGTTTGTAAAGGAATGGCTGCTGCTTGAAAAAGTAGCAAGGCGTGTTATGTGAGGATCTGCCCAACCACAGCAACAGGAGGATGCAAATTTAATTTTAAAGTACAGGAAAGTGTTGCTATAATATGCCAAAAGATTGCTTAAGGCCTGGGGCCAGGGACAGAATCTGAGCTAACTGTTGCAATTTTTCTTTTTAATTTCATGGGTTTTGAGATAGTACTTATAATAAAATTACCAGAAATGCAAATCATTAAACATAAGGTTCTCAGGCACCTTGCCCAGCATTCTTCCTAAAAGAGAGAAGATTAGTTAAAGTCTTTTTAAAAGGAGTTAAAGATAAATAAATTAATGCCCTATCTCTGAAAGTGTCCAAGGCCAGGCTGGACAGGGCTTGGAGCAGTCTGGTCTGGTGGAAGGTGTTCCTGCCCATGGGAGTGGGTTGGAATGGGATGAGCTTTAATGTCCCTTCCAACCTGAAGCATTTTGTGATTCTATCATATATACAGACAACTAACTGGAATTATTCTTTAGAGACTCTCAGAATGTCCTTTTATTAACATGAGAATGAGAATACACTAGCTCTGGAGATGTGATGAGATCTCCAAAAACTTATCTAGATGCTTTTAGCTGCTTTTCTAACTTAAAGATATGTTACTTGCTCCAAAGTGTTTCTGTAAATACACGTTTTTGGCAGATGACTGCAGGAAGATTTGAGGTTGCTGTGCCTTAGCTCTGCTATGCATGCTTGTGTGTGCATGTGGGAGGGAGTCTCTGTATTTTAAGGGAAAATTCCTTCTTTCCTGAAAGGACACTAATTATTAGTTGTTATCAAGTGATTTTATTGTGTCTGGAAGACTGCAGAACCCAGCAGTAGAATGGGGCTTGTTAAAACTCTAATGATGTATGAGAAATGAAGCACATGAAGGCATGCCCTGGTAGAGATGGGTGAGAGGATGCTGGAATTGCACTGTTTGGAATTGCATCCAACTGCTGGAATTGCAGCGGATGCTGCAGGAAGATAACAGTGCAGGTAAGAGCACTCAGCCAGGCTGAGCTTCCACAGGCTGGAGGCCCCACATTAAAACATTTGGCATTATTCCCAGATGTTCCATTCCTCCAAACCCAGCTGCACTCACAGACACAAGAATTCCAGAAGGCAGCTATGCTGCCCAGCTCTTTGTTTGCCCTCAAGCCTGCTGAGGGTGACTTTTCAACCCCCGTTTTTCATGCCACAAGGGAGAGGGGTCAGACAGTGAATTTAAATCTGTGAGAAGTTTCTTTTTTTAACTGCTTGCAGTCACCCTTCCAGTGCAGAGCACCTGGAGCAAGCAGCATGCCCCAGCTCCCTGGCTGCCTCTCAGACCTCTGCCCATCAAGCTGGTGTGCCATGCTCTGCAGTCACTCAGGAAGGGATTTGTCCCCACAGCAGGTCATTTCAAACTGGAGACAAGCAGTAATGCTGCAGCTGGCTTGATCTGGACTTGTGACTCTGTGCTTCTGGGAGTGACTCTGACAGTACAAGGTTTGCTCAACAATGGCCCTGTTGTCCCTGGATGCCCAGAACAACACAGCCCTTCAGAGTACTTGTCCCTGGTGCTCTGCCTTGTACCAGATGCTGGTGTCAGAGACAGAGTGGCACATCCCTCCTGAGAAGGGTGAGGCTTGTATAAAAACTTCCCTGCTCCAGGCTTCCCACAGCAGAGTCTCAGGCATACAATTTTGGGAAGAAAATACCTTAATAATTGAGTGGTACAGTGCTAGAAACAGCCCTGAGGAGAGACCTTGAACAAAGGAATCCTGGGCTTTTCCAGCCTTACAATCCACATACCCACTGCAGTGGTTATTTTGGGTCCAGGGTCTCTTGCTATTCTCTGACTCCTGAAGAGTCCCAGGGTGACTGAACACCCCCTGCTCAGCTCTGCAGGGCACTGAGCCCTTGGTCAGGTGAAGGGTCAGTGTCCATTCCCAGCTGCTTGCCAGGGGCTCTGGCCATTCCCCCACTCCTGGCATAACCTGCAGGTCCCCCCTCAGCTCCTCCTGGAGCACTGGGGGTTCCACAATGAAGGAACTCAGCTCCTGCCTGCTCCTGGGCTGCCCTGGCATAGGACACATCCAGCCCAGGGTTCTTGGAGGGCTGGCATTTGCCTCATCCCCAGTCTTTCACCTTCTTCTGCCTGTTCCTACCCTACCAAGCCATGGTGTGATAACTCCTGCTTAGGAAACCTTAGTATCTAGGAGAGCCAGCTCATGACAGCCTGTGGCAGAGCTCTGGGTCTCCATTCCCATGGAGGGGATGGGGCTGTGACTCAAGCAGTTCATGTCAAACTGTCACATCAGAGTGGGATAAGTTTACACAGCAGCATGCAGAGCATTTGCATAGAAACATGAAATTATGCTCATGGCAGCTCTGGATCTCTTGAGAAATCAGCTTTGTCCCAGCTGGCCACATCCTGTCAGGGAGGCAGCATGGCTTCATTTTCTGGTGACAGAAAAGTAGCAGAGCAGGGCACTCAGTGTGCTGGCTGTGTCCTGGCAGATGAAGCATGCCTAGACTTCCAGAGCCTATACCCACTCTGCTAGTTAGCAAATGAGGTTCCAAATGCTAACTGAACAGCAAAAAACATTAGTGCTGAGAGGAAAACAGAGGAATGGGAGAGTGCTAACTTCTGCATTTCTTTTGGAGAAGAAGAAAGAAGACTACAGCTAATTCAGAAGAACCCCTAGGCTCCTACAGGGAAACTGGCTGCTGGGAGGGTTTGCTCCATGTTTCGGGGAGGCAGTTGGTCACAGATGTGCTTGGGAATGGGTAAGAGGAATCAGCCCAGTCCTTCCTGGCATTCTTTCACTGGACTTTTAACTTCTGGATGGTGCATATGCTGACTTCCCACAGGGGTGTTCAAGGCCACGTGTTGATGCCAAGATCTCCTAATTTTCTCTTCAGCATCTGTTTCTTAGACAGGACAGACTGCAGTCATCAGTCAGGGCATGGACAGACAAATGTCATCACCAGTGGCCTATTTAACTGGTTTCTTGAATCCTCTTGCCCTTCACTGGTTTCATCCCTTTCCCCATCTTTGTTTCTTCCTCTAACCATCTACCCCTAATCATACTTTGTCTTGTATAATACCTCTTTCCTTGCATCCCTCTATCAGCCCATGATCTGGAGAACCTTTCCTGTGACTCACTGTGAAGGTTTTACCCCAGACCAAGGGCCTGATGGCTCTCACCACAAGGGTGGCTGCAGAGTGCTGTGTTTGTGGGATTAGGTTATCTCAGCTCCCGTCGTTGTCCCTCTGTGCTCTGTTCCCGCTCCTCTCTGCTCTGCTGTGTATGGTGTTGGGCCCTTCACAGAATCACAGATTCCCTAAGGATGGAAAAGCCCTCTGAGATCATCAAGTCCAGCCATTAACCCAGCTCTGCCAAATCCAGCACTGAACATGTCCCTAAACATCACATCTGCACATTGTCTGAGCACTCCCAGTGATTCTGTGGCTTGCCTTGGCTACCTCTCCTGATGCCTGACCACCCTTTTGATGAAGAAATTTTTCCTAATGTGGCAGCAGTCTGTCTACATGACTGCTCATTGTCCTTCCAAGGCCATGCTATAGAAGCTGCATCCAGCAGTGTGAGCTCCTTGTGGCTGCCTGATGTGACCACCCACAGGCTTTTCCTGCCCAGTGTCAGTCTGGCCATCACCTGTCTGTCCATGCATGGCTCAGCTGGGTACAGGAGAGGGGTTGCTCAAAGGGAATTGGACAGATTTGTCCATTAAGTGACTTGTCTGTTAGCATAGGAGGAAAAAACAACTGTATGTTTTCCTGGGGGTGATTCCTGAGCCTTCCTGTGGGTGCATTGTGGTCACTGTGTTCTAGATGGGCTTTCTCAGAACAGACAACACTCCCATCTGGCTGTCCATGGTCCTTGGCACCTGGTGAGAGGGTGGTACTTCATTTCCTCCTTCGTGGTTGCTCTTTCATTGCCAGATCTCTGCACCCTTGACATGAAATGCTGAATGCTGTCACTCCCTAAGAGGATACAGAGAAGGGAGCAGAGCTCAGGCAGAGCAAGAGGCAAGAAGGCTGACAGCTGGGCTGGCTTTGCAGACTTCTCTCACCCTCCTGCTCACTTGCCACTCACCAAATCTCTGCTGTCAAAAGCTTTTTTGCTAACCACCCTCTTCAAATCAGGGCCCCATTACCAATGCTCTTTCTCCACACTGAATTTCAGTCCTGCCATCTTTCTTATGTTTCTTACACCTGCCTAGCTTCACTCCTTAGCCCAAACCCACCGACTGCTCCTGCCAAGCACTCCCTGAGCTGTTGCTTTGCCAGGGAGTGAGCATCGTCTGTGGTAGGATGTGGACCAGACCTGGTGCCAGGAGTCCCACGTCACCCACCACAGGGGCAGGCTCAGCTGCAGCTCAGTGCTGTGGCTTCTCCCAGTCTGGCACATGGCTCTGTGCACCAGGCACATGTTGGGAAGGAAGGGAGAGGGCTGAGCTGCACTGAATTACTCAGATTTTTCACTTCTGGTTTGACAGCCTCTATTTTGAAGGGGTCAGGATGGGATTCGCAGGTCAGAGCATTTCTCTTCCCACACATTTTGGTCTCTCACACAGCACTGAGGCAGAAAACACAGCCCAGTCTGTCTCCCTGGGTCATGTACCCTTCAGAAACAGCTTGTTTTTCCCTCATTTATGGTACTGATGGAGAAAAATATACTAGTCCCAGAAGGCTTATTCTCTGCTAACACAGTGCTTTTCATGTATATTACATTAAAGCAAGGTTCTGGGCACATGCCTGTGCCACAGCCAGAGACCTGGGTGGGTGAGAAGGAAGGCTTTTGGCAGCTGTGGATCTGGCTGAAGACCAGGCAGAGCTGGGTGGGAAGCATGCACACCGTGTTCCAGAGCCAAACGAGACAGAGAGGAGTGCAGAGATGTGGGAGAGCTGGCCACCCGTTCCTCCTGGCCACCCGTTCCTCCTGGCCACAGCCACCATCAGCTGGTGGGAAGGTGGCAGAGATGGCATCCAAGGAAACAGCAGCTGCATGGAGATGCAGGAGTTATTTAGGAAGAAGAAGGTGTGAAGCAGAGTGGCACAAAGGAAACTTATTAGCACAAGGAGATTTTTGAAACTGGGAAAAATGAGAGCTGCCCAGCTAAGCTGAAATGTGGGTTATGTGCTGGGTATAGTTCAGCCCATAGCTTCAATCTCAGCACTCTGAGATGCTCTAACTCAGCACAGGAAGGGGACTGTCCTCTGGGGACAAGGGCTGGTGCCACAGGAGGCTGGGCCACGGCCAGTGCCAGGGCAGAGCAAAGGCACAGCAGGGCTGCAGGGCAGTGGCACGGGCAGGGCCACCCAGGGAGGGTGACTTGTCCCCAGCAGGATGTGCCATCCTATTCAGCCCGAGGGGAGCTGTGCTGGTTGCCAGGACAACCAGGACAGATCATATGACCCGTTCCACTTTCTATATATAAATCTGTTTCACACAGTGTATGTGACTCCATGGAAACCAAATGTTGAGCAAGAAAGATTGCATAAAAATGAACAAAATACAGAATGACTCAAAGTACGAGGCAGAGAGAGGCTGTGGGCAGGGCAGAGAGGTTTTTGAGTGCCCCAGGCATTCTCCTGAGCCAGGTCACAGGCTGGCACAGGCATCAGCTGAAGCCAAACACAGACCCCACTTCTTTAACTGCACTATACAGCTCCTTCCTGTACCTGAAGGGGCTCCAGGACAGATAGAGAGGGACTTGGGACAAGGGCCTGGAGTGACAGAGAGCAGGTTTTGATAGGCTTTTAGGAAGAAATTCTTCACTCTGAGGGTGATGAGGCCCTGGCACAGGGTGCCCAGACAAGCTCTGGCTGCCCCTGGATCCCTGGCAGTGTCCAAGGCCAGGTTGGATGGGGTTTGGAGCAGCCTGGACTGGTGGAAGGTGTCCCTGCCCCTTGGCAAGGGGGTGGAATGAGATGAGCTTTGAGGTTCTTTCCAACTCTAACCATTTTAGGATTCTGTGGTTCTGCATTTTCTGCTCCATACCCTAGGGCTGACACACACCTATTCCAAGCTCAGTGGTCACACCAGCTGCAGTTAGAAAGAAAGATAAGCTCAGTGCTGTCAGTGCAGAACAAGCCATTCCCCATAGGACAGAGGCTGTTCTGGGGCAGATTCATTCTCTGTTCTTGCATTGCTCCTTGCAGGGAGGTTCCCCTCCATTGTTTTCCCATCTTTCTGTCACCAGTGACCCTCCAGCACTGCAGGGCAGCTGCTTATTTGGGCACTGTGGCCTTTCCTTGTGCTGCTGTCTGCAAGTGTGACTGCACAGGTGGTAGCAGCAGGTGAGTGTGCTGATGCTGCCCTCCAGCCCTTTCACACAGCCAGAGGCTCCTCTTCATTTGCTCCAAGGCTGCAAGTTCTGCTGAAATAGGATCATAAAATCACAGAAGGATTTAAATTGGAAGGGACTTTTGAAGGTCTCTGGTCCAATCCCTTGTTCAGTGTTAGATCAGGTTGCTTGAGGCCTGAATTTGTGGGTTTGGGATTGTTTTGCTTTCCTTTCCCTGGGGTTGTGTGTTGGGAATTGCCCCTGGTCTGAGCTCTGCTGTGCAAGCACACACATCTTCAGGGAGCTCAGGCTTGTCGTCACACAGATGTTTCCTCTCCAGGATCCCTCTTTGAAGGAGAATGGGGATTTCCTGCAGTTTGAAAATGGGAAGTCATTTTCCTCTATTGAGCAAGGCAGAACTTGCCTCAGGGTCAAGTCATCATGGATTGAACTGATGTGTGTTACTCCCTGTTGCCTCACTTTGCTGCATTAAACCCTCTTTGGCTTTTTTTCCACCACTGGGAGGGAATCATGATGCCAAGGGCTCTTCCAAAGGAACAGAATGAGTTGGGCTGCTGCTAACTTGATCAAGAAGACCAAGAAAGAGAAGGAAAAGCAAACAGTCAGAAAGTCAGAAGAGGTGGAGTGAGAGAGGCACTCACCACCTCCCTGCTGTCTGTGCTGCCCTGTTCTGAGCTGGCCCAGCCAGACAGAAAGTGTCAGGGCTCCCACAGGCAGGCCTTGGCTGCTGCTCTTCTTCACATGAAGCATCCAGGATGTCTGACCCAGTTGTCCTTCTCTTCAGACATGATTCTGGACCAGCAGTGTATGGCAGCACAGGGATGAAACAGCATTTCCTGGTCAGGGTTGTGGTGCTGTGGGGTGGCTTTCTAGCCCACACAGGTTGTCCTCTTCTTGACATCCTTGGCCCAGTGCCCATGGATGCAGGGGAAGAAGCACAGAGAATGGTCAGGTTTGTGTGCTCTGACCTAAACAGCAAATCCCTCTGCCTCTTGTCAGTGCTGCTGTCCTGGATTAGAGGAGTTAACCCCATAGATCTGTTCTTATTCTACATGCTTGCCTTGCCATCTCTCTATCGCCTGGTTTGGTGCTGAAGAGCTCCAGTGCCCTTTCTGCATTTCCTGCTCATTTCTGTTTCCTCTCTGCTGTGCATTTATCAGGAGAATTCCATCCCTGTGTATCTGCAGGCAGCAGACAAAAACCATCACTTGTCATGTAGAACAAGACCTGTTGGGTGGCTGGCTCTTGCACATTCCCCTGCTACATGGAATTCTGATCCTAGGAAATCTCGTGGGAGAGAAATTCTTGTCCTGTTGGATTTTAATGTTTTGTGAAACACTTTGATCCCTTTTCCAGGCATCAAATACAGATGGAGGAGGATTTCACTGGGGTCACACGTTCACTGCTCACATTGTTCAGGTTTCCTGTTTCCTCGACAAGTGTTGCAGACATCCTTTCCGGGTCCAGATTTGCCTGTCCACCACCATGGTGACAGCAGCTGGTGACACTTCCAGCAGTGTCAGTCAGGGGAGTGGCCTGTACATTTCTGAGCTCAAAGGCTCTGTAGGAGTTGGAAGGGTTAGAAAGCAGAAGGGACTGCAAGCCCACCCAGCCTGAGCTGGGGCAGGGCTGTCAGGGTCCTGCTTTTGCTTTTTATTGGAGTAGAGCAGAACTTCTAGAAAGAGGCCCTCAATCTTGATGGAGGAACCACAAGAAGTGCACAGTTCCCAGGTAAGCCTTGATACTTATCCTCATGATTGGCAAATTCTTTTCAAGCTGAGCTTTTCTTCAGCTTCTGGTCCCTGCCTGCTGTTCTCTCAGCTGGTTTGCAATGCTCTCTGCTGATAGGGAGCCTGCTCTCCATGCAGACGTCCTCTCTTGTGATTTACTGTTCTCAGAAATTATCCTGGCAATAATTCTCCTAAAATAGGAACAAGAAATCAAAGAAACAGTCCAGTCTTGCTGATCTGTCTAAGGAAGAGGCACATCTACACTTGGGTACCTCTAAGCACTTTCTCTGTTGCACGTGGCTGGGAACAGGGGTGTCCTGGTGGGAGCTGGGTTTGGGAGAGCTCTGAAGCCTGTCTGTGGGTGCTGTGCCAGATGTGGAGCTGTGCCAGATGTGGAGCTAGCCTCTTGTAACACTATGTGCCAGTCACCTCTGCTCCCTGTGCAGTGCCATGGGCCTGTCCTTGCTGTGTCCCAGCAGCAGGATAACCTGTCATCCTGTGCCACAGTAACCAAAACTTCTCCCACATAGGTGTGCAAACATGGTCCCAGTTTAGCTGTGCTGGTGCAAGAAGAAGGGACTGCAGATGGCCTGGCTGTGTCTGCCGAGGAAAATAGAGCAAGAAAATCTCTCCTTTTCCTCAGATCTCCTGTTTTGGCAGGAAAGGGATGATGTGCTACCCATGATGGCCTCTCTGGCAGTCTCATTTCTGAAAGGATGCCTGGCTGGGTGTGCCTAAACTATGAGGTACTTAATCTGTGGTGCATTATAATGCCCAGGCTCATGTGCATCTATCCCAGATCTCATCATCCCACACTATCTATGCCAGAGCATCCTGGGCTCCTATATCATGAGAATGGTACTTGTAGTGATATGGCCAGGGAGAATGGCTTCAAACTGAGAGACAGTAGGTAAGACATTAGAAAGAAATTCTTTGCTGTGGGGCTGGTGAGGCCCTAGCAAAGGGTGCCCAGAGAAGCTGTGGCTGCCCCTGGATCCTTGGAAGTGTCCCAGGCAGGGTTGGACAGGGCTTGGAGCACCCTGGGACAGTGGAAGGTGTCCCTGCCTGTGGAGGGGGATGAATGAGATGATTTTTAATGTCCCTTCCAACCCAAACTGGTTGGTGATTTGGTGATTCTGTGAGGGCAGGGTGGTGAGGAAATGTGTATGAAGTCAAGCTTTGTGTCTTCTTCTGTTCCTCCCCTATGCCATTTTCAGTTCCTCTTTCTCCCTGAAGCTGCTGTAGGAGTTGGAATCCAAGTGTTGTTGGGAGGGGAATGCACTGGGACCAGTTAGGGGCTCTTACATAGAAATGGTTCCAGCATTCATTGGCTCTTCCTCTGCAGTCTCCATGGGATAAGTCTTGTCTAATAGTGAGTGACATTCCTCATACCTACTCCATGCTGTCTTGGTTTCAGCTCAGATACAGTTAGTTTTCTTCCTAGTAGCTGGTACAGTGCTGAGTTTGGATTCAGTATGAGAGTAAGGCTGATAACACCCTGATGTTTTGGTTGGTGATCAGCAGTGCTCATTCTAACTGGGGGGACTCATCAGTGTCCTGGGCTGTGCCAGCAAGGAGCTGCAGAAGGTGCCAGGAGGGAGCAAGGCCAGGACAGCTGACTCCCACTGTCCAAAAGGATATTGCACACCACAGAACATCATGCCCAGTGTATAAATGGGAGAGCTGGCTAGGAGAGGCTGAATGCTGCTCAGGGAAGGGCTGGGTATGGGTGTTCAATTGTACTGTGCATCACTTGTCTTTCTTGGGTTTTATTCCTCTCTCTTTTTGTTACCTTCCATTTCTTTGTTATTTTCATCATTATCATTATTATTATCATTATATTTTACTTTATTTCAGTGATTAAACTGTTCTTCTCTCATGGATTTTACTTTTTTTTCTGATTCTCCTCTCTATCCCAGGGGTGAGAGGCAGGGAATGGGTGGCTGTGTGGTGCCGAGTTGCTGGCTGGAGTTAAACCACAGCACATGCACATAAAAGCAAACTGTTTCCCCATTGTTTACAAGAACTTCAACATTTGGCAGTGCTGAGATTTCCTCTTGACTGTCATTGACAGAGACCACTGTGCTCACAGCACTTCTTGATTGGCAAAATCAGAAGCAAAGGTGTAAATATTAGTAGCCAAAAAATAGAATTAGCAACTGCAAAACATAATGCTTGTGTGCTGTTTGAAGTGATGCACATTTTGGCAGGGACTAGAGCTGAAACACTGGGTTAACTTTATACTGTTTCCATCCAGTATTTCCTGGTATTTACTGTATACCATCCACATCTGTCTCTTGGCTTAGCCTTTGTTTAAGAATGCAGCCATGGCACTCACCTGTGAAGGAGCTCTGCTTTTCCTGCAGTCCAGCAGAGAGACAAGAAGCAATACTGAAAATGTGACTGAAAGGATGTTGGGGCTATTCAGAACTTCCCTTAAGCAAACTGGTAATGTCTGTCCTTGCAGGGCACTGGTGCTGACTGTGCAAAGTGGAGGAATACCATGGGACCCTAGAGTGATCAGAGCTTAATGGTGACCTGCACATGGAATCACTGAAGGATCTTTTTAAGAAGTAGGGGTAGTGGGAATGAAGGCACTTCAGTTCCAGATGGGAAAGAAGGTGTTAGGTACAGAAATGGCAAGTATGCATCAAAAATGTGTGAAATCTGGATCTTCTGAAACAGAACCCAGAGCTGGGTTATCCCAGATTCCTCTTTTTGAGGTTTTCATGCACAGCAGAGCTAGTCTGGGGTATCTTTGTTATTTTCAAGGCCAGATATCTGTGAAGGGAATATGAAGGAACCAGCCTGCTGCTGTATTCTTCCCTGAGCTGGTACACTCCCACACTGCAGAGTTTACTTTTCTTCAGTGTGCTTTTGCAAACAATAACAGGGGACCATTAATCTCATGGTGGAGGAGGTATCCCAGGATTTGTTCCAGTACTCTGTGCTATTCTGTGGATCTTACTGGGAGAGAGTCTGGTTTTGTGGTTTGGGTGATGGTGCCACTGTAGAATTAATTGTGACAGCACCTCCATGATCAGTGGTTTGAGCCACTGATGTATCCATGGAAAGGTAAAGGAGGTCCAGATGCCTGCCTCTCTTTCTCAGACACTTGACCATTTCATACTTTGTGTTTTACTGCTCAACCAGAGTAATATTCTTGGACATTAAATACAGAGGGGTTCATTTCTGTCCCAAATGATGATTTCTTCAAGGCAATGTTCGTTCATATTCTGAAGCTAGCACAGATGAAGGAAAAATGGACTGAAATTCTTTGGCTATATTGGAATCTCTAGAATGCCAAACCACATCATTTCTTTCCCGTGTGTCTGGTTAGACTTTACATTATCTGCATAGTGAGTTAATAGGTTGGGTTTTTATTTTCTTTTCTCAGCAGAAACCCCGTAAGGCAACTCCTCAACCAGGAGAAGACACTTTGAATGGCCACCTTCCCCCCGGCTGGCAGAGCTACATGTCTCCCCAGGGTCGCAGGTACTACGTGAACACCTTCACAAATGGTAAGTGGGGGTGGCTTTCCAGTAAATGTTTTAGCATGCCAGCACAGATCTGTTTCAGGAAATCATCTTGCTAGTTGATTTTGATAACAAAAGTAGCTGCAGAGCCAAAGTAATTGATAGGATCTTGACACCATGTGAAAGAAAATACAAGAAGATTATGATCCTCTGTCATCTTAATTCTGACTATCAGAAGACATCTGAAATGTTGACAAAATATAGAGAATGTAAAGTAGAAATGCCTCTGTCATAAATGCTTTAGAATCTGAAACACTGTTAAAGATACAATTTTTACCACATTCCTTATTTCCTTTACCTGGAGATACTTATGTCTCTATATACATGTACGTATGTCTCTATGTACATGTAAAGTAGTTTGATAGAACATCAGATATCACTAAAACACCATTAGGGAAAACAGAAACAGTGAACTGGTCAGACTCAGCTTGCCCATGGAGACAAGGAAAGGAAAATGCATGTAATGGGACAAAAGAGACAAAGCTTTCAGTCTGTATTTGTGTGTTCTAGTCACTGTCATGTTGAGAAGCAGATTTAGCTCACGATCTTATCACCTGCTCAAGACCTGTCAAACTTGTACCACCTCCGGTTTACCTGAGACTCTGTGTCAACCTGCTCTTCTCACCATGAGCTCACAGCAGCATTGCAAAACAGGGTCTTGTGACCAGCAAATCCACATTTCTTTAGCAAAAAGAATGCCATGAAGGAGCAAGAGCTCACCTTGTTCACAGGGAAGTTGCAGCCATCAGGAGTGACCTCTGGCATTCCTTTAGCTCACTCACAAAGGAGAGGGCACCTCATGATCAATTCAGGGGCTGATGTGTTTTATTTCAGAAGCTTTTGGCCCAGAACTTTGCCAAGTCATTATTTACTGGAGTTTGATGCACTCACATCTTAAAGGACTCTCCCCCTAGTAGGTGCATTTCCATTTAATCCTGCCTCCATTTTCAAGCACAGTTTGCTCTGGCTGATGGGCAGCATCCCCTGCACAGCTGAGGAGATCAGCAGGAGTTAGATACCTCATCCCCACTGCAGTTCAGATGTAAGGGGAGGAGGTGGTTATACTCACCATCACTGTGCAGGACCATACTCACTGGGTTGAGGCCAGGTAAAACCAGTAAGAGGCAGAGCCTGTTTCTTTTGTGCTAAGAGCTCTTGTCACAGGGATTCTTTCTCCGAAGGTAGGGGACTGGGACTGAATATCTCCATAATGTCAGGCAGTTTTTTACTTCCCTCACAAAAGTTACAAGTAATATAACAAGGGCCAATTTCCATATCCTGCTTGGGAGCTCAGGCCAGAAATCAGGAGATTTCTGATTCCTCTAGGAAGGAGGATAACTTTGGCACAGGCTGACCAGAGAGGCGGGGGAATCTCCGTCCTTGGAAAATCTCAGAAACTGGCTGGACAGAACTGTTGCTGATCTGTTGCAAGCAGTGATCCTGCTAAGAGTAGCTGGGCTGGAGACTTCCAGAGGTCACTTCCAACCAGTCTTTCTCAGGAGAGTGCCCAAACCACCTATGGTTATGCTCTCAACTATTACTATGTTATGTGGTTCTCAGAATAATAGCATGTAAGAGAGAGTAGAAGTGGGGTTTCTGTGTTCTGGGCCTTGCTTTAGGGATCACTTATTCACGTTCTGTTTAGATGAGAATCTTTTCACCTGGGCTCATCCCAAGTCCAGCTGGCTTTGAAGTTAGGCTTGCTCTTTTTCCTATGCTGGACACAAGAACCCAGCATTTCTGAGCCTCCCATTGTTCTATGAGGGATTTTGTTCTATGAGCATTTTGTGGGACAGCAGGAATCTCCTGCAGCATGTATAGGGGCACTCTGCCTACCCTCCAGCTTAGCTGATGTTCCTGGCAAGCTCAGGTTATTTAACCTGCTCAGTTAGAATATGCTGCTGCCTCAAAGTCTTCTAGCTGCATAGAGACTGCAGCTGGGTGATATTGCTTGAGAGTTTTTGCTCTGCTTGGGCTATATTGCATGCTCAGACTCAGATCTGAAATGCCTGTGCTTTCTCAAAGTGGATTATGTGCCACAAAAGTGTCACTTGTGGTGTCATCTAGGTTTCAGACAATGCAGAATGCAGCCCCCAGGCCTTTTGGCTGGAGGAGTGTGTGGTGAAGCCTTACCCAGTCCTGGCATGAGCGGCTGTCTGGACACTGTTCTGATTTAATCTGACTAATAAGCTTTGACCTCTGATCCCACAAAACCTGTAGTTCAGGACTATCCATAGGCTCATGTTGGTCAAATTTTATGTTGCTACACTTTCTTCCTTGACTGTGCTGCAGAGCTGGACCTGCTGAGCCATGCAGTCACCATGAGGTCACATTTGGCATGTGAGACTTGCTCCTAACACTGGGACTGCACTTTGACACTTAGAATGTATTCTCTGGGTTTGAGCCATAGGATAAGTCTAAGACAATATGCTATAGGCCTTAAACCCGCAGTCCCTCTCTTTCCTGTGGCAGAGCTGCATTGGCATGGGTAATGTTTATTGCCAGTCTCACAGACTGGACAGCTCACTGCTGACTTGTCTGAACTGCTTATTTGTGCTGTCACTGCTGCAGCTGCTGCTGGGAGTACCAAGATAAACATTGGCAATGTTTGTCATGAGGACATGGTGCTGGCACACACCTCTGTCACTTCATGGGCTCTGTCCTTCTTGGCCTCCTTAGCACCATTGTTTCAGCATCAAGGTGTAGATGTACTTCTAGGCTGCTCTCTGATTACCATTTACCAAATGATGAAAGTACACTGAAGCATTTGAGAGAGGTGTCACAGTTTAGTGCGCACACATGGGAGGGAGAGAAGGAAGGAAGGAAGGAAGGAAGGAAGGAAGGAAGGAAGGAAGGAAGGAAGGAAGGAAGGAAGGAAGGAAGGAAGGAAGGAAGGAAGGAAGGAAGGAAGGAAGGAAGGAAGGAAGGAAGGAAGGAAGGAAGGAAGGAAGGAAGGAAGGAAGGAAGGAAGGAAGGAAGGAAGGAAGGAAGGAAGGAAGGAAGGAAGGAAGGAAGGAAGGAAGGAAGGAAGGAAGGAAGGAAGGAAGGAGCCCAGAGGATCCTGTCCAGCTGTCCAAGGGTGCTCCATCCATGGATGCAGCTGCTGAGTCCCTGATGACAGCATCGTGCTGCAGGCCCCCTCTGATCCCACTTTGGAAAAGTCCAGAGGGATACAGTCTTGACCTACCACTAAATGTAGTTAATTGCTGGAGTGCTCCACTCTGTCTTTTCCTTCAGGGCTGGTGTTAGGCAGCAAATGTAGCACTGCATTTTAGGTTGAACAGCTCTGAGGTCTCTTGGAGCCTGGGGCACACAGATTCATGCTCCTTTCTTGTAGCACGTGTCCCTGAGGCATTGCCATCATACAGCCTCCCTTTAGTTGCCCCTTCCAGCACAGGTCTCTCATGCATGAGGTGAAAGAGAGTCACACAGCAGCATGGTGAGCATACAGTGGGAGCTCCAGGCATTGGGTTCACTGTCTGTTTGTATAAATGTTGTGTTTGGACATCCTCAGAGTGGCATGTCCTTCACTGCAGCACTCCTGGGTCAGTCAGTGGGAGACACATCCCAGGGCAGAGAGAGGGGATTCATCCAGCTCAGGGCTGTGGCTGAGCCCTGGGTCAGGTACAGAGCATCCTTCTGCCCCACTCTGGGGCCTTGCTGGCACCCACTGCCTTTCTGAGGGGGAATGATGACAAGAGCAGGCTTTCTGGGCAAGTCTGGGGCAGTTTTAGCACTTCCATCATTGAAAAGCTCTGGTGAGAGGACATATGGGCCTTCTGGTGGGGTGGGACTGTGGCTAAACATTTATCCAGCATCCAGGCAGGGTCTGTGGGTAGGGGACCTGTGTGAAGGAAAGCAGTTCATTGATGGAAAAACAGGTCTTAAAAGCAAAAGGCAGTTTGAAAGCTGAGTAAAGGGAAAACAAAGTGGGGACCATAGTTAAATTGCAATAAGCTGCTGCAAAACTGTTTGCCAGCTCATCCTCAGAGCATGGGGATCAATGGTCCCTTGTCCAAGGGGAGTTTGTCCTGAAGGGAATCCTGCAGTGATCTGCCTGAGAATCCATTCTAGGCAGCATTTCCACTGATGAATGGCATGTTGACATTGAGAGCACTTATTCAAACAATAACTTTTAACTGGAGCTGAGAGAGAACACGGTGTTCTCTCCTGCACAGAACAGGCTCAGAATTCACAATCACCCTGGAATAGGATGATGCTGTTCAGTAAAGATGCATTTAGGATCAGAGATTTCAACAGAAATAATTAAGTGGCAAAGACAGGCAGTGGAACAGTTTACAGACGAAGACACTGGGGCTCTGGAGGATCTGAAGTTGAGTGAGAGCCAGCAGTGTTGTGCTAGTACAAACCAGCCAGCATTTTCCATTGTATAAATAGGAGTGTTGTCTGTGAGGCATGAGGTAAGCCTCCAACTTTACAAGGAAATTATAAAGCCTCAGCTGGAATATTTTATCTTGTTTGGACTCTACACTTCAGGAAATGTGTGAGTCAGCTGGATAAAGCCCAGAAGAGAGTAGCAAAAGTGATGGAAGATGTGGAAAACATAGCCTGTGGGTAAATGCTGAGAGATTGTGGGTGTCTGCCCTTAGAAAGCAAAGATGTGGACAGGGTCATGAAAGCAGGCCCAGAGTGCTTGAAATGCCATTAGGGAGAGGACTGCTCGCAATGCCTATCATCACTAGAAGATTTCAATTTCAATTTGAATTTCAATTTGAATTTTCATCACTAGAACACATTTCATTTGCAATCAGGACAACTAACCCTTCCAAGCTCTCCTGGAAGTGAGGTGTGGAAGTAGAGAGTTGCCTTGGAGTGAGTCTGTATCACCGGAACAGGTTATGCAAAACCATGAAAATTCACATTGGCCTTCTCTGGGGTAGAGCAGGGACAATATGACATCCTGAAATCCCTGTCAGGCCTGTTTTTTCAGTCTGTAAAGCCTAAACTATGTGAAAAATATTTATCAATGTAGAAACTGACAAATGCCTGGGACTGAATTGAAGTTGCTCTTTATTTGGTGTCTGTGTATTTCCCCAGCTTTTACAATCATCATGTCTAACCAGGCTCTTGTCACTCATCTGCTGATTTGCTTTTTTTAGTTGTCTGAATCAAAGAATCTTAATATGAGTTCACAGGAACATTTCATTTGTGCTTTTCATTTGCAGCTGAGCTGAATCTTCCCACTGTGTTTTGGGGCAGGTCCTGCTCCTCCATGGACTGTCCTGGCCTGGAGCTCTGCAGGGAAAGGCAGGATCAGCCAGGAATATCACCAGGCAGCAGAGGGTGGGCTCCACACCACAGGATCTGCTGGAATGGCTGCAGGGCTGGGAGCAAGGGGGGCACAGCCTTTGAAGAAGGTCAGCAGGCTGAAGCTGTCCAATGTTTGGTGTGGTGGAGCTCTGTGCTGCTCCCCAGATGAACTCTGTGTAGTTCTCTGTAGTTCTGTGCTCTCCTTCTAAAGGCAGGAGGTGTTGGGTGACCTGTCTGTTCAACAGCTTGTCTTTCTGACCATGCCTGGTGGTGCACCTTCTCTACCTCAGTGCAGAAACCTTTCTTTGGGTTAAATTGTTTTGTTGCTCGTAGTGCTTGAACTATTCAGACATGGTAACACAAGTATCCACTCGGTTCCTGGCAAGGGGAAACGAGATTTTAGGGGCAAGTAACATCTTGATTCTTCTGAGCCTTCAAAGTACAGCAGATGCTGCCTTCCTGTGAGGCATTACTGTTACTGTCACCATTGTTTCCAGTGGTTAATGTCCTTCCACACTGGGATTATCTGCCTTTGTTATAAATCTTGATGCTGAGATGAGCTCAGTTGGTCAGAGCAGGGTGCTAATAATGCCAGGGTTGTGAGTTTGATCCCCATATGGGCAATTCACCTAAGAATTTGACTCCATAATCCTTCTGGGTCCCTTCCAACTCAGTCTATTTTGTGATTTTGGTATCCTACCTGACTGTAACAGTATTTCCACCATGTGTTGTTGTGTGGTCTAATTTTCATTGTCTTTACAGGAAAAAACACAAGGAATCGATTCTTAACTAGAAAGAAATAGAATCTATGAGACAGTCTTCTTATGTGGAAGAAAAATGTTAGGAAAATCAGTAATAAAGGAATTGAGGTGACTCTGGAACCAATGTGCAGAGGTGACAAACAGCACATTCCTGTCTGTCTCCACTGGATATCCCACCAGATAAACACTCCACATTTACCATCCTTTGAAGCAGGCTCAATACTGAAACCATTGTAAGGGCCTCTGAGCTGTATACAGTCTGCACAACGAAGCCCAAGACAATTTCAGTGTACCTAAGGTTTTCTGAGCATGGCCTTGCTACAGGAACATTGAATCTGCACCAGTGACATTACAGCTGGGTGCCTGGCACCTGCCTTGTGCAACATCTAGAGACATCCCTGCTTGCCATGTCAAAACACAGGAAAGAGTGCCCAGAATGCACACCCACTATGTGGTTAACGAGTTACTCAGTGTCTGTAGGAGGGGTTTGCAATTGTGTGTGGGTGGTAGATTCAGCAGGAAAATATTTCATTATGCTGAAGAAATTCTCTGATGGGCTGCAGCTGCAATACCTCTTGCATTAGTCAAACAATAGCACTCCAGCTACCTTGCCCATCACATTAAAGATGAATTATGTACTTGTGACACCAGTGTTTGTGTGGCTTACTGCCACCTTGCTTTCACAGATGAGTCCAACCTTAGGTGGTGTTTTCTTATTTCCAGCCCTTTCTTGTCTTTTATGTAAGGCCCTTCCTATTTAAGAAACATCATTTTATCTCCTGGAAAGCAAGACTTCTGCTTCTGTGTTATCTTGATCCTAATTAAGGTCCATATATTCTTATCATCACAAACATCATTAGTAAAATGCTACCTGTCTTGAAATGTGTGGCTGAACGTGGTAATTTCCTTGAAAGGTCTCTGAGTTGAGGGGTTTTATTCATACCTCATCAGCTATGGTCAACTCCTACTCCAACTTATGAACTGCAGCTCGAAGAGTAAGTCCTCTATGGAGATACCAAAGAGATGTCAAGCATTTTTATTGCATGTTTTTTCTCACACAGTTAAAATGTTTCAGTGACAATTTCCCTGTGATACAGGATGCCCTGGATAAAGGTTGATAGAGGAACCTGCCTTGGTAAAGTGGCTTAAAACCTAGAAAAACATAGCGTGTCTCAGAAAGTGCTGGAAATAGCATTATTATCACTGCTAAGCCTGCAGTAAAGGGCTCACTTTTGTCCCATGGTGTTTGCAAAAGGAGGGGCATGATAGATATCCCAGTAATCATTTTGAAAGATCCAGTGAGAGCTCTTGTCAGCAGCTTTTCCCGTGCTGTGGAGGTGATGACAAGCACCTCTCCATTCCACACGTGGACAGAACAATTCAGGAACTCCTGGATGGTGCCTGTCTCCATGGTGTGTCTTTGAAGACTGAGGTCAAAAGCTGTTTGGCAGCCTCAGTCTCTCTTTTATTGAACTGCCTGTGGGATGGAAGTGGATTTCAGCTCTGACACCACAACTCCTGCTGAACAAGTTCATGTGCTGCCTGATATTCTGCTTTCAGCACTTGTGTGCTTGACTCTCATGTTGGATGCAGGTGCAGAGAGATTTGCATTGGTCAGTTTTGCCTGCTTTTTTGTCTCTTTTTATTAGGTATAAGGAGGGAGGTAAAGGCCACAGTCCTGGGAGGCCCATGGAGGAGTGTGAGGTCACTGTGTTGCAGTCCAGAGGCTCATGCATGGGCTGGTGGTTTGGGCATTTTGAGCTGATACTGATACAGGTGACCCATGCAGGATTCAGTACTGCAGGGCTCAGTGGGCCAAAATGTGGGAGCACAAAGATGAAGAAACTGCTGTGTTGAATCAGGAGAGTCCACAGCCTTTGATCTGCAGGAGGTCAGGGCTGGTGTGAGTCAGTTCTGTGAACTGATGCAGAGGTGAGACCTCCTCATTCCAATAAAACAGTCTTGTGCTACATGACCTCTGTGGAACAGAAGGGAAAATATTTTAATTGCACTCTCATTCACCCACTCCTTCTGCTTCAAAAGTTCTGAATGGTTCTCACCAGTCTCAGGACATTGTGAGTGATGTTCCCTCCTTACATGACCAAGCCCCCACAGTCCCTTGGCCATTTCTTTAGGCTTTTTTCTGCCACACACAATATCAAGAAATGAAGTGCTAATGAAAACTTTGCCAATTCATCACAAATGGAGGGAAGATCTTAGCCAGAAAGGGGATATGAGGTGCAACACCCCTGACAGTTCTCTGCTCCAGGCTGGTGAGGCGAGGTTCAGAGCGTGGTGGCTCCAGGCAGATGGGAGGTCTGGGCTGGGAGTGCTTGCTGTTAAAGAAAACCTGTTTCCAAAGCAGGGCTGATTGCCCTCCCTCTAAGTCACAGGGCCAAGCAATCTTTACCCTTTGGGGAGCTATGGACAGGCCAAAAACCTTGCTGAGAGCCTATGGAGGTGCAGTGGAGGAGCACAGAAAGGTTATGGAGGGTTTGCAAACAGACTGCAAGGTGTTTCCTGCCTGCAATTGGCAAGAGTCAAGTGAATCCAAAAGGGAGGAATTAAAACTGTGTAGGCCTGTTCTACCCTTCTGCAGATGTGACTTCTAGTTCTGCTTCTTTTCAGGACCAGTTTGGGAGAAGTTTCCAGGGCTTCTTCTTGTGGCATTGAGAGGGAGCATGTTCTGTTGCCATTCTTCATCCCTGTCTGTGCACATTCATCCTTGGCCTGTGCAGCCTGCACAGCTTCACATTATCCAGGGCAGAAACTGGGTTTGGAGCTGCTCAGCATCACAGATTTATTGCTATTAAAGCCAAAATAAACTCCAAAACCTATTTATAAAGATGTGAGTTAGCACCAGTGGCTGGGTGACAAAGGGCAGGTGCTACAGATCCTTAAGATCAGGAGAGGTTTCTGCACACTAAGCGGACCCAGAGGTCTACTGGCTTGATCTGCTCCATTCTTGTAGTTTAGACAATGAAACTATGGAGCATTTAACTCCAAAAATAGAACTACACATGACAGCATGCTGAGGTACTAAATCCATTCCTGAAAGGATCATAAGCACATTTGTGAGGGAGTGTGCTGGTACATAAAGCCCTGACGTTTGGCTGATAATATATGTTCAAATTGGCAAGCAGCTCCTCTGACCTTAGAGTGCTACTGAAATCATGGAAGAGGGACCAGCAATTCATTCTTCAGCTGCCACAGTGTGATCACAGAAATCATCTGCTTCAGGATATTCTCAGAAACTCTGGTTCTTGACTAAATAACTAACCCAGAGTGTGTGGCTCTGTGACACATCATGTCATTTCTCATTCTGCCAAACAGAAGTGAACTTGCTTCCCTCAAACACCACAGGTTTCCACTTTTCCTCTGGTAGGAAATGTTTCACCACTTCTGTGATAACCCTCTCTGGTTCTGTTGGCCAGCAGAGCTTGGATCTTGTAACTGTTTTTCCTTCTACTACGTCTTTTCAATTTTAACAAGTGGTTTTCTCCTGCCTCACTGTTCACTAACAAAATTCCACAGAACCACGAATGGTTTGGATTGGAAAGAACCTTGTGCCAGCTCCCTGCAGGGGACACATTCCTCCAGACCAGATGGCTCCTAGCCCTGCCTTGGGTGCCTCTCAGGGCTGCAGTACTTCTTTTTGTTCACAGTCCTCCTTCACAGTCAAGAATTTTCTGCAATTGTCTGCTGGGTCATCTCTCTCAAAGAAACTCTGGTTATTCCTTCCCCACACTGCCTAAATGGTCTAATTAACATGTGGCTAATAAGGGAGGACAGAACATGTTGGTGTTGGTGTGCCAGTGCTAAATTGCACCCAGAGTGGGTGGCTTTAGCTTGACTGGAACATCCTCTGGGGAAAACTGTGCGGGGTATAAGATCTAGGTCAATATGGACTCTATTCCTAAAAGCCATGATCACTGTTCTACCACAAGGTGACAAGTGGCCTTCTGATTTTCCAAGCACCAGGATTGAAGGCTCTGTGTGGTGCTCCCAGACAAGACTCTGCCTTGGCTGGATCAGACAGTGCATTATTCTCTCAACAAGCCTTCTCTGTGCCTCTGTAAGAAAAGTCATCCCCCCACTCACTTCTAATCCCCACTCTCACTTCTAATCATGACTAAGCTGCAGAGAAATTTGTAATGTCACAGTTTTACCTTGGTAAATATAGTTGCTTCCAGTAGATGGCATTCCAACAGTGCAGTCCTGATCCAGATTAGTTCCTAACCCTGCTTGATCTGCCAGAATAATCCCTGCACAGAAGTGGACTTTTTTTTCCTCCTAATGCTCAAAATAAATGGAGTTAAAACACTCTTGGTCATTTCCTCATTTCCTACCCAATTAAAGATTTTTTAGATTTTTTTTTAATGCCTTTTATAGCATTGGGGCTTTTTTTTTTTTTTTTTTTTTTTTTTTCAATGTACTTAACTCCAAAGTAATTTTGTTTTGGAAAATATGTCAAGACACTGAATGTTTTGGATTGGATTCACAAATCTGCTAACCACTGGACACTGCTCTTTCATGTGTGAATTTTCTGCCCTCAAGTTATGTGTCTGAGTCCTCTGTGGGAGAGGGGAAGAATGAGGCACTGCACAGCAGTTGCACAGCAGCCAGCAGGCAAAGCAGAGACCAGTTACAATTAGCAGCTGATAATTTTCACAGAATCACAGAACATTCTGAGTTGGAAAGGGCCCACAAGGATCAAGTGAATGGCCCATACAGGGATCAAACCCACAACCTTCATTTATTAGCACCATGCTCTGGCTAACTGAGCTATGTCTCTTTAACCAATTAATTATATTTCATGTATATTTGGTAGGTTTTTAGGTACATTCCTCTGTAGGGTCTCAAAAATGCTGGAGACAAATATGCTTGTGTGAAACCCTCAAGCCAAATATAACGGAAACTTTACTGCTGACGTTAAAGTCAGTGCTGGCAAAAAACCATTACTGCACTGAGTGCACTGGGGCTCAGCATCAGTGGGCATCACATTCCCTTCCCACACATCTCAATTCACATTATTAATTAATCAACAAGTACTGTATTGTTCACCTTTTCCTTACAGTAAATGTAAATTAGAATTTGTCTTTATTTAACCATGCACTTGTGGATTTTAAGCCAAGACAAACTGACTCATAAAAGGCAACTCTTTGCATTTGATTTTGCTTCTTTAGTTAAGACACCTCTCAGTGCTTCTTTATTGACTTAGCATGGAATTTTTTTACTTAGTACCCAGTTAACAAAAAAACAGGCTAAAATTTAAATATTTCCCTGTGACTCAGCAAAGGTTCTAGTTCATCAGATTTTGCACTTGTAAGGGAAGAAAAAGCTCAAAGTATTTTTCTTTGCAAGCAAAAGCATGCTGTGGCTTGGGGAGGGGGTGAGAGGGGAAGGATGGGGAGGGGCAGGTCGTGGCGTGTCTCTCAGGGATATTACAGGTGTGGGGGGTGGCACCTGGTTCCTTCTGGGATCTGTAATCCTGAGTTCTTTCCTGAAATAAGGAAACCCTTGAGGACATCTCTGTATATATATATATAAACATATGCATACACATAGACATCTATATGCATATAGATACATATATGTATATGCATATGTGCATAAATCTGTATATAAAAATAGGCCTTTTATAGTTCTTGAAGCATGTTAACATCCTGCTTGATGCCCAAATAAGCACTGACCCAGGACAGGAGGCCTTACGTGCCCTGAGGGAGGTGCTCGCTGCCAACCCTAAACTGTTAATGCTCAAGGGCTCTCCTCCATCACCACCTGACCATGGTCATGCAGAATACGGACACAGATGCAAGATTTCAGGCTTTGGCAGAATTAGATGGTTGTTGACTGGTATCAGAAACAGCAGTTTCAAATGAAGCAGCCAAAGTAGTCTCAGACTTGGTTACAGTGACTTGTTTATTTTCTTATTTGATACCATCTGACAATTAGTGTTGTTTAGGTGATTTGGAACTGACACATGCATTCAAAAGGAATGGTTCCTGGGGCTTTCTAGCTGGACTTCTGTGGAAGTTGCTGCTTTCACTCCACTGTCTTCTGTTCACAACTTCTAAAAAAAGTTTTGCACTTAAATCTTCTGTCTTCAGCATATGGTCAAAAATAATTTTCCATTTGCTGAGAAAATGAGCAGAATGGTTAAACTACAGAGGCAACTGAGTGGAGAAAGCAGCAGCAGTCTTTGGAGTGTCACAAGTGGTGTGACAGACATTTGCATATTCCAGCTGCTAAGTGACCTGAGTGGAAAAACGGAAATTTTCCAGGGAAATATTTTTTTGGGGAAAAAGGGTGCTACAGCTTGTGTATGTGTGACTGGAACTACATCTGTGAGTCACTCACAACTGCCTTTCATGGAGAGAGCAGGGGCACTGCCTTGCTAGGTGCCTGTCCCCAGGCTGAGGACCACAGCTTGCACGTGGCAATGCCCACAGTGGGCTGCAGGCAGTGCCCACGCTGGGCTGGGCTGCAGTGCACCTGGAAGGCAGTCACTGCAGGCCAGGTGAGTGATTCCAAGCAGTGATCTGGAAAAACCAGTGATGCAGCTTCCAGTCTGCTCTGTCTCCACCCATCCCAGCTGGCAGCTGGAGCAGGAAGAGATGAGGGGAGAGAGGAAGGGCAGGGAGGTGCAGGCATCTTCCTCAGAGGGGGAAAAGCTGGTTCAGAGGACAGTGAGGGTCAGACCTGCTGGTTTATGTGTAATAGTCATAACTCTGTTATGTGTGCAAAAGCCTCCATCACCCTCACACTGGTGTTTCCCTTCAACAGAAACGACGTGGGAGCGGCCGAGCAGTGTGCCTGGCACTCCAAAGAGCCCTGTGTCACAGAAGAGCTCTGCAGGTACTGTTTGATGCTGTGCCTGACTGCTGCACTGCCTGAATCTGCTTCTCTACCATTCAGCAAAGCAAAGCAAATCGCTGTGATAAGTGGGATAGAGACTTGATGTACATACAGAATCATGGAATGGTTCAGGTTGGAGTGGACCTTAAAGATCATCTTGTTCCACCAGCCTGCCATGGGCAAGAACACCTTCTGTTATCCCAGGTTATGGAATATGCCCCAAACCCTGTCCAGCCTGGCCTTGGATACTCCCAGGGACCCAGGGGCAGCCACAGCTGCTCTGGGCACCCTGTGCCAGGGCCTCACCTCCCCCACAGATTTTCTCTTAATCTTTGATCTCAGTCTACCCTCCTTACAGCTTAAAGCCATTGCCCCTTTCCTTCACTCCAGACTCTTGCCTAATGTCCCTTTCTATCTCTGCTGTATCCCTCCTAGATGCTGGAAGAGGCTTTAAAGTCTCCTCAGACCCTTCTCTTCTCCACACTACACAGTCATGAGAGTGTAGAAGAGCAAACAGTGGGGCTTTCCCTACTGACACATCTTCTGCACTTTTGTTTCCCTGCCAGTCCATCTTCTGTCTGGGTGTCTGAAGTGTCCACTCAAGAGCTGGGGTGGTTCCTTCTGGGAGCACAGAGGCAAAGAGGGGCCCAACAAGCACTTCCTCAGTTCTGCTTTCTGGCAGGGCAGGGAAATTAAAGAGCTGCAGATGCACATGGGCTGGCTGATGCTCTTCCACACAGAGCATATGCACAGCAAAGAGTTTTAGCATGTGATGACTACAGACCATATATATCATCTCTGGCTTGATTTGAGTTTTCAGGGAAGCAAGTAACAGAGTCAGATGCATAACTACACTGAAAAGCTCTTGGGTACTGAATGACAAAGCAAAGCAAAATTAGAATAAAAAGTGTTAAATATAAAGGCCATTGCTGCCAGCTGACTGTAAATAAATCAGGTTAGAGGATGTTTCCCTTAGAAATTTTTGAACTGATGTCCCTCTTTATTGGCAGAACTGGATAGGGAATCTGTGTGAAGATTATGTATTTCATTGTGACTAAAGGATTTATAATGTAGTTGAGCATCTTGTTCTAACACTACTTTGAGCATTATTGAGCTCAGTATATTTAAAAAAAGGCAATTTATAGTTCCATGCAGAACCATAAACATCTTTCAAGGCTCCCCTTCTTGACATTAAAACTCAACTCCCTTGGACCAGTACTTTTAATGGATGCAGGTGCCCAGCAACTCACTCTGTCACTCTCCTCCTCAGGTGAATGGGGGTGAAAACTACAAGAAAAGGCTCCTGGGTTGGGATAAGGGCAGGGAGAGATCACTCATTATGGTCATGGGCAAAACAGACTCCACTCAGGAAGAGCTTTAATCTATTACCCATCAAATCACAGTAGGGTAATGAGAAATACAACTAAGTCTTAAAACACTGTGATCTATATCTGCATATTCAGTTATGGGATTAGTTTGTAAAATTGTGCAGTTTTTCATTCACTGTCAGCAGCAAGCCTGCTAACTCTCCATCTGTTCTTACAGTGAATGGCTACTACATCTCTGGGTCCCCAGTACACCAGCTCGACTCAGGTCATACCAGCCTCCGAAAAGCCAGTGGGGACCCCCAGGTAAGTTTTTGGGAAAAAGCCAAACAGCGGGATCCAAAAATAAATGGGTTTCTACTTAAGTTTCGGAATGCACCCAGAGCAAGAAGTCAAGAGGTTATTTTCTTTTAGAAACTCTCAGATCAGACAGATTTGTTGCATGTAGCACAGTTAGTCTTTGTGTCCAGCTGGTAAAACAGTAAAAAATGCCAGGATACTTTAGATTTTTTTGTCCTATCACTCCGTACTGAAAAATCCACCAGGTCACTTCAGTCACTATTAATGACACTATGAATTTTCCTGCCACTCCAGCCTGAACCCTGGGCCTGTGTCCAGCACAGTCCTCCCTTTACACTTGCACATCCGCCCATGTCTGTATCTCATTGTATTTTCCTGCAGCTCCAGCTTTCCCTCCCAAAGACAGTATTCACAAAGAATTCACCCAGAGCTTTTTTCTCAATGACTTCATCCCCTCCAGCCTGTCCTTTTACAGCCCCTCCTCAGTGCCTCACCCAGCACATCACCCTAAGTTAACCTACAGGATGCTGACCTGTGGACAGTTGGCCTTCCCCTGCCTTTGTCCAAATTTCCAATAAATATCTCTGTACTTCTGCTTGCAACATGTCATATTCCTGGGAAAGTCTTCCCCACAGGTCTGCAGATGCAGGACAGGGCCCTCTTCCAGCTCCTCCCATGAAACCTTTGCTCCCTGCCAAAACATCACCATATGACCATGTGACTGCCACAGCTGGTGGATCACACTCCAGTTGCACTGTGCTTCCCCACCCTCTGGTTTCCCCCAGTGGTCCCAGACCTGAGTTTTCTGTTTCATTTCTTTATGAAAGTGGTGAGTCCTTTTGCAGTGCTAAAACCCCTGGGGAAATGTGTGTTTGATTAGTGTGCTGCTGCCATGTGGACTTGGCCTGTCGGGTGCTCTCAGTGTCTGCCTGACATTCTCTGTTTCTTGGTCTAAGTTTTGTGTTGTCTGACAACTGTCCCGCTTTGCCTTGACCCTCTTTCTCATATGCTGCCTCTTCAGTAATTCCCTTCAGCCTTTCACCTAGGTCAGTGTTCCTGGTTTAGATTCATGACATTTCTCATGATACAGTCCAGCTCTTTTGATTCCCTGCTTCTTCCACATCAAACATCTTGTACTAACTCCCTGTGCTGCTGTTTCTCTGAGCAATTTGCTTGGGCAGGAGATAGTGAGCACCTAAACTAGGTCAAAAGCATTTTAGAATTTTACATAGTGCATTACAAAGACACCCCTGTCCACACATCTACTGTAACTCCCTCCGAGACTGCAGATAAACTTGTAGGCTCTGACTTCCTTCAAAAAGTCCCTTGTTAATCCTTGTGCCAAAAAAAAAAAAAAAAAAAAATTCTCCAGGTATCTGACTCCTATGTTTTTCTAGTTGCCTTGGAACACAGATAACTAACTTCTGCAGAACTTCCTTTGTAGCAACATTTGCCACCTTCTGTTTTTACAGTGCTGAGTCTGACTGAAGTTCACAGACACCTTTTTACTCAAATTCACTTCTGAGATACATGAGGAGTCATAGAGTCATAGAATGGCTTCAGCTGGAAGACTCTAAAGCCAATCCAGTGCCACCCCTGCTATGGGCAGGGACACCTTCCACTGTCCCAGGCTGCTCCAAGCTCCATCTAACCTGGCCTGGGACACTTCAGGGATGCAGGGGCAGCCACAGTTTCTCTGGACACCCTGTACCAGTGCCTCACCAGCCTCGCAGGAAGCAATTTCTTCTTACTATCCAATCTAACCCTACCATCTGTCAGTGGGAAGCCATTCCCCTTTTTTCTATCACTCCATCCCTTGTCCAAAAACTCTCCCCAGTTTTTTGTAGGCCAGCTTCAGGTACTGAGAGCTTCCACTAAGGTCTCTCCAGAGCCTTCTCTCTCCAGGCTCTCTCAGCCTCTCAGTGCTAAGCACTGCTTTGCTCAGCTGACTCAACCATCAGCCTGTCAGAAATCCCTTTCATGACTTTGCTCGCTCCCTTCATCGCCTCCATGATAGTTTCTTTCCAATGCTCCTTTATTACAGGTTGTTCCAAACTGAACTCCTGGCTTCATCCCTGCTTTGAACCTGCTTTGAATTAGTTCTGGATCTCTAACTGGCTGCTGGTGGCAATAATTCTCAGAACAGCTTGTGTCTACGCCCTCTTGGGAAGCTGCTTTTCCTGGGAGCTGTGGCGGCTTTTGCAGAAGTCTCCTTAGTAAGGAAAGCATCTGACCCTAAACTCGTGGTTGCAGGAAGCTGTTCTGCATACCCTCAAAGTCTTTTTGGCCTCTCTTTCTCTCTCTCCTTGTGTGTCTTGGGCCATCCTAAGCTGCTCTGCTTTGACTGCCTCCTTGTCTGTTCCTGGCATGGGCTGTCTCCCACTGTGGAGCAGCTCCTAGGCTTTGGCCAGGACACTTTCTTAGACCTGGGCTGCAGCCACCATGCAAACAAATGCTGGCAGGATCCCTCCAGAAGCTCAGCCACATTTCTTGGAAACAGGTCAGGGGGTGGGGGGAAAAGCCACAACTGAGAACAACAGGGAGCTATGCTGTGCTGGGCACAGGGCCAGACCTTTTTTTATGGCTTCCTAGAGAGCAGCTAAATGTTGCCCGTTCAAGTTGTCACAACTGCCACCGAGGGGACAGCAGAACAGCCGTGGAACCGCACCTGTGTGGTGCTAGGCACGATGCTGCTGCTGGGTGTCCAGTCCCAGGATGAGCAGCAGGGGCCCGGGCAGTGGGATTTGGGGTGGGAGTCCCTGGCACAGTCCAGTGACGATGCCAGGAGCGATTCACGTGCTGCAGAGCTTTCACAGCCTCTGAGCCCCACCAGGGACCCTGCGACAGGGACAGGGCACTGCCCTCCTGGGGGGACTGTGGGGCACATTTGTGTCCCTGTCCCCAGGGGGATATGGTGCCACCATTCCACAGCCAGGTAGAAACTGCCTGATGGCAGGACACTGCCACCATCGCTGTCCCCAGCAGTGGATGGCACCATCCCCGTGTCCGATCTCGTACCCAGCAGAGCAAAGTGCCACCCCATGGGACACCAAGACTCCCGTCCCCGTGCTCGGGGGGGTGTGACGCCACCATCCCATGGCGGGACACTCTTCCCAGCCCCGCCAGCGGGTGCCACCGTCGCACGGCGCAGCGAGCCCCGGCCCCGCGCTCGGTGCGGCGGAGGCGAGAGAGGCGGAGCAGCGAGCCGGGGCCTCCCGCACGCCCCCTCCCTCCATCCCTGCCTCCCGGGCCGAGCCGAGCCGAGCCGTGCCGTGCCATGGGACCCGCCTCTCCCCGCCCCGCGCAGCCATGCTGGGCTCCGAGAGCAGCCGCGATGATGCGCTCCGCTTCCCTCCGCAGAGCCCGGGCTCCCCGGCGGCGCCGCGGCGGCAGAGCAAGGAGAGCAGCCTGACGGTGAGTGCGGGGGAACGGGGCTGGGAACGGCGGGGATCCGTGCTGGGAACCGGGCAGTGGATGGGAACGGCGGGGATCCGTGCTGGGCACCGGGCAGTGGGGTGGGA
This sequence comes from Muscicapa striata striata, assembly GCA_030060385.1. Lineage (NCBI taxonomy): Eukaryota > Metazoa > Chordata > Aves > Passeriformes > Muscicapidae > Muscicapa > Muscicapa striata. The sequence continues at coordinate 2,540,923 of JAREIS010000148.1, read as the reverse complement.
ACCTCGGGGATCCAGTACTGGACACTGTGCAGTGGGGCTGGGCACCGGACAGTGGGGTGGGAACCGGGCAGTGGGGATGGGAACCGGGCAGTGGGGTGGGAACCGGGCAGTGGGGATGGGAACCGGGCAGTGGGGATGAGAACTGGGCAGTGGGGATGGGAACCGGGCAGTGGGGATGGGAACAGCGGGGATCCCGTGCTGGACACCGGGCAGCAGGATGGGCACCGGGCAGTGGGGTTGGGAACGGCGGGGATCCATGCTGGACACCGGGCACTGAGGCTCTGAACCGCGGGGTTCCGTGCTGGGAACCGGGCAATGAGGCTGGGAACCGGGCAATGAGGCTGGGAACCGGGCAGTGGGGATGGGAACCGGGCAGTGGGGCTCTGCACCGCGGGGTTCCGTGCTGGACACCCCGTGCCGGAGCCTCCTGCCCGTTTTGCTGCTCAAACGCCGCTCAGCCCACGGAGGGTTTGGGGTCTCTGCCCTGCGCTGGAGTCCAGGCGTGGTTTTCCGTGGAATAACCGTGGTTCCAGGATGAGCAGGAGGGAATGCCGTGCCTTAAGAGCACAGCCTCGGGCTGTGAACCAGGTGTCCTGAAAAAACTTCCTCATCTGATCATCTCCCCTCCACAGCAGTGTCTGTACTGGGAGGAGTACTGAAGAGTTAGGGGAAGACAGAGCAGAATCTTTTTTTTTCCCAATCTGTATTTGAGGTGTCAAGAAGGTTTCTTGTGCCAGAGTGTCCAAGTAAAGATTTCTGATGGAAAGTATAAGCAAAGGTTTTATATTTATATAATCCTACATTTACTTTCAGTCTTTATAATTAAATATAACTGATTCAGTGAAGAGACCTTTTACAGAACATGTAGTGACAGGACAAGGGACAATGGTTTTAAATTAAAAGAAAGGAGGCTTAGATTAGATAGTAGGAAGAAATTGTTCCCTGTGAGGGAGGTGAGGCGCTGGCACAGGGTGCCCAGAGAAGCTGTGACTGCCCCTGGATCCCTGGAAGTGTCCAAGGCCAGGTTGTACAGGGCTTGGAGCACCCTGGGATAGTGGGAGGTGTCCCTGTCCATGTCAGGGAGGTGGAACAAGATGAACTTTAATGTTCCTTCCTAAGCCATTCTATGATTCTGTATTATGGATGGAAATGTTCTCAGTTGTATGATGTATCTCAGTTTACAGACATTAATATCTTTTGCGTGCTTGATGACCTCATCTGGAACACAATTAGCACTTACAGGCTCTTCAGTACAGGGCAGATGATTAAAAACAGAAAGGAAATCAAATTAATGAATGAAAGTGGCTAGTAATAGAAAGTTTTATTTAAATGGAAATCAGAAGAAAGGAACAGATAAATTAATTTTCAGCAATAAAGAAGGGGCAATAACCATACTTGCAGCTGCAAGTATTGGCAGGATGTCAAGTCTCTGAGAACAAAAAGAATAATTTAATATTATACATTCTCAATGTTACTACGAGGAGGAGATTGTCTGCATTGTCACATGCAGCCTGCAGATTTATTTGTTAGTGGGCCAGGTTGCTGGTGACAGAAGCCAGGGTTCAAAAGAAGCACATAGAGGTGTCTCTGACTGAGATGTGGGTCAGCCTCTACCATGCAGGTACAGTATTCTGGGCTGGGAGGGGGAGGTCTTCAACAGTTTTTGAAAAAAATCCCTTCAATCAGTGATTTTAGTTATTAAAATCGGTTGTTGCCAATGTTAGTACTGTTAATTGGTATATTGAGAGTGTGGTGTGCTTTGAAGCAAGTATAAATCTGTATGTTCAGACATTTTTGCAGATGTCTGGGAGAATCAGCTGTTCCAGGGCTGCAGTGGCTGTGGCAGGAGACATGTCCGAGCCCCTCAATGCAGCCCCTGCCTGCTCAGGTTGGGGGACTGAGGTAAATCATGGGCTGAACATCATGTCCAGAGGACTAGACATGGTCCCACAGGGTGGGTTGCACTGGGCTGCATGGGCACAAGAGCAGGAGTGCTTGTTTTTCTGCAATCCCTGCTGCTTCCAGGGCTGAGGACTCGGCTTGTTCTCTGAGGGTGGTTTTCCATATTTGCTGGCCCGTGTGCCATCAGGTAACATCTGCAAAGCAAGAAACTGTGTTATGTCAGGGTCACTGGGTGTGCACTTCTCCAGCAGAAGCCCAAAGCTTTCAAGTAGGATGAATCAGATAGACAAAAATAAGCTAATTTTAACAGCTGTTTGCTCCAAGCCATTGCCTCCATCAAGGCAGCATTGTGAAAAATAAATCTCATATGGAGTGTAAACTGTAAAATAGTGTAAGTGTTTTCACTGTCTCCTAGGAGGTTCTGTTTGCTCAGTGCCACTTAGTTGACGTGGGGATGTTCTGGTTAGCAGAGCTGCAGGGCATGTCCTTAGCTTGCTGTCAGATGCTTTTCCTTGGTCTGTAGCTATGCTCAGGCAGAACCTCTTCATGTAGAGGGGAATTCTGTGATTTACTGTGAGGCTCTTGGTCTGGGAAATCTCCCTTCAAGCCGAAATCCTGTGGCACACAGGCTGCAGACATCAGGTGATGTCCAGCCAAGCTGTTGCTGCGTCATCGCCCTCAGCAGAGGAGTGGGAGCATCTTCCTCAGGATGCATCTGCCTCCTCTGCATCCAAGTGGCATTAAGTAGCACAGCTTCTGGAAACCCTGAAGGCAGGTGGAGCTGGAGTATTTCCCCTCTGTGTGCTACCAACAAGAATAATCTGCTGTTTTCTGTTTGGTCAGTGAATGTTACCTTCCATCTTCTTTGGAAGAGAAACTCCAGCAGGGTATATGAGAGTCTGTTATGAAACTGCAGATGTGTGGTCTGTGCTGGTTTCACAGTGAGTTTCAAGGTGCACTCACTGTTTAAGGCTGGATGGTTTGCTGGCTGATTGCTGAAGTCTCTGGCCATGAGTTTTCTGTGGAAGCTGGAGATCATTTGCAATAGGTGAGGGGGAGTTAAATGGAGAATGTACAGGAGGTTGTCACCTGAAGAACAGAGCTGTGTCTTACTTGGAAGAGCAGGACAGCAGCCTGATTATAAGGTATTTCTGAGCCTGGGTTTCTTTCTTAAAAATTCTCTAGGGCCTTGTTAGGATAGTGCAGGGCTTGGAAAATGCTGGTGTTTGGATTGCCTGTGCTGGACACGTCAATGGACACGTGCTGCAGATGGGAAGATGGGCAGCCTTGCACAGGAACTTGGGATTTCCTGCTGCTGTTCTCTGTGTTTGACACAGTGTGATACACACAGGGTTGTGATGAACACAGCATGAGGCTGCATGTTCAGCACAGCTCTCCCCTGTGCCCTGGGGCTGACTGCAGGGTAGATACTGTCAGAAAAGCCCTGGTTTGGCCAGAATAATCTTTGAAGCTTTCTACAGATAGACCAAGAGGGCTCTTCCACACTTTTGGCAGATTCTTCCCTTTGAAATAGGAAGGAATCAATGGATTTGTTAGCAGTGAGGATTTGAATTGTCTGTTGTTCCCTTCTGTGGTACCATAGCTGCAGCATCACCCTCCCAGAGCTAAAACCCAGGGCAAGCTCATGGTGTTGAAGCTACCCAGACATAACCTAGGCATTTCCAGGTTTCCCTGTCTGGGGGGAGTTCAGAGTGCCCAAGCTCTTCTGGGATCTTCTCCAGCCTTTGCATTTGGCTTTTTTCCCCAAATGCTTCCATTTGCCATATGAACTCAGTGTTGGATGTTGTGCTTTTTGGGTCTCAGCTGAAGTCATAAGGAAGATACTGAAGTAAGGCAATCTGCCACATCTCTTCTGTGTATAAGGTGCTGAGAATGTGTAGAAATCAAAAAAATAATGTGCATTTTTAAGTTGAAGAGATAGCCAAAATGTTGCCCTGCTTCATTCCCTTTAGCATGGCACAGTTAATTCACCCACTTTCTGCTCATTTATTTATGTTGTGTCTGATGTAATAAATGTGTAGTTGATTATCTAAGCTTTGATCAAATTATTCTTGTTTTATTCATGTTGCTTGGCAATGTCTCATTGACTGGTGAGTGGTGGCAGTGACTCCAAAGCCTGTAGAGACTCTGAAATCCAGGAGATTAATGTGCATGTCCAGCCCAACAAAGTTTGTTGCTTTTGTGCAAATCCTGTGCATTCACCTGGCTCCCTGGGTCTGTTCCTCTTCTGTCACCCTTTTGTGTCTCAGACATAATTAAGAGTCACCTACAACCTAAACAGCTCATTTTGTCATGACTGCCAACATACTCATGGGAAATAGGAGCTGGAATATTCAGCTGTTAATATAATTGCATTTGCTCATGATCACTACACAGGCAAAAGTATTTTAATCCATTGACTTTGGCACACAGCTTGTTGAGAAATGCATCAATTGGTGCTGCTTCTTTGATCCCCTCTGTGTGTGTCCTCCACCAGGCTTTGTTTGTCACCATGATTTTTTCCTGCTCTGACTCTGTGCCTTCTGTCCTCTGTGATCCAGTGGCTCTCAGACAGGTTTTCTGGTGCCACTTGTGGCCAGTGGCAGCTGGAAAGACAAGCTGCTGTCCTCTGGCAGGTTTGCTCAGCTCTTCCTTGGGGTTTTGCCCTGCTGGTGTCTTGTTATTAATCTTGCTTTGTTGCAAGCAGACAACAGCCATTATTTTGACAAAGAGGCTGCATAAGAACTTAATATCATGGTGAGGCTGATTATCACCTCAGCTGTCCCAGTGGAGCTTGTGGGAATGCAATGCAGGTCATCACACCTTGTTTTCTCTTCATCTTCTGTGATTCCATCATTATCTGAGAGACGTGTTTTAATTTGTTTTGTTTCTTACTGGCAATTACAGCTGTAATAGTCACCTTCTGCAAGCTTTTATTAGGCCTTGCTGGCAAGTCAGCATTGTTAAGATATCCACAGTGCCACAGGTTTGGATTTGGAGCTTGCATGGAGCCTTAGCAGCTCTCAGGGATGTGAGCAAAATTAGTGAGAGCAGTGGTCTTTTGCATTGTCCATGGGAAAGATGGAGCTGTTGAGTGCTGTCAGACGTGGGGACATCATCATGAGATGCTTTGGCTGTTCTTAGCATCACTCAGCTCATCAGCTTCACCAGACTGGTGAGGCAGAGTGCTTTATTTTCAGCTCTCTTTGCTTTTAGAAGCAAGAAAAGGAGCATTTCAGAGGGAGGATTGGGAGGGGGGAATGCTACACTGTCACGCCACTACTGCTCAGTGCCAGCCTGGTGTTCCCCTCCTGCTGGGAAATCCTGAGAGGTTTTGGAAATAGTAGGAAATACCAAACCAAGAGCTCTTCTTTAAGTATAAGAAATCTGGGGTAGTGAAAGGAAAGAAAGATCACAGGATTACCCCTGTAGTCATATGTAATTTTTAGTAATATTTCTACAGTTTTGAAAATTTTCATGCCCCCTAGTGGGACTTAGTATAAAAAGCTGTAAGTTCTGTTTTGTTTACCATAATGTTGTTGTTAAAGCTTCTGCATTTTTGATTTTTTTAATTCTGGCAACAATTCCATTTTAAAAGTGATACTAGACCCAAATGTCCACATGACTCTTTCCAGACAATTCAGCATCATTTCCAGGCAATTCAGTCTTTGGAGAAATGAAGAATGTTTTGGTTTATTCCTAAAACTTTGAGAAACAAGAGAATTAACCCTACTTTCATTACCTGCTGGTGTGCATACTCACTGTTCCACTTCCTGCTGCATTCCTGGAGTTCTGCCCACTGCAGTGGGACACTGTCACCAGTCCAGCCTTGGCATTTCCAGTGACTCTCTGGTTATTGCTTCAGGACATTGAGACTCACTGTCACATCTCTAATCAGCAGCTTCCAGCTGACACAGATTTCCTTTTTGTGAAACAGGCACTGCCTTTAGCAGGGAATGGGAACTTCCCTTGCTGCTTCTCTTTGCAGATTTTTAAGCTGCAGGATACAGCTCCTGTGGACCCCACTGGAGATCACCTCCCTGTCCTGGTGCACAGTGCCACAATGCAGTGATCCAACTCAAGATACTCTATGTTTCTATGATTCTGTGATGCCCAGACTTCTGTTCAAGGCTGCAGAATACACTCAGGAGGTGCAGTTGGTTAGAGCATGGCCATCCTGCTCTGAACTGAGCTGATTTCTGTAACTCCTGGTGCCTGGCTCTTTGGTGGGGAACACAGGGGAGCAGGGAAGGTGTTTTCAGTGCTGTCTGTGGTTGGGACCCTATGGCCAGTGGAGGCTGGCACTGGTTGGAGGTGCCAGCTCTGGTTGGAGATGCTTGCTCTGCCTGGACAGTCTTGCTCTGTCTGGAGAGGCTGGCTCCTGCTTGGAGATGCAGGGTCACCAGTGCATGGCCACTGCCTGCAAAGCCCACATCTCTGACCTGCAGGTCATTTTGATGGGAGCTGGAAAGCAAGACGTGGTGTAGGATCTAACTGAGGTGACAGCCAAAGACACCACAGGTACAGGGTCCTCAGCTTTGGGATGGACTTGGCAAGCTCTGGGCAGTGATTCATGTGGAGCAAGCTCTTGCACTGTTACAGCTGCTGAACCTCCAGCCTGGGCAGAGGCAGCAGAACCAGTGTGGGTTTGTAGGAGCAGCCTTGTATCAGCTAAAGGTTTTGTCTGCTGTGCTCTGGCGTGGTGGGTTTGTGCTGTGTCAGCACCCACATCCTTTCTGATCCTCTCTGAATAGCCCAAAGGCAGATTCACTGCCTGTAAGCCCTGCCTTTGGGTCTGCCCATGCAGCTGTGCTAACCATACCCACAGATTTGTGTGTGGATTTCCTGTGAGCATTAACTGATCCAAAACAAACCCCCATCCCATACAGTTCTGTCTGTGAGTCTCCCATCCCCAATATGTCTTGATCCCTTGATTAATATTCAAGTGCTCTTAGTGTTCCTGTGACCCTGAGAGGGACTGATTTTAGGGTACCTGCCCAGCAGGGATTTGGGGTGAGCATTACAAACTGGCAGTGGGCTCTGACTCTTGCTGGTGCTTCCTCTGAAAGGCTTGGCTGCATCCAGGGTTGTTCTGCAGCATGTTCTGCTGTAGCTGTGGTGCTCATTGCCTTTACTGTGCTCTTAGCACTGTGATGTTCCACTGGCATAACTTAATGAGCACTTGGACTTTTTTATACTGTTGTGTAATGACTGTGTGATGAGTCCTGTCTGACAGATCGCTGTGGCTTCTGCACACTGAAGGTTCACTGACTCCAGAGAGCCCCTGCTCCTTTTTACACAGAGCATCTCTTCCATCTGAAAAGGTCTTAGAGATAGATTGAAGGGCTGTGCACTGAAAAAAATAATTCCTTTTTTTTGTCATCATGTAGGAGGCTGGCATAGCCAAGGTGTGTTGGTTCTAGTTGTTGCTTGGGGTGATAGCAAGTAAAGAAGCAAGACAGGCCTTTGCAGGGATTTACAGAGATGTTTATTTCAGCCACGCTTCTGCATTGTCCAGGGTTCAGGGAACAAAGGCAAAAGCCTTGAGGGAGGGTTTAGGTTTGATACATGGGAAGCAGGGTGGGGAGAACCCTTGGGACCAATTACTAAGGGATAGGGAAACCAGGTGGGAGTAACTAAAAGGCTGACAGACAGGCAGAGGGAACAGGGTTGATTTAGGGAACAAAAGAGGAGTTGCTTTGGCCGGATAAGACAGGATTGTTATCAAGAGAAGGCAGTGAGAGAGGCCTCTCATGTTCCCTAATTGGGAATGCCTTTCTGGGTCTCCACAACTCCCCATTTTTTTATTAATTTAAAAGGCTTCTTTTAAGGATCTTAAAATTAAATGGTTGAGGCAACTAAACAAAGGTGTTTTGCACCAATAGTGCCTGGTGCTCACTGTGTTTCTGTGCTCAGGGTGTTTCTCAACATGTTTTTTATCACAGTTTTTAGGGATCTAGGAGAACTCCCTGTGTGGTGCTTTCCAAATCCAGTAGGTTTTCCTCCTGTGAAATGGGTAGTTTATTTCCCTCTGGGCTGACACTCCTGCTTGCAGAGAGTAGCATTCTGGGAATACTTAGCTGCTGTTTCCATGCAACAACCAATTTTTCTTCACTGGCATGCATTCACTGCAGATTTTCTGATGGGAAGCACGTGGATATAACTTTTTATTTACATATCTCTCATTAACAGCTAAATTTCATTACTGTCTAACTCTCCTTTTTTTCTTCTTTTTTAAAATTTTTTAAACAGATCAACTGTGTGACTTTCCCCCACCCTGACGTAATGCCAGAGCAGCAGTTGCTGAAACCTTCAGAGTGGAGCTACTGTGATTATTTCTGGGTAAGTAGGCAGCCAGCCACATGCCACATGCAGCTCCAGAGCTTCCAAGAAAGTGGAATAAACAGCTTGATTTGTGGTACAAGGTAAAGGAGAATTTGGGCTGAGGTACAATGTGTTCAGGAAGTACCAGGGAGACTGGGGATGCCAGTGAAGATCTCCTGGAAACATCTGACCACTCTGAGATGTGGCTGATCATCAGAGGAGTGTCCAGAAAGGCAAGGACAGTTCTCAGGAGATGGATTTGCTCAGGAAATAGGGAGGACAAGCCATGTACCTCAAAATAGCACAGGCAAAAGGGCAGGGCAGTGGGAAGGGGATAGAATCAGAGAATCCCAGACTGGTTTGGGTTGGAAAGGTTATTAAAGCCCATTCTACACTGTCCCATGCCCTGCCATGGGACACCTTCCCCTGTCCCAGCTGCTCCAGCCCCAGTGTCCAGCCTGGCCTTGGGCACTGCCAGGGATCCAGGGGCAGCCACAGCTGCTCTGGGCACCCTGTGCCAGGGCCTGCCCACCCTCACAGGGAGCAATTCCTGCCCAATATCCCATCCAGCCCTGCCCTGTGGCAGTGGGAAGCCATTCCCTTGTCCTGTCCCTCCATCCCTTGTCCCAAGTCCCTCTCCAGCTCTCCTGGAGCCCCTTTACCCTGGACAGGGCCCTGAGATCTCTCCAGAGCCTTCTCTTCTCCAGGTTGAACAGCTCCAACTTTGTCAGGCTGTCTCCAGGGCAGATGTGTTCCAGCTTAGTGGCCTCCTCCAGACTCACTCCAGCAGATCCACAGGTCCATAGGATAGCAAGGTGGCTGGCAGGGAATATGATTTCAGTCTTTCCCAGAACACAAGAGCCAGGGATACACAAGGAAGCAGAGGGTGCCCCTTCTGAAACAAGCAGATAGTTAAAAACTCCTTATTAAATTGTACAGCTCCCTCCATCGGATATTCCAGAGGTCAGATAATAAATGCATTCTTTCTAGGGTGAGGTTTGTGAAGGACAGGCCCATTTGTAGCTGAAGCTGAGTAGTTTTAATGCAGCCTGGAGCATCCAGAGTCTTCAGTGGCTGGTTCTGTGTGTGTCCCCTTGTGCTCAGGTCTGTTTTCAGGTTCCTGAATCACATTCAAATGAGGCAGTAGTCCTTGGAGTGTGGAGCTGATGAAAAATGGTCTTCCAGTGGAAAACTTCTTTTCCACTGGAAGATTTTTTTGGGCAGTGAGAACAAAACCACAATGGAATCAACACATATTACAAAAGGAATCAACAATGAAGCTTTCAGGAATCTCATGTGTGTTTTCAGTTACTAGTTATTAAGTGTTTCCCTTTTTTAAAAAAGTGTCAGTGCTGGAGGCCCAGCAGCATGTCCCCTTGTGCTTGCTCAGTGCTGATGGCAGGGCATTGCTAAAATACACTGACATATTTGAAAATGGTCACGTTACCACAAAATTTCTTCAGTCCCTTCCAGTCTTCTGATTCCAGTGGGCCCTAAATCTTTAATAGTGTACAGACTGATTTTTTTGCATGTGTCTTACAAAGGTTCCTGCCCTGTTTGGTTTTCCCTATTCAGGCTCAGCCAGTGCTTGGTTCCATGGGTTGGTCACATCTCGATTTCAATGAAACTCTACTCAAAGCTCCTTACTTCTTGCAGACTTTTATCCTCCCATAACTCTGCTCAGAGGAATTTCCTCTTTGGCCTTGTCATGGTCTGCCCACAGCTCACTCTCCTCCTTCCATCATCTCCACTTCTCCCACTGTCTCAGCCTGCTGCTGCCTGGCAGGGCGTCCTGCCAGTCTCTGCTTTGATTAATCTGGCATTTTCCTCTGGCTACTTGTGCAGCACGCGGGGGATCAGAGCAGAATCTGCAGTGCTGAGGGAAATGTTCTCTGAGAATTTGTTTGTTGGAAGAGGGTAAGAAATGAAATAGGGAAGCAGAGAGAAAAGAGGCAGCAGAGAGAAAACTGTGTTGGGTCTTGTAGCAAGACTGAAGCCAGTGGAGCAAGGGGCTGTGTCAGAAACAATGAGGAATGGGGTGTGTGGTGGTGATCTGTGGGACAAGTTGCTGGTTTGCCTTGTTTTACAGCAGATCTGTGCAGACTGGCTCTGGTTCCTTAGTACAAATCACAGCTGAACTTGGCAGCCTGATAAAGGTCTTTTAGGGCTGCATTCTCCCTGGAAGGAGCAGCACTGTCCTCCCCTCTGCCCCAGGAGAGTTCCTTGTGCTGGCTCCGGGATTCCTGCTTTTGGCAGGCTGAGCCCTGGGGGCTGACACACCCAGCTGTGGAGGGTGGTGGGCAGAAATGACAGCAGGGCTGCTGCTTTGCCTCCACACCATCCTTTGCTGGCTAAAGATAACTGCAAAGCTTTGCTTTTTAAATTTAAAAAAAAAGGGAGTAAGAGGAACAGGAGGATGTTGGGCAGTTTCTTGGAGAGGGACAGGTGCTGTAGCCATCAGCTGCTGTCAGGGGAGGGTTCCTCAGGCACCACTGCTGGGAGCCACATCTCTGTGGGTTTGGCCTCCAAAGCTTTTTGTTGAACTTCCTTTTATTTCTTTCAGGCAGATAAGAAGGACTCACAAGGGAACAATACAGTGTCAGGATTTGAAATTCTTCTTCAGAAGCAACTTAAAGGGAAACAAATGCAGAAAGAAATGGCAGAGTTTGTTCGAGAAAGGTAACTAGCACTTGGTTATCAAATTAAATATTTATTGCAATTTTTTTCCCAATTTAGGTATTCCTTTAATATGTTAAGGCTTAAACTGCATTTGGTATGCTACAAATTCTTAATGAACATTTAGTATTTCTTTAATGTTCATCCACGCTTTCCAGGCTTCTCCTGCTCTCACTTGTCTGAGTTGTATTGCACAAAGGCTGTCTGTTTAGAGGGAGCCAAGAAGGTTTTAAGTTGCAGATTCAAGGAAAAAGCATAAACAGGAGAGAAGCAGAGTGGAGGTGATATTTAGAAGGGAAGTATTTTGTCTGAAAAGTACAGAAGCAATTTGTTCACATGGAGCATAGGCACAGATTCCTAGAGGAAGATGTAAGAAGACATCACTTTGGACTTGAGCTGGGTTATAGAATCACAGGATGGTTTGGGATGGCAGGGACATTAAAGATCATCTCATTCCAGCCCCTTGACATCTGCGTGTCTAGGGACACCTTCCATTGTCCCAGCTGCTCCAGCCCCAGTGTCCAACCTTGGGCACTGCCAGGGATCCAGGGGCAGCCACAGCTGCTCTGAGCACCCTGTGCCAGGGCCCCCCCCACCCTCACAGGGAACAATTCCCATTATCCCACCTAACTCTGCTCTCTGGCAGTGGGAAGCCATTCCACTTGTCCTGTTCCTCCATGCTTTGTCACAGGTTCCTCTGCAGCTCTCCTGGAGCCCTTTTAGGCCCTAGGAGGGGCTTTGAGGTCTCCCCAGAACCTTCTCTTCTCAGGGTGCAGTTCAGTTGGGCAGAGCATGTAGATAGTTGCTTCATTTATAGTTTGTTGTGTTTCTTCCTCTCACCTTTTTTATCATGCTAGGGATGTGGCAGCAGTGGGAAAATGCAAAGTGTCACAGGCAATAATGGTGGTCAGATACACACAGCATTCAGATAAGGTTTCTGTAGCCTTTGACATAAGACAGTCCAAGAGACAATTACATAGTGAGACCAGAGGTAGAAGAAAGGACTACCTGGCACTTTAAAAATAGAATTCAGAAATGGGTTTGCTAAGGGAGAGGATGGGAAGGCAAGCAGAATTATGATAGCAAAGGAAAAGAGGGGGAAGCTTCTTCAAAGGAAGTAATATATAATGAAATTTGACAGAAATAAAAGCAGGATGCATTCAAGAGGAAGGGAAAGTTGGTGTGAAATTAGAGAGAAAAAGGAGAGCAGCTCTGACACGTGGAGAGATGTGTCTGTCCTCAGCAGAGGAAGAAGCAGGCATGCTGGAGAGGAAAGAAAAGATTCACTGTGTTCTAGAAACAAAAAAAAGTTTGGGAATTGAGTGTGAAGAGGGTCTGGATGGGAGTTACACAAAGATTAATACATTTTTCATTTGTTTGTAACAAAGAATCAGGATTGTTCTGTGCAGAAAAGGAGGAGGATGGTGTTGAGCTGGAGGGATTGATTATTCATGGAAACAGAGCTCAGGCCATCAGGGGAACCTCTGTGTTCCCAGCTAAGAGGGCTGAAATATTGGTGAAGTTTTCATGTTCCTTGGGGAGCACAAGACCACATTAAACTGGGAATTGTCATGTCAGAAAAATTCTCTTTGTACAATCAGCCTGCTGGAGGTGAGATTTAGGCAGCTATTAAAAAGAGCCCTTCAATAGGAAGCTGGTATAAGACATGATAACCAGATTTCTTCATCAAATATCCAACAAGAGGGAAGCTAACTGAAATTTAGTTTATCAATTAGATGCTTTTACAGGAGCTTCTTGTATATAGCAATCTCAGACTGAACAATTACATGTTCATTCACTTCTTGTTGACAGAGGTTGGGTTTAATCAAATAGTCACATAACTTTGACTTTTAGGAAGACAGACCTCAAGAAGAGGAGGAAAGTAATTAATAGATATACTGAACTAAAAAATCCAGAAAGAAAGTATTACTTTAAATCAGAAGTGAAAATAAGGTCCAGAATTTGCATTCAGGGATGGACTCCAAAACAGCCAAAAAAATCAGCAGACTGCCCTGAAAAGCACTAGGTGTATTAGAAACTGTAAGGTAGCAGATTGTTTCACTTCTGCCTTGTTCAGCAGATCCATGTGTGCACCTTTTGCTGTTTGTCTGCAGCAATTTGTGGAAGACTTCTGCAGTCTCTGCACTAGAAAAGAAATCATTAATTCTGTTGTCTGAAAATCTCATTGTTCCCTCCTAATCTGGAGGAGCAGTGTAAAAAGACTCAGAGTCACAGTCTTTGCACTGTGGCAGTTGTGGAGCTGTCTGTCAGATATCCTCTACCACCTTTTCTCCCTGTTCCCCCTGTTGTCTTAATATATTTAGTTTCTTCTTGCATGGCAGTCACATCAGATCATCTTTGCCTCTCTTTGCAGCTCTCTAGTTTTATTTCATCCCCCATAATATGTCATGACTGAAATTATTTGAGTGTGGGCACACAACGTACTTTAAAAAAAAAAAAAAAAAATGTAAAAGGGAGCAGGAAATAAACATCCAAAGATTAACTAGAACTAGTAAAGTCAGAACAGTATGGGTCAAAATGCACTTAAAATCTGTAATACTTCTGACTATATAGGGAGTGAAATCCTGAAAGTTTTTGAACAAATGAGTGGGAACAAGAACTTGTAGTTTTTTGTTTTTTGTTGTTTTTTTTTTTTCTTTTGTTAGGAAGGTGGAATTACTGCCAAACAGCCACGTGGATGTCTGTAAATGGACTCAGGAGTTCTGGCATGTTTATGCTTCATAGTCACCACAATCCAGAGTTTGCAGTGTGTTTATGTCAGGCAGGATCAAGAGGCAGATTTTTTCCCCTCTTTTGAGATTTATCTTGGTTTTTAGCCCCTTTTGGCTACAGACAGTGACAGGAAGCCAGGCTTATTTCTTATATTTAGGATTCTTCACTATAGACATTTCACTTTTTTTTTTTTAATCTTTTATTGATGTTCCTCCTTGCCAAGCTATCTGCCCTTTTAGTAGTGCCATCCATTTGCAGTACAAGTAACACTTCAAATCCCTGAAAAAATCTTGGAGCTTGGGCCAAAGCTGAAACCAGGGAGGAGCTCTTCCATCAAAGGCAGTGGCTTTGCTTGCCTGGTGCCACATCTAGGACAGGCACTAATGGCACTGATTGGCTGTCTTGTGTGTGCTTGTGAAATCATGAGAATCACAGAATGGCTGGGGTTGGAAAGGACCTTGAAGCTCATCCAGTTTCACCTGTCCCAGTGCCATGGGCAGGGACACCTTCCACTATCCCAGGTTGCTGCAAGCCCTGTCCAACCTGGCCTTGGACACATCCAGGGATGGGGCAGCCTCTGCTTCTCTGGACACCCTATGCCAGGGCCTCCCCACTCTCATAGGCAAGAATTTCTTCTTAATATCTAATATAAACCTACTCTCTTCCCTTCTGAGGCTTGTTTCTGTCCTGCTACATTCAATAATTGCCCAGCTTCAGCAGTAGCAAGGAAGAACTTACCAGGATTTTAAATTTGGTATTTTCATAGCAGACCTTTTGGATGGAAGATGTTCAGCTGCTCCTCTGTTCATGAGACAAATGACTGAGAGGTCATTTGACTGAGGTTCTGTGAGGGTCTGCATGGGCAGCTCAGAACAGTCAGCAGCCCGTTGTACCTTTGAACATCCAGCATCCACAGAAAATCACTCAAAGGTGCCCTAAAGACAAAATTCAGCAGGAATGAAGTTCATGATGAAGGCTGTAGACTAGAATTTTGGGAACTGAGCCCGAAGCAGTGGGCCTTAGCTCTGGGGAGAGACATTTACACCTTTACTACTTTTGATCTGTTATCTCTTTCCAGTCCATGGAAATTGTCACTTCTGAGACAAGATCAGTCTCATCCTGAAGCAGGTCTTTAAAGTGCATTAGGTGAAGTGTGCCTGGATGAAGCCCTAACACAGTGGAGCCTTTGATGCCTGTATTTGTTGGTGGTGTTAGAGCAGGCCTGGGGAGCTGGCTGGTTTTGTCCTCCTGGGAGGGGGAAGAAGAGGACCCCCAGCTCCTGGGCAAGGTCTGCAGTTCTGTGTCACACCAATCTGGGTGTCACCTTGTGCCTCAGCCAGCTGCATCCCAATCAATTGCTGGAAGGGACATCCCAATCAGAGGCTTTGCTGTGGAGCTGTCAGCTGTGGCCCCCAGGGCTGCTCCCTGCTCTGAACTGCTGTGAGTGTCACCACAGCGTGGCACTTCCCCTCCCACACCATCCTCCAGGATGTTTTCAGAAGCCCAGAGCATCAAATCCCTCTCAGCTACCTCAGGGGATCCCTTTCAGCTCAAATGTGCCCTGCAAAAGTGCACTTGCTCAGTTAGCTCCTGCAAATGGCCATGCCAGAAATAACTCCACCTTCTGAGTCTTTGTGGATGGACACTTCAGAGCAGGTTTTGTCCCTGGTCCTGCATAGTTGGCACAGAATCAGTTTTTCTACCTGGGGGCCTCACAGCTCTCTCAGAAATGTTCTGTTGAGCGAGCTGGGTGGAAAACCAGTGAACAGACAATTGTTTGCTGTGCCTGGGAGCATATGCACCTTGCAGTTGTTTCAGAGCAGGATTCAGGGAAGATGGTTTCAGGCACAATGCCCTTCACCTCTGCACCAACAGCTGCTCCTTCCTCCCTGCTGGGCTGTCAGCACCCTTGTCCCCTCACTCCACAGCTGCCCTCCTTCTCCTCCCTGCAGGCATTCCCACAGCAGCTGTGTGCCAGCACCTTTCCTCCTCTGCTCCTTGCCACTGGCAAGCTCAGCTCCTGTTCTGGTGCTTCTGAGTGAGTGAAGACAAGGACAGGGCACTGAGAGGGTGAACAGAGGAAGGGGTTGCACGGGCCACATGCTGGTGACAGAAGCCCCTGCCACATCTCTGCCATGCTTTGTCACCCAGAACAGAGAGCAGGAAGCATTTGGTGTCCCTAAGAAAGGTGCACTTCAGTCCACCAAATCTCATTTGGGTTTTTCCTGGGTTGCCACATTCCTTCATTTTTGCCTCAAGGATGTGCAGCCTCACATTTCACAGCAGACTTTACCACGTGCTTCTGCTTTTGCAGACAGCCCGTGTTGCACAGCAGAAACACTCTGTCCTTGTTATTTGCTCTCCAGAACTGAAGCTTCTTCAGCTAATTTTGTCACACATGCCGTCCTGCATATAGCCCTGCTCCTGCCTCTGCATTTTTAGCATATGGGGGGAGAAGACTGCTCATCAAACTGGTGCTGCCAAGCCCTGGAGACTGAAAGGAAAATTCCTGTGGCAAAATCTGTTAAAATGCAGAGAATTTTCTTCAAATTATGTGTGTGGGTTTTCTGCCTTAAAGCTTACTTACTGCTGTCTTTTTATTTTCTCTGTGTGTGTATGGGAGTGTAGGATAAAGATTGAGGAGGAATATGCTAAGAACCTGTCCAAACTGTCTCAGAATTCCTTGGCTGCTCAGGAAGAAGGGTAAGTGTGTCTCTGTGACTTTCACAGAAGACAAATTTTAATATAAAAGGCATTTCTCCCACGCAGGTACATGTAATTTTCCCCAGCCCTCTCCTGTTGAGTAGAGGTTTATTTAGATTAGCACCCTGGGCATGTTGGGGAAGATGGAATTGCTTCAGAGTTGTTGGTTTGGGGTTTTTTTTAGGTTGTTAATGAGCAGTTTTTTAGGAATATGTGTATAAAATGTTGCCTTTCCACTCAGGTTTATATGCTGTCCTTGTTGTAGCCAAGACTAGTTCCTTCCAGGATTAGCATGCATGTGTACTAAACTACTTTGAAAATGGAAGAATATATAGAATATATATACATACTACTGAGGGTATGTGTGCAAGGTCAGTGCTGGTACAATCAGAGCAGCACAGACAAGGCAGGATAAAGAAATCTCCTCTCATTAGGGTTCTGGCCCTTCAAGAAGAGCAGCAGACTGCTTCTTATTTCCAACATTTTCACACTTGGGAAGTTACTAAGAAGACATTAGGCAGTGCAATTCAGACTGACTTGCAGTTCTTCAGTAAGTGGTGCAAAGTGGTGCAAAGGCACCACTCCTGAAGGATCAGAACTTGGTAGCTCTGTCTATTTCAGCACAAACCCTCTAAGCACTGAAAGCCAAAGTTGGAAATGACTGTCCTCACCATAGCTGTGACACAGTGTGTTTCTGCCAGCACTGAAGCTGTATGTGGTGTTTTGCTCAGTTTACAGGAGGCAAGGGCAGAAATTGCAAGAGGATAACTGGGCTGTTACTGCCCTGAGCACCTACAGTGACAGTGGTTTCTGTCCTTTCTCCTTAGGGGTGGATGCTCACCTGATCCTAGCCAAGCTAAACCCACTTTCTTCCACATCTTCCTTCCACTTTCTCCTACCCCCAGTGGGAGAAGGAGGGAATGACTGGAAAAATGAAGGAGAAGGAAATTAGGGCAGAGTAGGTGAAAAGAGAAGGAATGAGCACTCAAGCCTGGAGCTTGAAAGGACATGGTGCAGAGTGCATTGAGCTGAAAGCACTGTCCAGTGCTGCTCTTCTTGGATCAGATAGCAGGGCTAGTGTCAGTGGGAACTGGGCAGTGGGAGAGGACCTCAGGGAGGAGAAATACTGGGAGCACTTCTGTAGGTGTATCTGAGTTGTTTAGCTAATGAACAAGGTATTTGAGGACTCAAGTCCTTGCAGCAGCATCAGAGGTGACAGATGATTAGTTTGAGATTGCAGGTGACAAGGGATTTTTCAGGAGCAGTCAAATCTCATTATCCTTGAAAAGGCAATAGGGAAGAGATAGAAGGAGGCAGGAATTGTAGATCACTCAACTTTATTTAACCTTTGCAAAGTGGTAGAATAAACCATCAGACTTTCACTTAGAGGAAAGCTAAGAGGATGAGCAATTGTGTATGCATAGAGAACAATGCCAAGCCAACCTAAATTCCTTCAGTGATGGAGTAAGAGAGTAGGTCAAGCATCACAGCTCTTAATTTAGTATTGCTTTTTGTGATGGGAGATTCTCGTAGGCAGGCAAGAGAAATTGTGGCCTAAATAAAGCCTAAAGTGGAAAAAACTAGGTAGGAAAAACCCACTGCTTACAAAAACTAAACTGCAGAAAGTAGCTGTGGAATGTGATCCCAAAGGGTTTGTCCTAAGTCAAGGGTTTTTAAAATGTTTTTGTAATGAGCAACCTATGATAGAAGAAATGATAGATTTACTGTAATCAGAGATGTGACAGAGCTAGGAGGGTTTGTATGTGTAATTTGAAGAAAAGGTTGCAATTCAGAATTCTCGTGTTAAATTGGAGAAATTAACTGAAAAAAAAGGATGCATTTTAATGAGGACAAAGCAGGGGATTTTATACTTTCACAGGATGTGAAAGATACAGTTACATAACAGTTTGTGGGAGAAGGATCTGGCTATAGTGAATCACGAGCTTATTCATCAACAACTTCATGCTGTTGTCTAAAAAGGCAATCGTATTGAAATATGTAGAAGAAAGAGTGTCTGATACAAAATAATCTGTTACCAGTTCAGCCCCTGGAGTTGTACTGTACTGGGGACAGTGTAGTTTTGGTTCTGATGCTTTCAGGGGAATCTAGCCTGTCATAGAGGGTCTCAGCTGCCACTGTCTTGGAAATAATGTGAAAGAAAAAGACAATGGAGAAATTTTCAAGTGCTGAAAAGCTTCTCTGAGATTTTTCACCTGAAGTGAAAATCTGTTCTCTGAAGGAAGTAGGGTGTAAAGTAGAAGAGGCAGTGGAAAAACTGTATTGGTGGAAACTTTGTTATGGTAAGGATAAGATACTGAAGGGTCCTGCTTATGGAGGCTCTGGCATCTCTGTAAGTGGAGATTGTCATGAATTGTGGTTTAAAAGATCTGCTGCAAACAATGCCAACACAATTCTGCCTTGGTCACAAAGGTTGGTTGTTTTCTCAGATTTCTGTTACCCTGGTTTGCTGATCAAGATCTGGTACAAAGTGTTGTGCCAGATTTGTCTGACAGGTCCCATAAGGAGGGGTGGGGGAGAGACTGATCATTGTCCTCTCTTCCTTCAGCACACTGGGAGAAGCTTGGGCTCAGCTCAAGAAGAGTTTAGCTGATGAAGCAGAGGTTCATCTCAAATTTTCTTCTAAGGTAAGTGGTTCTTTCTTTTCCAAATACTTTTTCCCTGAATTGGTGGCCTCTCCCTTCAATGCATATTAGTGGGGGAAATACACATGAATGTGGTACAAATTTAGTAAGTTGGTGAACAAACTTACTGAAACTTACTTTTCCTCACAAAAACAGTTTATTTAGTCTACCTGATGAGTAAATTAAAACACATCTAGCCTTAATTTTTCATAGAAAAGAAGTAAAACTGATTCTAGATGTTGTTCACCTGGGCTCTGTGTTCCAGCCAGTAAATTTAACTAGTGCTTGTACGCTTTACATCTGCAAAGAAAGAAATGAAAAGTAATATTTACCTTCTCAACATGAATCTACTCTATTGTCTGGAAGGAAGAGAACCAGAACTCTGGCTTTTTTTGTATCATTAGCCTTTCTCAAAAGTGTGCTGGGAACATCATATTATTTTTGGGTTTTATCTCAAGTGATGCCCAAGGAGATTTCTTTTACAAATTATGGTATTTATCTGGGTTTTTTCCACCACATGAGACATGCTCTTGAATCCTGTTACATTCTGTTAACCTCTGTGGGTGTTCAAGTTCAATACAGTGGCAGATAGCTCAGCACAACAGCCATGTTCTGGAGGAAAATTATAGCTCTGCACCATTTGTAAGCAATTCAGCAGAGGTTACTCAGGCAACCAGCTGCTGCCTTGGTAACCCACTGCTCTGCCTTAAACTTCGACATCAGGGCTGTAATTAGTGAAATACTTTTTGCTCCCCATTGTCCTCCTGTATTGTTTTCTGAAAGGAAGAAATGCACCCTGGAGTGATGTGTGTGTGTAGGCAGGCCAGGTAAAGATGGGCTTTTCCATTATTTTTCTCCTTAAACTGTGCACAGAAACTCCTGTAGCATCTTCTAAATCCTTCCCACTGTTTGTGTGCAGAAAACATGGATGTGGCACTTTAGGGGCAGAGTTTAGTGGTGGACCTGGCAGCCCTGGGTTGATGATGGGACTTGATGATCTTGGAGGTTTTTTCCAGCTTAATGATTCTGTGGTTCTGTGAAGAGCCAGAAATTACTGCCTGGCTCCTCATTACTGCCATTTCTTCCTTTGTTTTCATTGCCAGCTTCAGAGTGAGGTAGAGAAACCCCTGCTGAACTTCAGAGAGAACTTCAAGAAGGACATGAAGAAGTGTGACCACCACATCGCCGACCTGCGGAAGCACCTGGCCAGCCGCTACTCAGCCGTGGAAAAGGTGGGAGCAGGGACAGCCTGGGGCTCGCTGACACTGCTGGGCTGAGCAGGAGAGCAGCTGCCCCTGAAGAGTTTCTGTTCTGTCACAAAGGACCACCAGTTCCTGCTGAGGGCTTTCACTGTTAGCTGTGCTTTGCCCAGCCCCAGCCATAGTTTGGTGTTTAGCTCAGATCTTCAAAGTGGGGGGCAAACATCTTGCTGCTGAAATGGCTTTTTGGTTCATCCTGCCCTTCCCAACTTGGGGCAATAAATTTGTAATATATTTGATGCAAATACTCCTTATTTGTGTGCATCTATTGCCATTAAAATTTAGAACACCTTGCCTTAGAGTGGCAGCAGGGTCAGGCCAAAGGCTCACCTGGCTCAGTGATGGCCAAGGAGGGCAGCTGGACCCTGGTCTGCAAATCACAAACCCTTCACAAGAAACATCCTCACTGAAAAAATCCAAACAGCAGCAGCACCGAGGAATGGGCTGATGCAACAGGAACCAGGAGGTAGCTGTGGTTGTGGTGCAGGCAGTTAGACCCACAGAATATGATCTCCCAGCAGCAGCTGGCAGAAATGGGGATGTTTGTGCCTCAGCTGCCAAGCTGTATCCTCGGGAGGTTTGCTTTTGGGTGTAAATTGGAAAGGAAAATACCATTCCCAGTCATCCCCCAAGCTGTTTGTGCTTTCATTAAAGCTCAGCAGGAGTTCCCCCAGGGACGGAATTGTTGCCGGATACACAAGGTCATTAGGCTGAGTGTGTGCAAGGAAGGCATTTTTCTGCAAAACACAAAGTTCTTCACACTCCTATCTGCAAAGCAACTCAGTAGCAATATTGGGAAGAGTGAATTAGGAATAACGTTGGGAAGAAGGAATGAGAGCAGGGAAGAGCTGTGACTGCAGTGCCTGTGGAGCACTCAGCCCCTCAGGGATTGCTCTCCTGCAGCTCCCTTGAGACCTGCAAGGACTGCACATGGAAAAAAATTCCAGGAATGCTTCTACAGAGCTGAAACATTTAGGCTGATCTGCAGAAAACTTCAAGGTGCTAAGAAAACACAGCCATGTCAATTTAGTTTGAAACACTAGTACAGTATAAAAAAACAAACGTGGCATGTTTTATAACAAATCCATGCAAAACAAATTATTTTTATGTATTTATCAGCCTGCATGTAACACTGTTTATTTGTAAAGGTAGTTTACTAATTTACCTATAATATTAATTTGTACTAATAAATCAGGTTTTAACAGCTTGAAGAACTTAAAAGTGAAGTAGTTCAAGTCATCAGTTGTACCAGACCTCAGTTCATGATTTCTACTGTAGGCACAAACTTGAATAAGATTTTCTGAATTAAGTTCCTATTGTTAGTTTGTGATAGATGTATGTTGAGTCCAGAATGTACTTAAAGACAAGTTTTGTGTAATACTTGAAATTACTTCAATGATTCAGATCCTAAGAAAAGTGAATGGAAGAAGTGTCTTGGTAATTATGCTGTTTAAGACATTTGAAAGAGGCTCCAGCTCTCTTTTCTTCCAGAAATAATGAGAAAGATATTAAGAAACAGGAGAGCCTGATGATGCTGTTAGTCCTTTGCCTCTCTAAGACTCTGTGAAGAGTTCAGATGCATTTGTCATTTGTTGGTGGTGACTCCTCTGTGGTCATAGGACACTTTTGTCAACTCCTCGTGGTGTAAGAACCTGAATCCCTGTTAGGGCCCAGTTTCATGAAAAGTTGCTGAAAAACACTTGTGTGAAGGAGTCCTGGATGGCTGAAAGCAGCTGCCAGCTCTTTTTCTCTGTAACTACTGACTCTTCTTCAATTACTCCAAGGCCCGGAAAGCCTTGACAGAGAGGCAGAAGGATCTGGAAATGAAAACACAGCAGCTAGAGGTGAAACTCAGCAACAAGACAGAAGAGGAGATCAAGAAGGCCAGACGGAAGTCCACGCAGGCAGGTGGGTACCTGTGCCCATCAGCACACAGCCAGGGCAGGTGGAATGCACCTGCCCATCTGCCCACTTGGTTCTTGTTTTTTAATATTGGAGCCACAAAGTCAAAGTGAACCATGCTACAAATCTGTGTGATGGTAAATCCTCAGAAGAAACAAGCCTAGTTTTTCCAACTCAGATATCAGAAATTATTGATAACTGTTGAGGTGAGAACAACAAAAGTAGGGAGAGTTATCTTTCTGTTTCATTAAAGTATTCTTGGATTACTGAATGTTTGTGGAACTTCCAAAGTCAAATTCAGAGAAGCTTAGCTGAGGGTATTTCTTCCATAAATCATAGTTCCTTCCTTGGTTCTTCTCTATATCACACTCACCCACAACTTTGTGGGTGCCTATTACACTTACTATTACTGTCTTTTTCCTTGAAAGTGATTTGTTTGATTTCTTTTCCACTGCTACTCTGTGACTAAAATAATTTCTCTTCTAGGAATACTGAGGATGTAGTAGTGTGTGCTGTACTGTATTGAGGATACAGCCACTTGCTGTGACCTGTGTATATTTGCATGAGGCTGCAAATCAGCATCCCTTCAGCCAACACTGGGGCCTGATGCCTCACTCCCCTTGGAGACAGAGAGCTCTTAGACTGCAGTCTCACCTACAGTGTGCTGCCCTGCAGTTCCATAACTCACCACTGTTGATTTCCCATTTTAATTACTTTAGTTTTCAAATAGAACTTTCTGTCTCCAGCTTTTTTTTTTTTTTTTTTTTAACTGCAACAATTTGCCTTTTTATATTTCTGGACATTTTTAAAAATACTCTTAATGCTTATATTTTTCTTTCAAAATTTTGTCTTTGCCCCCTGATCATTCTCACTCCAGTCACCTGCTTTTTGCTATACATCAAGTTGAAATGTTGGTCTGTGTAACAAATACCATGTAGCAGAACTCTTCTGAACTCCACCAGGGTTCATCTTCAAATCCTTGGGGTCTACAAAACCTGACCTACACTTTCCTTGTAAGCCCTGGCTAGAAAAGACTGATGTGTTGCTGTCTTGACTCAGGGGATGACCTGATGCGCTGTGTGGATCTTTACAATCAAGCCCAGTCCAAGTGGTTTGAGGAGATGGTGACCACCACTCTGGTATGTAACATCCAAAACTACCTTTGCAAAATTGTAATAGTCTACAGTATTCATCATTTGCAGCTAGTTCAGTGCAAAGCAGTGGGGAAAATCGGGTGATAAATCTCACATTGTGTTTCATATTCTCAGTCCTGAGAAAAACTCATCATTAGGGGAAAGAAGAAATAATGGTTTCTTTGCAGAAGGCATTAAACCAGTTCAGAACAGTTGAATTGTCCTTAGGAAGGATGAAGTAATGCACAAGAAAAACACAGAAAAACATATGATAAATCACCAAATATACATTTATACATCAATGAATTTTTCTATTCCACTATTTTACAATTGTTTTTGAAGTCTCCCCAGAGCCATCTCTTCTGCAGACTTACGAGCCCCAGCTGTCTCAGCCTGGCTTGCTACAAGCTGCCTTGGAGCATCCCTGTGGCCTGCTCTGGACTTAATCCAGAAGCTGCACATCCTTCTTGTGCTGCCAACCCCAGAGCTGGCTGCATTGCTCCAAGTGGGAGCTCACCAGAGCCTCCCCCAAGGCTTTCCCTCCAGACCCTTTGCTATCTTCGTGGCTCTGCTTTGTACACTCTTAACAGCTTATTGTCTTTTTTTTATATTGTGGTGCCCAAAACTACACCAGTGCATCAGTGTATTCAGTCCAGAAGGACTAAATGCAGATTTGGGGTATACTATCAGAATCCAGAAGAAGAGGGAGGCAGAAAATATCAGGAGGAAAGCTAGAAATCACCTGTCTTTCTAAATAAAGTGGTGCTGGGTTCTGCTTACTGCCAGCTGAGCAGGATGGGAACTTGTCCTAGCTCATCATCTGGTGAACTGTGCTCTGACAGCTGTTTGGTTGGAATGGAGGGTGGTCTGAGCCATCCACCCCAATGTGTTTTCTGCTGCCCCAGAGAATTCACTGTCATTTCTGTAGCTGTCAATAAAGCACGCAAAAGGTCTTGCAGGAAGCAGATTCCCTCTTGCTTGCAGCATCTCAGAAGGCAGTGGCTCTACTCTCTGCCTTGGTTGTCTCAGTTTTGGAACCTTTTGGAAAGGTGTGACCTTCTTTTCTATTGCTAGGCTCAGGCTGAGATGACTGCTGTTGCTTGCTGTTTCTTATTCTTTGCAGAGCAGAGGAATGTGCACAGAGCCCAGCTCCAAAGCATGACCCTGGGGCAGTATCGCACCTACTGGCAGCCTTTTGTGTGTCATCCTTTCTCTGGGCCTCCAAGCTCAGGTTCCAGTAAAAATATGGACTTGTTTTTCTTCATGTCCAGGAGCTTGAGAGACTAGAAGTTGAAAGGGTGGAGATGATTCGGCAGCATCTGTGCCAGTACACACAGCTGCGGCACGAGACAGACATGTTCAACCAAAGTGTAAGTGTGCTTTTTGTTTGCTCTCTGTCTTCACTGCCTGCTAGATGAGCAGAATGGTCCCTCCTGACCTGGTCAGACTGGCTGTTGTCAAAGGATGTGGGAGAAGTGTCTGCAGGCAGCTTAGTCTGCAGCAGTGCTGTGGTGCCTCCCTGCAGTCCTGCTCCTCCAGGGCTCACTGATCACATTTCATACTCCTGGATCGCAGCTCTTTCCTGGGGGAGACACAACTAACTAAGTACATTTGGCCAGCCTGAGCCATTATTAGCTCTCCCAGCATGAAGCACTACTCCTCGAGGTCTTCTGTTTGTGCAGGGAAGATGCTGAATTGTTTCACTCTTGGAAAAGCGTATATATATTTTTTTTTCCTTATTAAAAGCTGGCCATTTATCAAATACTTAAATACAGGTGTTCCATGCTGACTAAGTACAGTTGTGTTTGGTGTAAGGTGAAGATTGCAGGACAGGAGTCAGAGGCTGCCTGGCTGCTGCCTGGCACAGGAAACCTGTTTCTGCTTCTTCATGTTAAGTCTCCCTCTTCTCTGCTTACCACAAGGCTGCACATTCAGACCTGTCTTGTCCATCCAGTCTCATGTACGTGCAGCTCTCACTTGTCTGCAGACACAGTGTAGGCATGCCCACAGCTGCTCTGCATGTCAGAGCAATGACTCTCTGCCTGAAGTGTGCCCTTGACATTTGGATTCTTGTTTTCTTTGTTTCAGACAGTAGAACTTGTGGATCAGTTGCTTCGGAAAGTGGATCCTGCCAAAGACAGGGAACTGTGGGTAAAAGAACACAAAACTGGAGATATCCGACCTGTGGACATGGAAATATAGACTGATCTATAGTTGGATGTGATGAGTCCACTGAATTAAGCAGGCTAACGTTTGTTTTAAGGGTCAGAAGGGCATAGGGAAAAGGTTGCTTCACTACCAGACAGACACCTTGTAATTTATGCCTGTATGGGCTATCTCTGTTCCATTTAGTCATTACAATGGTCCTTGTTGTGCTAAGCCTTAAGCACCAGACATTCCAGGGTGAAAAAAACAGATGTGTGCTTCCCACCAGAGGTTCCCAATTGCACGCAGCTTCCAGGAGAAATCTGCTTCCTGGCACAGAAAGTGCTCTGTTCTTCAGTGACTTTGTGCTCCACCCCTTGCATGACTATCTCTATAGGGTATGTTAGAACAGCCACACAGAGAGCCTCTGGCCAGCAAGGAGATAACTGAGTAGGAGGCAAGGAAGTCCTGATCATGAATCCCAGGTCTATCACTGACTGCTCTCATGGCCATAGGCAAGTCAATTTACTTTCCTGGCTCCCCTGTTTATAAAATCTGTGTATCTTACAGCAATGTGGTGTGAATACATTGCTTTCGTATAACACTGCTTTCACCAGGGCAGTGAAGTGATGGCCCTTCTCCCAAAATCTATGGAGAAGATTCCTGTTCTTCCTGTTTTATACTCCCTCTCAGGGATACATAAACCCATTTTCATTATTTCTGTTGTCAGCCAGTCGATAAGTTTGAAAGTGTTACCATCACCATTTTTTATCAGGAAAGACTTGGTTGTACTATACCTACCTCATTGGCTGTCAGAGTGCCCTCAATGACAGAAGGAGGTCATATTCCAAGGAATAAATGAGATGTTCAAAATCTTTCCTGCTTATGCAAGGTGTTTTTCCACAGAATCTCCTTAAAAACAGTCCTCTAATAGTTTACTTGGGATTCAGGTTTAAATTTCCTTTGTTGGTTTCTTCAGGTGAATATCACAGGCTTTAGATATTTTTAATTACTGGGTTTGTCCCACTCAATTTTGGCTTTTATCTTTTTGGAGCCTGATTTTCAAAGGTGCCATGAATATATGATGCTAGATTGCATTCAGTGTAGATGTAGGTGCCCAGCACTTCTGTGCCATCAGAGTCTTAACCTGAGTTTTTTATGTTACCCTTACTGCAAACCACCAAAAATGCAACGCTGCTCTTGGCAAATAGTGTTATATAGTTTGGAGACTGGTTTTGAAAAGGTATTTATTTTCTTCTGCTATTATTTCTGATTGAGTATTCAGTGTTGCTGTTAATATATTTTTTCAGCATTCCATACAATGCAAAGATTCTTCAGATTCTTGCTTTAGATCCAGGAGAAATCTTGATTCTCACCACTGTGGCCTTTACTCAGTGTTTACTGTGGTCTTAGCTACAATATCCCAAACTATACTATTTCATTTGATCCACTGTTTTGCTCCATTTTATCTCATTGTTACTGTCTTTTTCTCCCCAGCCCCAGAACTGCATCCTTCTTTTGTTCTACTGCTCTTCCAGATTTTTGTTCACCATCCTCCAAATGCTATGATTAGATCATTGGGAATCAGTATTCCTGTTCACAAATACAAACTGAGACACAGAAGAGTCTTACCTGAAGCATGTTTATGACATTGCTGCAGTGGTTTTTTTTTTGTTTATTATTTCAAACCGAATTCTCTTGCATTTTTCTATTTCTCCCTTTTTTTCAACCATCTCTTTACTAGTGCAGGTTCATTCCTGTCTTTCAAATGCCTTCACAACCCACTCCTCTGCTGCTTCATTAACCTTTATAAGCCTTTAGCATCCTTTGCATCTTGGCAGTTGTAGTGTCATGACTGCTGCATGCTCAGGACACTGCTCCTGGTGTGCCACTTCCCCTGCACACTTGGGAATTTGGATTACAGTTTTATTCTTGGTGTTGCAAGAGCACACTGTGCTGTGAGCCTCACCTAAGTTCCTGCACAGACCATGGCAACACCAATTGAGGTGTTTGGTTTGCCTGAGTGTCCTTGAGCTTAGTGAGAGCCTCCCTGGAATCCTCTTCTCCTTCCCTCTTCCCTCAAGCAGGGCAGTTGATGATCTCTCCCTTTTCTACTGATTCACACTCTGTCTTACTAATTTTTGGCCATATCAGTATATACTTCTAACTCTTTACCTTGCACTTCAGGGGACAGGCACTTTTTTATTTTTTAAGCCGCAAGTGCAGGTCAAACTTTCAAAACTTCAGTGGCCAAAATAATGTGAATAAATGAAAGCTGCATTTCAGGTTGCCCTCTGTTTTAGGCTGACTGGTAAATTGAAATGAGCAATCTTGGAAATGCCTCAGCACATTCTTGTTCTGATTGCAAAACAAAGCTAGTTGTGCACTTTATACAGTATTCTCCTTAATAAATACCTAAAATAATCTATTAGCAATTATACTTTATTTTTCCTCTTGCTTTAAAGATGTTTGTTACTTTACATATTTTGGACAAGATATACTGTCCATTAGCACAGGTTTTTCTGGGGACTGTAATGTGTTTTGGTTCCCATGCTAAGGTGTATTTATGCTGCTCTAAATTCTTAGTTGGGCTTTTTCTGTTGTTGTTTTGTTTGTTTGGGGGGTTTTTTGGTTGGTTTTTTTTTTTTTTTTTTTACTTCTGGTTTTATTTCCAGACAGTTTTCCTGCTTCTAGTTCTTGGTCCATTAGAAGTTTTCAGGGATGTGAGTTGCCCAGAACAGTAATTCTCTTGGTGGTGTCTGTATCTCTTTTTCACTTCAATAACCAGAGGAGAGCACAGGTACCTGGCTGTTGGTCTTTCCCAGCCCCAGGATGCTCTGGGTTCTGCTCCATGACAGGTGAGATGCTTTATCCATAACACTTCCATCTGTATTCAATGCAAGTTTTGCTGTAAACAGTTTTCAGCTAATCTCTTTCAAAAGGTGATATTCCTTCTTGATATGATGCTGATCAGTGTTACCTGGCTCATTCCCTTTTCTGACTGATGGATTTTGGATAGTGTGTGATGCCTTTCAGGTCAGGGCATGCTGGAGTTCCCTTGCTTCTAACAGACAGCATCCTCAAAGGGTAGTGGCACTTTTAAAGGAGAGCATGGGTTCCTGCTCTCACAGGTAACTTTGGGAGTTTCACCATTGCTCTGTTTGCCTTCCACTGAGTCTCAAAAATGCAGAGGAACCCTGTCTGTCTTTATGCTCATCCTGAAGAGCTGCTTCTCCAGAACAAGATCAAACTTGGTGTTTTATTAAGACACTAGCATGTGTGGGTGCTGAATGATGCTGCTGCAGTGTAACTGACTCATGGAATACCAAAGTCTCTTACCTCCAGTACTGAGCTTAGGCATCACCTCAGTTCATCTGGCAGCTCACATGTCTGCTGTGAGTTTTTGCTGGTTTAGTTGCTGTGGGGTTCAGATTGGCAGGGTTATCTCACATCTCTGTGTGCTCTGAGGTCACAGAGCAGGTCACTTCTCAATTAACACTGTTTGCTTTCACTGGCAGAGGTAGAGCAAGGGGGAATTTTCCTCTGGTCCTTAGCAGGTAGCTCTGCTGGCCCAGATCTGTTAAGCCAACCAATGTTTTGGGAGTGCTGCCACACCTGTGAGCTCCCTCTTGGTCTGAGAGATGCTGTCACACGCTTGTCCTGTGCTGGAGGGCTCTCTGGAGATCTCCATTTCAGCCAGAGCCTTTTGGCCCTTCTCTTAGCAAAAGGGTTCCTGAATTCCCTGGCTTCAGATCTGCTGGGTGTCCTGACACCCAACAGTGCCAGAGCTGGTGAGGTGCTGCCCAGCTGTACCTTCAGCTGCCATACAGAATGAGAACTTTTTATTCATCATCCAGACCTTCCTGCCAGTGTCTTCAAAGCACAATTGAAAATCTTTCTCTCTGAGGTATTCTTTCAGCTTATTTCCTGACAGAACTCATTCTGGATCCAGTGCTGTTGGCTGGTTGCTGTTGGAGTTTATGAGCTGAAAGCAGTGTCTTTTACCACATGGGCCAAATGCACTCTTCTCCCCTTAGCAGCATGATTCCAGTTTCTTTCTTGGAGCAATATCCCCAAAAGGCCTAATTCTCAGTTTGCCAACCTGCTCCAGATTCAGTCATGTCTGTAACTCACACTTGTTCATCACTTCTGTGGGTTGGACATCTTTTGAAAGACTTTGGTTGCTCCCTTGTAGGGATGTTAGTTCATTATTGGACACTGGAATTGTAGAAGATAGCTTTAATTTTTTTAATTTTTTTTTTTTTTAATAGTGTGACAGCAGTGAAAGTCGTACAAAAATCCCTGTTATGTTTCTAGACTCCCTTTCCCCCTGTGCAGCCCCTTCTGAGCTGCTGGGGGCAGCTCTGCTCCCCCTGATTGCACAGGTAAACACTGAAATCACACTTCCTTGAGTGCCTGGCAGGCAGCATGCAAACTTGTGCACTGCTTCTTTTTCCCTTTATGCAGCTTTTTTTTTTTTTTTCTTGGCTTAAGTTGGTTTTTTTTTTCCCCTAACAGAAGTTTTCTGTGAGGCATCCACAGCAAACTTCCATATGCTTCTAGCAGTCATAGTTTCTCAGGCTTTGTTAGAACTTTCTAGAATTATCCCTGTTTTTAGAGTCATTATTTAAATACTGGCTGCAAGTTGTTGTTGTATAGAAATGAGCATTCTTCACCTCTTCTTTGGAAGTGCTTAGCATTAAGAGATTCCTTGGAATACAACAGGGAGCTAAGACTCTTTGAAAATCAGGCTGACAAACAGAAATGCACAAACTTACTTTTTCACCACTTGTACTCAAGTACATGGATAAAGTAAATATTAAGAAATGAGAAATAATTAACATGTAGTTGCTCTCTGTGCAGCTCCCAGGAGCTCCAGTAGTGTTGTTGTGTGGGGCTGCACTCAGAACACACCTCTGGAGTATGGACCCATGGGTCACCTACTGATGCAGCTGTAAAAACTCAAATCCACAATTCAGTGACAAGGTGGCTCTGCCCATCCATTTCTTGAGTCACACACAGGGAGAGAAAGGGCACTGCTTACCCAGGTGGGTCCTTCACTACCAAGCACCTTAAGAAATCCAGACAAGCACTTTGAAGGTCCCCCTGGAATGAGTAGATGTGGCTTCTTGATGTGATTATTTGGTGTTTCCCTCTGAACTGCAAACAGATTGACTGTTTCACAGTATCTTGTGTGCTCTTGTCCACTAGTGCAGCCTGCTGTGTCTGTTCCCAGAGATGGCAGCAGACTCCAGTGTCCTGAAGGCAGTCCTGGTCACCCTGACATTCCTTTCATTTGGCAATTGCATCTTCAAAAGGCAGTGTCAAAAAGGCAGTGTTCAGAATAATGAACTTTTCAGTTCACAGACCTCTGGAAAGCCTGCAGGCTTTCTGCCACCCAGTGTGTTGAATTAGGAGAGTGGCATGGCAGAGGCTGCTGCAGCATTGGCTCTGAGGAGTTCCTGCTATGTGGACATTGCTGCCATCCTCACAGGGGTGTCCTGTGTGCACCAGAGGAGCCTGCTGGTCACATCTGTCTTAACCAGGTGGACAAGAGTCATAGATAAATTCAGATTATAGCAGGCACATAGGGCAGGAAGATGGTTCCCTCAGTGGCATCTCTCTCAGACCCTGCTGGGTATGGAGTGGTGATGAGTAAGGGGCCCAGCATTCTCCCAGTCCTGCTCAGCCCTTGTGAATCAGTGCTGAGATGTCTGTTCCTTGCTGCAGAGCTGTCCCCTGGCTGTGTTAGAGCAGCAGGTGCCAGTGCTGCCCCTGGCCCAGGTGAGCTGTGCTGAGCCTGCTCTGTTCCAGGAGCCTGCAGCACACAGCCCTGCTCTAGCACAGTGACAATGAAGTCTTTCCTGGCAGCAAATCCTTGTCTTTTCCTGAGAAGCACTGTTGTAAAATAACACCCATTGCTTTGTCTTACAGTAGATTTTATTCATATGAGTGGTGCATCTTTCAGCTCTTTATTTTTCCCTCTCTGTTGTTAACTGTAGCCAGCCCTTCATCAGTGAAGTACAACACTTTTCAGGACCTTTAATTTTGAAATTTCATAGAGCATATCTGTAATTTCAATGTGCTGACCAAACTTCCTGCTTTTGGGTGTTTTCTGAGAGTTTTAAGAGCTTTTTTGAGAGGTTATTTTGGGTTTTATTTTGGATTTTTTTAATCAGCCACCAGGTTTGGAAGTGTAATAACTTCTTTTTGTGAAAGCCACAGTTTCTTTTTTCTTCCTGGACGTTTTTTTTTGAAGGGACCAACACATAGCACAATTCAACTTAAATTTCTAATCCCATGCATTCCTCAAGGCAGAAACCTTTTGTGCCTAATGATGCATCTGAGTCTAAAAATTGTACGTGCATAAAATCTTTCATAGACCAATTAAAAAAAAAAGTCTTAGATTAACCACAAAATAATTATCACAGGGAAAAAAAAAAACCACATACAGATTTGAGACCTTCAAATTTAATTCCCTCAACTTACATTAAGTTGAACTATTTCAGGTGTGTCATAAAACACAAACTCAGTGGATATTCAGAACAAAAACTTTCCAGCTGCTCTATCCAGGTTCAGTGAGTGGACAGGACTATAATTTTGAATATATGCAGTCTTTTAGGGCTACTGATTTAACAAGTAACTGAGTAATGGCTTGTATCACAACCCTTTTAAAATTCTGCTAATAGACCCCTTTGAAGTGCCTCTTTGAATACTACCTGCTACAGGCATGGGAAAAATACACAGATTCACCCTACAAATTGCCAAATCTCAGGAGCAGCCACTGTGCACAGATATCTGTGCAGGATTTTCAGCCCCTTCCTTGCTCTGAACTGTGCCCCCTTTTAGGACACCCACATCTCCAGGGGACCTGCCTCTGGCTCTGATAATTTGCTGTCCAGTTCAGGCATCCTAAATTCTCAATGCTGAAAATAGAATAGAAAAAAATTAGACTTAAAAGCAACTGCATTGAAGCTAAACTTTGGACCCATCCTTGGTCTCAGTAGAAGAAGCAGGGAATTCTGCATAAGGAGAGTATGCAGTGATAATTTTGCATAAAAGAGTTGTTACACTTTATTGCATAAAATTAATAATAATGATAGTAATAATAATAATAAAAGTCCACAACTTAGTTTTTAACAGCAGTTGCAGAGAAGAAGTGTTCTGCTCCTGGAACTCAAAAGCTGAATGTGATTTCAGGGATCTCACATCTGCTAACATAATAATCAAAGTCATGTTAATCCCAGATTTTGGGAATCATTGACCTGAAATCCCTTGTCCCTTTGGAGTTTTTTGATGAAATGGCTGAGATTATCAGAATAGCCTAATGAATTTGGGTGTCCATATACTTTTAGGTCAAAAACACTCTTTAGGGACAGCAGCCTCTATCTGTTATGAAACCAGCAGGTACTAGTGTTGGACAAAAATAGTTTCTTCTCCTTAGATGATTTCTTTTTTTTTTTTTTGCAACACAAGACAATGTGAGAATTCCACTGGACAGTTCTGCAGACACTGTAGCAGCAGGGATTCACAGGCAGGCCAGGTTACCAGTCATACACTAAACCAGAGTTTTCTACCAAAATAAAGTTGCTTATTTGGTCCTTTTTGTGTAAGTTTTCCTAAATACTTCTAAATTTCTAGGAAAGTTGTCTTTTGCCAGTACTAATGACTTGTTTTTAAAGATGCTTAACCAAAATTTTATAACTTCCCATAAATTTTGGCTGACTAGACCCCTTAAATAGTTTATTGATCATGCAGCCTCTGTCTGGGTTACTAGTAAATCTTGGATCATTGTGGAAATTATAGGATGGCTTTTGTTCCCTAAGGATAGATGAAGGAATCACTTACTGAACTTAAGTTGAATGAAGAAAAGATTTAAGGGGCAGATCTTCAGCTTGGGTAAACTGGCAGGGTTCAGTGGAAGCTACTTGATGTCAGCTGTGGATCTTGTCCTTCAGTGTTGAAGGCATTTCCTATATGTAATTTTTCTGTCTTACTGTAAAACAATTTCATATGGTTAAACTGTATTTTCCTATATTGTTCTGCAAGTTTATATACACCATAGTGCTCATCTCATCTCCTGTAAAATAAACTGTACAGAGACACATTGAGCATGGAATTGTCTTTACCCAGTTGCTTTTTCTTCTCCCACAGCCCCACACCTTGTGAGTGCAGTTTGACCCAAGACATCCTGTGGGGTTCCACATGCACATGGACTTTGTTGATATTAGCTTCATGCAGCTTGAATTTCCAGCCACATCACTGGGTTTTGATATTCTTGTGGTTGCCCTTTTCAGATCTTCACATGATATTCAGACACATTTGGTTCCTACAGTTTTTATTTTCAATTTTTTTTCTTTCCTGGAAATCAGTTTAAGAAACACATGTGGTTAAGTGGTTCTTGAGCAAACAAGCTGACCATGAGCAGCCTGAGAGCAGCTGTCATGGAATGGATGTGTTTTCATGTTTTAAGTGATCTGGAACTCTTCCCCACCCAGTCAGTCCCTTACTTTCAAGCTTCACATGCAGCTTCAAGCTCAGTTGAAAACACTGCTATAAAACCTTGTTAATGAATTTTCTCCTTTCAGTATTTGAGTTAACATGCATGCTGACAGGTTTTCTGACCAAAATCCTGCCCAACCCAACACCTGCCTGTGGATGGGGGCTCAGAGCACCCAGGGTCACCATTCTGCAGAGCATAAGCCCCCCTTCCAGCAGGGTGTTACTCTTGGAGGCAGCACATCCATACAACTCATAAACCTCTGTGGAGATGCTTTCTAAGAATTTTTCTGGTTTTGAACTCACATAAGAACTGATTTCTGCAACCCCCTGCCCTCTGTGCTTGTGCATGGAGGTGGGAAGTGGTGGCAGATCTGTGCACAGTCTTCTTGGGAAGAAGACCCTGAAGGGTAAACACTGAAAAAGTTCCAGGTGGAAGCTCAGTTTTCCCAGCAGTGTCTTTGCACCTTGTCCAAAGTTGCCTAAATCTGTTAAAAAAATCTTAGAACCCTGTTTCAGATTCTGATGGATGGTATAGAGCAGCTGGTGAATCCCCTCCACATGCTGTGGTACATTTAGCTGCAGCCTGACAGCAAAAAGCACTTCCTTGTAGAGGACTTTGACACAACCTTGAAACCCATGTTGGGTAGATACTGAACAAGTCATTTGCTGTGCTGGTGTAGTGCCAGTGCCCAGAAAAACATGACAGTAAGAGGAGCAGAGCAGATGCTGGCAGTGACAGGGTGGCAGCCTTGCAGTCTGCAGCATTTAGATGCAGAGGTCACGAGGTTTAACACCATTCTGCACTGGGATATCTGTGCTGGGCTTCTGCAGCCATAACAATTCAGAAACCAGCTTGGATTGCACAGTGTAATTAAGCCTTTGACTTCTGAGGCCCATCCAAGAGGAGAAGCAGGAGATAACTGCACCTACAATGTACGTTAGACACCTACAGAGGTCTCAGCCTGAACATAAAGCAGCACTCCTGGACCCATGGGCCAGCCCTGAGGCAGGTAAGTCCTGTTGGTGCTCCTGGGGGCCCTGACAATGATCTCTTGGAGCTGCCTTCATCTGTGTTGGCCACTGGACACACAAAGAGACAACTTTGCCT
Source organism: Muscicapa striata striata (assembly GCA_030060385.1). Classification (NCBI taxonomy): domain Eukaryota; kingdom Metazoa; phylum Chordata; class Aves; order Passeriformes; family Muscicapidae; genus Muscicapa; species Muscicapa striata. Next base: position 2,505,894 of record JAREIS010000148.1, on the reverse strand, counting down.
TGCAGGGCTTAGGATGGACAGGCAGACAGCCTGCAGAAGGTCACAGTGTTTGTGATGATTTGCAGTGTTCATGGAAAGTGTTTTTAAACCTTCAGAAGCCAATGTGACCTGTGTTCTGCATGAAGCCCTTAGAAGTAAAGCTATGTGTAAAGTAAAAGTAAAGCCGTGTGCAAAGTTAAAGCAGTTGGTTTAACTCAGATCTTGTAATCTTGCCTGGTTTGCTGCACTAGCACCATTTCTGTCATGTGGTTTCAGTGAACACAGTGGCAGTTTCTGAACTGATGGTCAGATGGCCCAGGGAACTCTATTTGCACAACTTACTTTGAACTAACCTCACACACAAGGAAGTTTCAGCAGTCATGATGCTCTAATTTAACTTGGACCACAGAAATACTCATGTCATAATTCTCCCTTGGAGAAGTTACTGTCTCAATCCTTATACAAATGAAAAAAAAATTACAAACATGCACTGGTGAAGTATTTATTGTAGGGACAAGCAGTCCAAGCTCAGTGGTCTGTGCTGCAGGCTGTTTGCACTGTTGTTTTCACAAGTCTCTGAAAGCAGAGGATGAAAACCTTCAGCTCAGATTTGATTCTGACTTCCTGTTTTATCAAGTAGAAAACCAAACACTCAAGTCTCCCAGAAGTACAGCAGAAGTTACAGTATTTTTATTTACAGAGCTGTGATTTTTTTTCTTTTTATTTTTTTTCCCAGACTTAGCAAATGTTTTAAGACACTGTCATTCATCTCTGGTTCTTTGCTCAAAGAGACTGGGACTGTTTTTTTGTATCAGCTGCTTGGATGTTTTTAAGCTGAATTCTACAGTCAGCTCTGCTCTCAGGCTTCAGGGGCTCTTCCCCCTGCCCTTCCACTTTGTGCAAGTCTGTGTAAGAGAGAGGAAGCCTGGGTGGCACTGTGATGGAATGGGGAAATGTGGGGGTTCAGTCCAGACACCCTCCTTGCACTGCTCCCAGTTCTCAGGGATCTTTCACGTTGGCTCACAGTCTCATGAGAATGCCTGCAAGTTGTGTGCAGTTAACAGCTGCTTGCTGTGGTGCTTGCTGATACCACAGGCAGATGTGTGCTCAATGCCTTTATGACCTCTGTTGCTTTGTGCTTTTTCTTTTTTGCTGAAACAAATTCATTTCTTACCTCCAAAATTTCTGAAAATTAAAACTCTGGATTAGGCCAAAGGTCCATAGAGCCGAGTGTCCTGGCATGGCAGTGACTGGTAAGCACCAGTTTCATAGGGAAGGGTGGGAGAAGAAAGTTTTGTCATGAATTACATGGAATACAATGTGATTCAACCCTACATTACACTTTGATCCTCTGCTCAGGGACTCCTCCCCAGCAGTGTCAGTGTTGGAGTTAAACAGCACTTGACAGATTTTTTGCCTCCCTACAGATAGATGGACAGTTTAGTAAGAGATTGATAATTGATCATCTGTGATACCTTTCTCAGATAAAGCCCAATAAATCCACCTCTTTCCTTCCCTGAAAGGCAAAAGAGAAAAGGAAAAAGCTGAAGAATTCTTCCTAGTGCCTTTTGGGTGGTTTTGTTCCTTTCCTTATTTCTAGGTGGTGTTTTGCATCCTCTTTGCTAAGCCAAAGATGCACAAGGAAACAGCCTTTGAGGGCTGGGGATGTGGCAGCTGAACTTTAATTTCCTGGAGCTAATTGCAATGATGAAGCTCACAAGCAGCTCTTCTCATTTGTAGCTGTGTGTGGCTCCAGGAATGACTGCAGAGATATCTAAACAGATGACATTTAGCACAGCAGAGAGTTTGTGAGACTTGAAATGGCAGGTGGAAAAAAACAGTTAAAAGTCCAGAAGGGTGGTTGCTATGGAAGCTGAGAAAGATGATGTCAGCAAAATAACATGAAGAATTTTACAGATCACAGAATTTTCCTTAATGGGAGCTCAGACTGATGGGAAAAGGGAAAAAATTCCAGAATCAAGTGAAAAGAAGTGAAAGTAAGGACCAGTATAATAGATTCCAAGGCATGACAGAGCTTTCCAGAATGGAATGTTTGTACTTTACTGTTTGAGCCTTTGAGGCACAGACTCTGGCAGTAGAAGCAATATATTTAACAAAGAATGTAAGTACACATAAATAATTGGCATACAGTTGACATCTCTGGCTGTAGGAGGAGCCACTGTGTCTGGAAGGTTGTGCTTTAGGTGTAGTAAAATATAGAAGATTAATAGCCTGTCTCACAACAGATTACTGAGATGGAATAAACCTTATTTATTCATATCAGATCAGTTATCACACCACATCTAATGGCAAAGCTCTTCTGAACCCCACAGGCTATTCTGGGCTTGGAATGCAATTTTTCTTTCCTTTTTTTTTCAGTCATGCAAAAAAGCAAAATCCTTGGCAAAGAGAACTCCAAAGCTATGGCAGTCAGGTTTGGGTGTGGGTTGTTTCTGATGTCCTGAGGATTAATAGACCACCTTGTCTTACTGAATGGATTGACTCAGCAGAGTCCAGACTCCCAGGACTGTGGGAAGCCTTTATCTCCCTCCAGGATTTCTCATAAACCAGTGGAAATCTGGGGAGTAAAGGTGAGAAACCAGTTGATAAAGAGAAAGGACCTATTACCTGTTTATGCATAAGCATAAACCCCTGGGGTAATGTTAAATTTTCTGTTGCATGGTAATTAGTCAGTGTGCAAATTAGATACATAATTCACATCAAACACCACTTGGAAACAAACACCAGTTTAGGTCAGACTGTCTCCTCCACTCTTGTTTTGTCACAACAAGATCCTATTTCTCGTCCTTCCCACTGTTTCTGTGTGTCCAGTCTGCACTTGTATCATCCCTGGCTGCTGCAGGTGTTTCATCAGCTCACCAGGCTGCACTGTCCCTCCAGGAGCTCCACAAAGGGTGGAAGGAAAATCCCAGGAGGATTCCTGACCTTCAAGAAGTTCCCAGGAGGACAGTCAGCTACTCCTGACTCTGACTAACATATGTGGATATCACTGCTGTCTTCTAGAAATATTTAGAAATGAGGAGCTTGTAATTATTCTGTAAAATAAATAATGTTGTATTCTTGCTGTTATCTACTTAGAAAGGCGCTTTCTGAAGGAATCCATGTGATGGTTGTTTTTGTCTGGATCAGACCTCAGGCCAGGGCCTGCTTATATAACAAGAGTTGATTTTTATAAACTGAATGAGGCAAAAAACCCAAACACTTAATAGAGAGGAGAAAATGCAGCTAGAGGGACTGCTGTTCAAAACACAGAAAACTGGGTTTTTGACCATATGAAAATATTTAAAATGCAGTTAAAAAGTAAACTATTTTAGTGAGATGCCATAAAATCTTACCATTTCAATGATTTTAACACCTAAGTAAAACACATTCTAAATCACTTCAATCTCTTCAGTGTCTTAAACAATAGCTCTAGAAGAAATCAGTCTGTTTTAAATTGAGGAAGACACAATGTGTGCATGTGTGGTGCCTGATGTTTGCAGTGGCTGCTGCAGAAATCCATTGCAATAAAATGCTCTATGAGCAGAGTTCACGTTCTAGTAAAAGGCATTTAAAACCTGCAGATACATTGTTTTCAAATGGATCAAATATTTAAATATTTAAAATACAGTTTATTAATATAGTACTGAAATATACAACTTCATATTGATTAAATAGGTTAACACAGATAGAACTGTAAAAGAAATACTTTTTTAAAGTGCCAGAAATACGTTCTTGAACTAGTGCTGGTCAATGATTTGACCTGTTCTTTGCAATAAGAGAATAAATGCCACAGGTTGCATGGCTAAACCTTTGCAGGCTGATAAATAACATAAAAGCATTGGTAAGTTATATAAGCTGGATCATAGAACATTAACAACTTGATTGCATTTCATAGGTCTCTGGATGAGTTTGGGTATGAGAAATGAAACTTCACCATGGCTCTTGTTAAATGGAGGAAGAAGGATTTCACAATACTCTCTTGGTGCTGGGACAATCCCATGTCTTGATCCATTTTGGGTCCCCTGGGAGGAAGGTGGAGGCAGCACTTGCCACTGAGCTGTTTTGTCATTAAGGACACATGTAGGGCAAACCAGAAGTCACAGTGGCTTGTGTAAAAAAAAAAAAAAAAAAAAAATCCTGAAACCAAAACCCTCAAAAATTGTATCAGAACATTTCATTTGGGCATATTCCATGAAAGTAGATTGGGTTTTCATCTCACAATGACATTTCCAGCACTAAACTTTAAGTGAAGATGCTCAAAAATGCAAGCAAAAACTTGGTTCTTCCCAAGTTTGTTTTTTGGTTTTATGTGTATGTATATGTTTGGTCTGGTTTGTTCTAAAATTGGGGTGGTTTTCTTGAGATGGGGTATGATTTCAGTCTGTGAAGGAAGGAGTTTTCCGCACACATCTCTCTATTTATGAACCATTCCTATGAAAGAGAAAAACTTCTCATGACATGACTCAAAGCCAGTCACATATGGATGAAGCTGACAAAATGTGTTTCCAGAGTTTACTTGTTTCCAGAGTTCATCCTGCTTCCTTGTGTACTTCACAAAGCAAAAAATGTCAGCTCAGAGCAAAACTGCTCCATCCAGAAGAGCTCTTCTCCCCAGCCACACAGGCCAGCAACACCCAGATAAAGAATGTTTTTCTCAGATGGAGAAAACTGGAACTCCTGGGACATCAACTGCTTGTCCTTGCACTGCACATCCCAGAGCTCTGGACAGCCTGAAGTGAGAGGTCTTTCCCAGCCCTGGCTGGTGGCAGGTGCTGTCCCAGGGCACTAATTCCTAAATCTCACTTTCCTCGAAGACCTCCTCGGTGGTCTCTCCGGTGGTGACCTCTCCCTCGCTGCTGTCGGACATGCTCATCTGGGGCAGCCCAGGGCTGGCCCCTGCCCTCTGCCTGCCCAGCACCTGCTGCAGCTGCACCTCCCAGGGCTTGCTCACCTCTAGGCACAAGTGCTGCTTGCTGCTCAGCTGCTGCTTCTTCCTTTTCTGGGAACATTTCCTGAGGTATTTTATGTTTTCCCCGAGAAAGCAGAGCTTGCAGCCGAAGGGATCTGCCAGCAGGAAACGGGACCACTGCTTCTGCAGCTCTGCTTTCACCTGAGGGGAGGAGAAAATGGTCACTGGTAATGGCATGGACCACCCTGCAGTTCACTGCCACCAATACTGCTCGTAAAATGAGAGGAAATGTGAGGTGCTGTGCTTCCTGCCCCTTTGGGGGTCACCTGGGGCTGGGAGGGTAGGAACAGGTTTGTTGGCTAAATCAATCTGAAGAGTCCAGCTCTTCGCCCTACAGCTTTTCCTCTGTAAATCTGACATGTGTGAGAGCTCAGGTGACTCCCCTGTTCCCAGTCTGCTGAGTAAGGAGGAAAGCCCAGGGGCTGTGGAAACAAGGAGCACACACTGTGTGCTGTGAGCACACTCCCACTGCTTTACCTGTGGGAGTCCAGGGTGTTCCCCTGGGTGCCTCCAGACCCCCCTGGCAGGGGTCTCAGAGACCCTGGCATGATACCCAGGGGTCTTGGGGGCTGGATTTAAGCCCCTGGAGAAATCTGCCAACACTGAGGGAAGAAATACAAGCTGCAAAGGTAAGTAGAGTATAAATGAGACTGTTAGAAGGTAGAAAAGGTGGATTTCTAGGAATGTTTATGTTAGAAGGTTTTTAGCTAACATGGAGGATTTGGGGCATGGTATGTCTCTTCCTCCTTCTTCTCCATGCCATCCATGTTGGGTGGCATGCTGGGATCCTCAGATTGGATGGGAACAAGGCTGGACAGTGTTAATAAGATTGTAGTGTATTGGAAAATAATTGTAAATATTAAGTACATAGTTTAGAGTATAAAAGATAAGTCCTGCCCCAAGGGCAGGCATTCCACCCTGGATGTCAAGCTGAACAGATTACTGTTAGCTAGACAAAGAATTTCTGAGATAAGAAATAATAAAGAACCTTGAAACCTCAGAGAACAGCCTCCTGCAGTCTCTCTTTGGCGGCCATTGGGAAAAACCTGAATTCCAGACCACCTTCATGTCCTCCTGAGGTGATCTCAAGCCTAAAGAGACTCCCCAGGCAGTGACATTACCCAAGGGCTGTGCTGGTGTGGCTGGTTTGGTTTGTTAAAATGGAAATGCTCAGCACTGTCTGTCCCTGCCTGCAGCCCAGGAGGCAGCACTGCAGAGGGGAGCAGCTCCAGCCCCTGGCTCTTCCAGCAGCTCCTGGGTCTGAGAGCTCAGCTGGAACAGGTGTAGAAAACCAAAGAGCAACTTCTGACATCTGATGAGAGCTGCTGGCAGTCCTGTGCCCTCTGCAAGTGTCAGGCAAGCACTTCTCCAGTGCAGATAAGTGCCAGCTCTCTTAATGCCTGAGCACTTTAGCTTTTATATTTTTCATGTATTTGTAATCCTGTAATTCTTTAGTGTATTACTCTAAACTCCATATGAAGTGCTAGCTGCTGTCTTCACATTTTAGTCAGACAAAACAATTCCTCTCAAGGACACCTGTTTGTTCCAGGCTCTGAGAGATGTAAGCAACAGTGAATTAAGGAGCGGGTAAACTTGGAGTTTTTTTCTTCACTACCTGAAGCTGTAATTGGAGGATTAACCCCAGGTATGTAAATGGACCAAATTTATATCTTTCTGAAAAGCTTGTGACCATTGTCCATTTTGGGAGCCTCTGGGAGGCTTTGACTGCCCAAGGTTTATCTGCCAAAGGCCTTTAATAAATCCCCACTTTATTCTCTAACCCTGCCTAGCCTCTGTTCTAGGTAGCCACTCCAAGGCATCACTCTTTTGTTATATAAGTAGTTCTGAAATTACTGCATATTTCCTTGACAGATATTAGAAACATCTGTCCTACCCTGTGTCTAAACCCCATCTGTTTGTTTCACTGGTGCCTTTAGGGAAGTGTCCAGATCCCTGTAGCTGTGTCTGTGTAGTGTGTCCCCTGCCCTTGTCTGTGCTGAGCTTTTGAGTGTCTGTTCATTCCAAGTAGTGGCAATCTGCACCTGGCCCAAATGTAAGGGAGAACAGACAGAGAGATTCAACTTAGAAAACATAAAATGAACTGAGACAGCATCATTGTCCAAGGTAGCCAGTCAGGCTGAGAGGCCTGGGGTTGTTCAGCCTGGAGAAGAGGAGGCTCTGGGGAAATCTTAGTGCCCCTTCCGGTGCCTACAAGGCACATATAGAAAAAGCTGGAGAGACACTTTTTACATGTGCAAATAGTGGTAGGACAGGAGGGGCAGGGTTTTAAACTACAAGAGGACAGAATTAGATTAGATGTTAGGAGGATATTCCCTGTGAGGGTGGGCAGGCCCTGGCACAGGGTGCCCAGAGCAGCTGTGGCTGCCCCTGGATCCCTGGCAGTGCCCAAGGCCAGGCTGGACACTGGGGCTGGAGCAGCTGGGACAGGGGAAGGTGTCCCTGCCATGGCAGGGGTGGGATGGATGGGCTCTAAGGTCCCCTCCAACCCAACCCCACCCCACCCAACCCAACCCAACCCAACCCATTCTGTGATTTTATGAAATTATTTTTTCAGCATGTTGCTGTCTTAAGATAATGAAGAACTCCAAATGTGATCACTTCATATGGAACTCAGGAGTAAACTCAGAGCAGGTACATCCTGATGACCAAAGTCTGGGGTTTCACTGATTAAAGGAGAGAGTTTCAGGTACCACAAGCCTCTAATGGCATTTCAGCCACCCCAGGCTATCCATACCTCCACAGTGTTCACCACTCAGCCTTCAGTGGAAATATTTTGCATTTGAGCCCAAATCTGTGGTAGTTCTTGCTGTTCTCTTCACTCAAAATAATTTTACCAGCTCAAACGAATGCATACATGCTCTCAATAAGCAGAGCTGGTCACTGTGTCCATCCTTCTTGGTGTCATTAATATACTTCATTAATGAACTAAAAACTTCTCTCTCAGCATTGTGTCTTACCTCTCCATTAGCAAAGCAGTAGAGAACTGCTACCAAAAAACCCTGTAAGAGAAAGGGAGTGAGAGGGAAAAGTCAGTGTGCAGGAAATACCTGAGATGTAATTTAAAGGTGACATTAGTGTTAAAACCATCAATATAAACAGTGCTCCTTAATGCTCAAAAATTAAACTAGTTGCATTTATTTATCAGTGAAGTACCCAGTCACTTGTTTTTGTGCAGCTCCTTGGCAAGTGCAAGGCACATTTTGTGCAGATGCTGAAGAACAGATTAGAAAATCCAGTTTTATCTTCATTTTGCTACAGCATAATTGGGTTTGTTTTGGGTTTTTTTTTTTTCCCCCAAACTATTGCTGTTACACTGTGAGTGCTGCTATTTCCAAACATGGTAAAATAAAAAAAATGCAGCTTGTTTTCTCACATTATCTATATGCTTGTTTGGGTTTGTGAATGATTCTACTGAGTTCTTATTTGGGTTCTTTTTACAAATTATTTCAATATTAAGTGATTAGCATTAGTGCAAAGTTCAGCTATATTGAGTGTCATGGCCATTTGGAACTGCTGGTTTTCCTTTGAAACTGATTTACATAAACATCTTAAAAATTCCTACAGATACAACTTATTTTAAACCAACCCCAAAATTATTATTTGCATTTGTCCCTCTCTGTCTGCATTTGATCTCAGGCTAAAGCAGCTTACAGGCTGCATCTCAGCCCCACAGACATGCAGATTTATTCCTTCTGCTTCAGGAAATGCCCTTTTTTGGTGTGTCCAAAGGCATCTGTGACACAAGTTCTGATTAAGAGAATAAATCCTCTGAGTCCCAAGGCAATATTTATATCACAGCTACAAAGGTGCAGTTCACTTGACAATATTCAAGTGTTCCCACACTTATATTTTTCCAGAAATTTCTGCTTTCCTCATATAAAAGTTTAAAAATAAATTCACATACACAGAAGCTTCAATATTCTTCATTATACCTAGAATTAACCAATAGCATTCTGAGCCTGCTGTTAATTTTCTAGCAGTCCTGAATTATTTAGAGTCATTAATTCCTTAAGCATATGTGCAGTTTATCTGCCACACCAGTGGAAATGGGGACATGTGAAATAGCCAACAGAATTGCTTTCTCCAGGTTTTTTATTTCTATCATTTTTCATGCTTCACCTGGGTTATGGTAGGAAGATATGGTTAATTAGAGTTAATAATAGGTGATATTAAGTACAAATTGTAACATAATAATTACATCACATAAATATATAGTCTCATTTAATATTTTAAATATTAAAATACATTAAATACAAATTTAGCTTAAAAAGCATCTTTCTTTGCAGAACTTCTGCTCCTGAAGGCAGTTCTCTTTTTTGAGGGGGATAGAAAGTTCATGACTCTGCTGGGTGGTTTGGGGTTTTTGTTATGGGTATGAACTCTCAATTTGGCTTCCCAGGCACTGAAAGCAGAAACAGGATTTAAACTTCAGTCCTGAGCCTGGTGATAGGAGCTGCCTGTGTGACCTCCCTGGGCTGGCTTCAGTTTGTAAAAAGCTCACTCTGCTGCAGGATCAGAGCAGTGACAAGCACCAAAATCACACCAGAACGTGAAGACTTCACTGATTATTTATATTTGATGCTCAGTTTATATCCTGGTTTCTTTAATGCTTACTCATTTTTCTCCCAGTAAATTGGTTTTCACACTTAGAAACGTTTCCAATGTGCTGTGACTTCTCAAACACACGTTTTCAGAATTATCCTAGTGTGAGTGAAATGGAGAATCAGAAATTCAGAAGAAATGTTCATTAGCAGAAGCACCAATAGGAAAAAGATGCACAAGTAAACCTCACAGTTGTTCTTCAGTTCTAATGACAACTGCAATGTGATAAATTATTCATCAAATAACTGATGAAACCAGTGTGTTTTCCTGAGGGTAACAATTTCCATGCACAAGGGAGCCAAGATGTTTAGATTCCTCCATTTCCTAAAGCAAAGCAGCATCATACCTACACCAGAACTCCTATTTAGAATTTCATTTTGTGCTTCTTTAAAATGTTTGAGTTAAACCTTCAGCTGAGATCCCAGGGATAATTGTTTTCTTTAACAAAACAGTTTAACTGCCTTTTAAAACTACTGAGAAGATTTACAGACTAAACAAATGTAATTGGGTACAGTTTATGTGCTTTTTGGCTAATCCCTTCATAAATAATACTGCAGCTAAAAAAGAAAATGTGCAATAAACATTGTCTAAGACCTCTGGGTAATTTTTAATGGAGTTTTGCTTCTAAAGCATGGCATGCTGCCAAGCACATGCATGTTTCTCTAAAAGGAATGAAGTTTGTGTTCTTTAGCAAGGATGAGTAAGCTGGTTTATATATCAGATTTCTTTCTACAAGCCAGTAAATAAAATTTTCACTTAAAATGATTCTGCACTTTTAAAATAACATCGAGGCACTGCAGCCTCTCCAAGTAAGGATATGTCTAACCAAGGAACTTATACTCCAACATTAAGGTCCCTTCCAACCCAAATAATTCTGGGATTTTGTGAACACCATGTCAGCAGCTCCTTGGGGTTGTGGCTCTCCAGGAATTCTCTGCTGACACTCAGGACATTTTTCCCCTCAAGCTGTGGTGGAAATTTTAAAGTATAGCCTCAATAACAGTGTCAAAGCACTGGTGCATACACACACCAGAGCACAGGTGCATATATGCAAAGGTTAAAACCCAGGATCATCATAAATTGTGGGAAAAGTGCAGGAATGCTCTTTGGCTTCATCCCCAGGCTGCAGAAGAGGGCAGCAGTGTCAGAGCAGTGAATTACTGAGAGCAGCCACCTGGAGCCAGGGAGATTACTGGGTTTGCAGCAAATCAAGATCTGGAAATTGCTGTCAGGGTACCCCAGGAAGATCAAGGCAGGAGGAGGTGGGTAAAGGACAACTTTGCTAAGCAGAATCATTAATACTAACTCAAAAATTCATGACTTAGCAGGGTGCAGAACTCAAGCAGACAGAATGTTTTGTGCCTGTGTCTAATTCCTGGCTCAGCAAACTGCAGAGCAAATAATTACAGGGAAGGACACCCTGTGCCTGTGGCCATCTGAGAATCACCACTGAGGTCCAGCAAACTCACCCTGGAACCTGGGAAATACAGGTCAAACCTTCCTGTAAGAAAGGCCTTGTAAAACGTGGTTCAGGCCTTGCTATTCTGCCTAAGCCAGCCTGGGAAGCTCCCATGAGAATGGAACCTTGTGGCAGTAAGAATCAGTTAGCACAACAATCTGTTCCTGTAAAAAGCCAGTTTGCACCTGTGAAGAAAAGGATTCTACTTGTCAGAATCTGTGAAGAAAAAATGCAAACATCTGTGTAAAGAGAGAACCTTAGCACCCACACACACAAGCACCTTCTGACCCCTCATGAACTGAGGGGCAAGAAAGTTATCAACCAATTACAATTAAACACCATGAGTTTGAAAACTGTATAAAAAGGGGCTGTAACATTAAAGTGGGGCTTTGAAAAGTGTGTGTCTCCTCTCATTTCTAACACGAGTCCCAGCAGCACTGTGTACTCAGAACTGGGTATTTTATTGGACTGTGGCTCCTTCACCCCAGAGCCTTGCAGAAGGATCTGAGGGCAGTTTCCCCAGCCACACTCCCTTCCTCACCCCAGGCATTTTACTCACCCCAAACTAAGGCAGGGGGACTGAACAGCTGTAAAACACTCCTGACTGCATGGTGAAAATATTCTTTTCCACCTGCAGACACTGGTCCATTTTTCTGTTCCATCCATGTGAGGGCTCTGGCAAATTTTCCCCTAAACTAATTAAAATTTGATGCACATGTGCAGCACTTTTGTGAGTGTTGACCTAGCAGTGTCACTTTGCAGATAAGGTGAACAAACATCCTTTAGGAAAATGGAGCCCAAACCTTGGATGAGGCAGACATTCTCATGGTTATGATTTTGGCTGGGAGTGTTTTAAATGGACCATTTTAATCCTGTTTTCAGGGGTCTGTGATGAACTGTTACCTATTTCCAGAGGATAGCTTTTTTCTCTGAAAATGTCAGACTCCTTTTTTTTGGTGTTTGGGATTATCATATTTGAGTATGCAGTTTGTGAGTGTTTTATCTTGTTGTTGCAACAGTGTATGTAGAGACATTGTAGGCTGGGTTATAATATTAAATCAGAATTCACTGTAAGTGTGGTGAGCAGCAAATGCACCAGGATCTTTGAACTCTAAAAACAGTACTTACATGAAATGAGCTCATTGTCAGCTGAATGAAAAGTCTGATATGTCTTGAAAGTCCTTCCACCTGTTCATCAGTGATGAAGGTAAATACAAATTCGTGGATCCCCAGCAATGGAATCAGCACAAGTGTAGATCTTGCCAATCTTAAAAAGAAAATGTTTAATTATTGTATTTTGTAAACATCCTTGGTGCCAAAAAACCTCAAATTATTCCAAAACATGTCCTGGATATTCTGACTTTGAAATGTAGTGGCAGTTTTGTGCTGTTGAGAATAATGTATGTATCAATCTATGGATTTAAAGTTAAAAGGCATGTGTAAATGAAATGTTTTCCATGGCACATCCTGGCCAGAATAAAGTAAAACCTGATTCTCTATCAGGCTAAAAGCACAGCACTAGAGGGTTTTTATGTTTCTTCCCAAATTTTGGTGACAAAGGGAAAAATGTGTCAGAGCAGCAGAGGCCACAGGTGTGAGAGGAGATACCTGAGAGCAGAGACCTCACTGCACTGAAAAGCCTTTGGGAAAATGCCCCCAAAACCCAGCACTACTTCCCATATTCTGAATATCTATTACACCTGGTGGTGGTGGGTACATCTTTAGGGGAAGCTGACCAGTTTTAGATGTGACAAATTTTTTAAAAAGGAGCCAGGAATTCTGTGTCTTTTTACATACCTGTATTTGTAGTCATGAAAGCTCATTTGCTGAGCTTTTAGTTTGGAAATCAGCATTCTGAGAATTTTTAAGAAGATGACAAAGTTAACCTCGAAGGAAAATACAAATGGTTTACTTTCAGCAAATGTTATGACATTAAACAGTTAACTACTAAATAAATGTATAATTGTTATCTAAAACCTGCCACCAAATAAGTGGAATGCAGCTGGGATGAGGTTGGAATACAAGCAGGTTATTGTCACATACTAAATATACAAAGCTGAATAACTTAGCATTGCCTTATTCAGCCTGACATATAACTTGATACAAAATTATAAAATTACATTTCAATTTTTTTAATATAGAACTCTGCTTCCTCATCTTTTAAACAAAACTTTATCCCTTCTGTCACTGTATGTTTCCCTTCATATTTCTGTGTCAGGAAACTGTATCTTATTTGTTCCAAAATTTTGAAGGGCAAAAATGGCACTAATTACAAAGACCAAGGAAGGAAAAAATTACAGGATGTAATTACAGTATAATTCTTACTGCAATGGAAAACAACATTGGTCCTCGGATGATCCACCAGATCCCCATGTGCTCATTTGTTCCCCAGCACCTGACAAATAATTTAAAGTGTAATTATTTTCACAGGAAAAAAATAAAGTTAGAATGCTCATATAACTTGTATATGTATTTGTATTTCAAAAGGAACTTGGTGAAGTTCAACTTTTCAGGTGGCCCCCAAAAGATATGGAATAAAACTAGGAAGAGTTTCACCAACAGCTATGAAAATCTTTCCACATGAATGTTTATAAGGTGTCCCTAAACCAAAATCTCCAGGGCTATCTGGTAAACTCAGTCTTTGAATCCACAAAACATGACACCAAACCCTCAAATTGGAATTAATCCTACTTAAATTATCTGTCTGAAACTGGAGACTGGAAATGAGTAAACTGGGAATTGTGACCATGCTTCTCAATCTGCTGAAAAATATTCATGTTCTTTCCTTGCAGCTGCCTCTTTTTCTCCTGTTTAACCTTCTGATTTGTCCTATTTCTTCTTGCTAATTAGCCTGAGGTTCTGTAGGATCTTGGCTTGTCATTTACAATTTATATAGCATCTGACTCTGTAATTATGGTTTGGATGTTGCTTATTATCCATGTTGGCATAGCAAATAAAATTCTCTAGAAACCACAAAAAATAAGAGGAGAACAAAAGATTCCATATATTAACCACAATGTTTATGTGATGTCACCAACAGCATCACTGAAGACCAGAAACTGGTGCTTGTTAGAGCATGTTACCCTCACCAAATCTCAGTGACTATCATGTTTTGTCATGAGCCTCCATTAAAATTGACTTTTTTTCTTTAAAAAGTGGCAGTAAATACAAATTAAACTCAAATTGTCTCCAAGGAAAGGGCTGTTCTCCTCTCCTGACTGACAGGGTGCTCTCCATGGAGATGTTGGTGCACACAATTTGCTTCATGTAAATGGATGGACAGTGAAACAGTGAAAGTTCATTCCACTCCTTACTAAATGCATAAGTAAATCTGAGAATTCCTAGAAGTTTTTTCATGTAAAAGTACTAAAGGGAACCTTATAAATGTAACAAGTATCAATAGGTGCTGTATAATCTGATAATTTGCTGGTCAGTTCTCGTATCAAGTACTGCCAAGGGCTTTTGGCCAAGCAGAGTCAGGATTCCAAAGAACATTTTATTTAATAACCTACCCCGTGTTCTCCAGCTTGGATCTGCTTATTCCCCAAGGGCCCACAAAGAGAATTGGAACAACTGAAAAGAAAAGAAGAGTCTATTCCAGCCAAGCTTGTAGAAGAGTGTGGTGCAAAGATTTGTGGTTTTCAGTTTTGTATTTAGAACAGTAGAAAAATCAACTTCATGTTGGCTTTCCCCATTTGTAGTTCAAATACAAAATGACTTTTTGTGGTATAGCTGAATCTTGCATTTTCAGACTGATGAATGCATTCACACATAAACACACTGCTGATCTGCTGAAATCTAAATTTCTGACCCTGAGAGTTCAAAGTAATTGGCACAGGAGGCCTCACAGACCTCAGGTAGAGCTGTTGAGCTTTAAAGGAGTTTTCAGTGAAGGTGTGGAATGGTGCCTGGTTAATTAAAACAGCTAACAAAGGATTATTCTCCTGGACTCCTTCAAGAAAATCCCAATGCCCTTATTGTTGCCCCCAACCCTTCCTGGAGGTCATAGACTGCAGGCTGAGGAAAAAAAAACAAACCAAAAAAACCCCAAAACCCTAAAATAAAGGGTTACTGCAGTGTTCCAATGAACTACAAGAGTGAAAGCACAAGTCTCAAATCATCAGCTAAAAGCAGTGTTCCACTGAATTCCCAGCCCCATAACACACAGGGGATTTTCTGGTGGATGTGGCAGAAATTAAAGCAGGTGTGGGTCCCTGGGACCAGAACAGGGACAGTTCAGGATTCTGGGACACTGACTAAGATCATGGAGAAAGCTGGAGTGTGGCAACAGAGAAAGGGCCAGAAACAAAATACTCTCCAAGAGATTAGATTTCTGAGTAGATAAAAGGGGGGAGGGACAAAAGGGTCTCACTTGAGTGGGAGATGGGATGGTATTGGTGCAAAGAGAGGGTCTGCAGGAGCAATTGGGGCAGCTGGGAACAGAACTGCAGATGCAGGGGGATATGAGGAAAGGTGACACCCAGGGGGATGAGGGGATGTTATCAAATGCAGATCCTGGGCAGCAGCTGAGGAAATTCACTGTGAGCCCTGGGTCAGCCCTGCTGCCTCAGCAGCAGTGGAACTGCACGTGTGCAAGATGTGTCCCATCTTAGCAGGGATTGTAATAAACATAAATAAAAAATGAAGCTGATTTGTGGGGACAGCCTTTAGAAAATTGGTGCATGTGGTGTGACCAATGGACAAGGACCAACAGGCAAATTATTATTACTATTATTATTATTATTATTACTCTTCTGGTAGGGAGCAAATTCCCTAACAGACTTGTCCATTGCAGTTTGAACAAGCAATGAAATGAGTGATCCCACTTCCAACAAGCTGGTTATCAAAGCAACAGAGGGATTTAGAGATGATGGAAGAATGGAACAACACTAAAAAACATGAGAGGCAGTGGTTTAGTGCATCAGCAACCTGTGTGCTCATACAGCCAAGGGTCCTTTAAAGAGGAACATGAGAGGGACAGAGAAATCCAGGCATGGATGGTGAGAATGATCCCCAAAAGTTATTGCCTTTAAATTGTCTTTATTTCATGGATAATGCCTGAAATGTTAGACCTGACTCACACAGTGTTTCAGATTGTCTCCTGACTTAAAGTACACCCTAGAACTTTCAGGTGGGCTGGGAAGGGGAGCATTTAAATTAAAATTGCTAATGATTTGGCACTTTTGCTATAGAGGTGCTCTATTACAAAGGGAGGAAATGAAGTTGCTGGCAGTACCATAATGTTCAGTGACAACAATATACAGCCCAATGTAAGGAAATTTCTTCTTGTTCTGCCCACCAGGCATCTGTTTTCTTACTAAACAATTCCCTGATTTCCTGTATCTGCAGCTCAAGCTGAACTGCAGCCAATGTACCACTGCTGACATATCTCCATTTACAACTGTTGGCTTCAAAACTGACAAATAAAACAAAACTCAGATTTTTTTTTTCCTTCTTTACAAAATATCCTCCACTGACTCGGCAAAGCACCACATAATCAGTGCTTGGAAACAGGTCAGGACTTACCCCATCCTATCACAATGTATGTCTGCAGCAGTCGTCTTTCAGAGAGCACCACAGTGATCAGTAATGTATGCAGATAAATTCCTTCTACTAATAGCCAGAAGTAATTTGCCCCAACAAAGTAATGCATGAAAAACTGAGCAGTCCTGCAAATGATTACAATCTGTAGGAAGGAGAGACCAGGAGTCATTGTAAATATAGATGTCATGATCTGCATGTGAGAATTTTTACTGATGAGCTGTTAAAATAATAGTCATCATTAACATCTTGCAGATAATTTTCCTTATTGACATGGGCAAGCTCTATTCCTACAAGAATAATTTATTCCCAGTAGTCATAAATAAGATGTAAATAAGCACCAAACAAATGCAGAGATTTCTTTCTGAAGGCTACAAGATGTGATTTGTTTTGCTTAAGTGGCTGTTTCTAAATATTGCAATCAATTAATATGTTCTTTCTATTAATTTAAAATAAATCTCTTATCTCTTAAAATAAATCAGGATTACATCTTGACTGCCCCAACTTTTATCAACAAAATTTCAGCATCCAAAGCTCAGCTTATGAACATAACACTGGATGCTGTAGCTCAAACTTCCAAAACTGTAACTGTTATAACCACTAGAAGCACACATTTATTATTAGCCATGAATTAACACATTACCTCTGGACTGAGGAATAATATCCATCCAGTTTCATCATTTGGTCTTTTTGAGTAAATATTGTAGTATACAGAATCTTTTATGAGAACTGCTGCAGCACGCAAGATAAAGGATGCAAATAAATTCATGTGGATGTAATTTCTTGTGCAGTGAAGTTTTCTGTGGGAGAAAATAATAATGTATGAGTCCTCTGGAATATATCTGATTTGCAGAAATAAAATTTCTAAAAACCAACAAAAACCCAGCAAAACAACTGTTGTATTCATATTGTTGCCATCAATGGTGTCTGCTTAGAAATTTTATTTTTATTGCTCCTTAGAAAAATACAAGTTATTTACATGGAATCAACAGAATGGTTTGGGTTGGAAAGGATCTTAAGGCCCATCTCATTCTATCCCCCCTGCCATGGGCAGGGACACCTTCCACTAGATCAGGCTGCTCCAAGGCCCATCCAACTTGGCCTTAAAATCTTCCAGGAATGGGAAGATCCAGTTTCTCTGGATGAGCTGTGCCAGGGCCTCACAGTAAAGAATTTCTACCTAATATCTGATCTAAATCTACCATCTTCAGCTTAAAGCCATTCCCCCTTGTCCTATCACTCCATGTTCTCATCCAAAGCTCATTCCCAGCTTTTTTGTAGCCCCTTCAGGTACTGGAAGGCTGGAAGGTAACTAAATCATAACTTCAATTTCATAAAAAAAAAAAGAATATGAGTACAGGGCTCTGTATGTTTAAAATGCATGTAAATTTGTACTAACCTGAGTAAAGAAAGTATAAGCAGAGCTAATACCAGTGAGATGAGGGAGAAGTAATATCCTATAGTGTATAACAGCTGCAATGTGGTGAGTAGTTTATGTTCTTCTTCCTGGGAACAAAGAAGAAAAATATGTTATGTGGGCAGGGGGACAGAGCAGGAACAGAGCTCAGAAACTTTGGGAATCACCTGCTTTGAGCTCCAATGAGCCAGGGCAGGACTGTGACCCCTGCTCTCTGCACTGCCTTTGAAATCAGTGTGTGACAAAGACACTTGCACCCAGAGCTTCTTTTTAAATGCAAAGGCCCTCTGAGATTTCTCCTGCACAAACAGCATTCTTAGTCCAAGCCACAGCTGATCCTTGCCACAGCTCCCTGCCCCAAGGGGATCCTGGTGGGAGCAGCTGCAGCATCCCTCCCTGAGCTGCACACCAGTGTGTGTGTGGCCTCCAGCTCAGCCACTGACCAGCTGGGGCTGCACAGTTTAAATCAGCTCTGCCCAGAGCTGCTCTAACAGACTGCCTTGAGTTCAAAGGGGAAAATAGAATTATTATCTTAGAGCTGTCTTGAATGTCTTTGAATGATGAGACCTCAGAGGAGGAAGGGAACTACTCACACTTTGGTACCCACAAGGATTGTTCAAGTCCAGCTCCTGGCCCTGAACAAATTTCCCTTCAATTTGCCTAATTTAACACTTATTTGTCCTAACATTTTTTTTCTGTTTTAGCTGCTTATGTCTGCCTCTCAACTATTTCAACTTTGAGCCAATTAAATAAAAAAACAGGTAAAGCTCACATTTAGTGTTGGTAGGAAAGCTGATTAAAGCTCTCAAAGAAATTGTCTGCTGTCACACAAGATGAAATAATATGTCTTGCAGAAACAAATATGTTACCCAGAATGGTCAACAAACCTTGGAAAACACTCAGAACTTATGAACATTTACTACATTTACATAAACAAACTGAAAGTTTGGAAATTCATGTACTTACTGTATAAAGAGCTCAGTAAAAATGTAGTAATACACAGAGATACTAAACTAATAATGTTTTGTAACAAATCAGTAAAGCAGTGTTACTTGATAAAGTAAGAAACAGCACTCAGTCAGCATTAAAAATTAAAAATTAGTGGTAATAGTGCTTACCTAAGAGACCTAATTCTGATACCTGCTAAGCTGAACTCCATGGCAAAAAGAAGTTTGGCTGAGAAGGTCCAGCCCCTGGCCTGATACAATATGAGAAATACAGGAAGGATGGCATTAAATGAGGGTGACTGCTCCAGTCTCTGACCAGCTAACTTTGAAATAACCAATTAACATTCACTAAATGATGAAAGGCTCAGAAAGGAAGTTGTGAGTAATGGGATGTGGGGAGATGCTGGGATGCTCATTTGCTTGACAAGTTGTGGTGTTTTTTATTTCATTAGGAGAAATCAGCACATGTGAACACTGAACTCTGAACAGAAAATAACTTGTGGCATCTAAAGCAGGAATCCCCTTTTTTAATATTTTCTCTTCTGCTTCTTGTAAATAAAACAACAGCTCTCCATTTGGCAATTTAAATGAAATCTGAAGATCCTTTGCGGGTATTAAATGGAAATGTTTTGTCAGTTACTCAAGAAAGGATTAAGAAGATTAAAGTTTTCAACCATAATATAAAACATACTTACATTTTTTTGGAAATGATTTTTCTCAGAACATTCTGAACTATCCCGCCAAATGTCTGTGGAATTTTCCTTTGTTTGCCAAATCCCTTCATCCAGGCAGACTCTGTATACATGTCCTACACTTCCTGAAAGTAAACAGAGTTTTGGTTTGAAAGGTCAAAATAGAGATTTCATTTTTCATACATGTTTGAAAGATTTCTGCCTTACACCTCCACAATGGACTCTACACCACCCATACTCAAAAAAAAAAAAAAAAAAAACCCACTTTTCTTTTGTCTTTGTTAATATATTTTCTATATTCACATAGGACAAAGCAGGAATGTAATCCAGCAGAAATAAATTCCCAGAATGTACCTGGTTTTTACAAGAAAAATCACACAGTACATCCAAAAGAGAAACCTACATCTCATTTTATTATTTTTTTCCTTATTAAACTCGTGAATAGGTAATGAATTGACCAGGATTTTATTAGGGAATGATCTTCCTCTGTAACACCTGATGCAGGCTGGTGTTTCTTTTCTGTGCTCTGGGGCCACTTCAGCAGGTGGGGTGAACTGAAGAAGTTTTCTTGTTTTTTACTGCATTGTCCCAATTTATACTAATTAGGAATTTGCCCACAGCATCAGAGGAATGGTATGGGGACCTTGGCTGATGTTTGTTTGATGCTGTCCCCAACAGCTGTCATCCATTTATTTCTGATCAGACCTGAGCTCTTTCAATAATTTTTGAGTTGAAAGTGTTTAAGGGTGGTAGCAACAACCAGAATATCTCAGAACATATCTGAGCAATGTGTTTTGCTCAGCTCAGAGCTGAGAGAATTGCTTTGGGAGCACAGTTTGTTGAGATGGAGCAGGAGCTCTCTGTGAATACTAGACACTGGAAAAACCTTAAACCATCCATGAAATGTGATCAGAAATCTTGCTTTCTTAGAAATTCAGAGGTAAAGAGTCTCCATTCCATGGAGACAAGATGCTTTTGTTTATTATGAAGAGCTGTTTTAAATGGTTGGAAGAAGCAGTTTGGGAGATTAGATAGAAACTTGGTGTCTTAATGCTTATGAGAATAAAAAAAAAAAAAGATTAATTATATTAAAGAACAAACTGTGTGTGGATTGCACTGAAGAAAGCTGGAGTAAGCAGCTGGTACAAGTCTCCCATAAATGAAGGATTGGGGCAGAATTGGTCCCTCCAAGTGGAATTAGAAAAGCAGCTCAGAAATGTGTTTAGCAGGATCCAGAAATGCTGCTCTGTGCTGTTAGCAGTGCCCTTCATTCCTTTATGGGAATCTTGTTTGGTCCTCAACACTTCTGCTCATGCAGGTGTTTTTTTCTCCCCTTCCTGAGAGCCTCCCTGCTGTACTCCCTGCAGGAAAAGGCTTCTGCAAGGCTGGCGTGTTCACACCACTGGAGGTGCTGGAAACACCCCTCCCAGTTTTCTGGAATCGTGTCAGGGATCAGGGGGCACCTGAAGCAGATGGCTCCTTTCCCTTCCCGTGCTCAGGTTTATAACCCAGGCAGTGCAGGGAGTCTCAGCCTCATGGGAGCCCCACGTTGGGCGCCAACTGAAGCAATGATCCCTTGCCCTTCTCCAGTCCTCAGGCCAGCTCTGGACCAGAGATGGGTGGAACTTCTTCATGGACAAAGATAAGAAACCCAAGGAGGCTCTTAATCCCAGGAAACATCCAGTACTTTATTTCTGAACCAGGTCCAGGGCGAAAGAGAGAGAACAAAGGAGTGTCACGGAATTTCAAACCTGGGGTGAGGGGAGGGGAACTGAGCTGCAGCAATGGGGTCAGGCTGGCAGGGAGGGCTCAGGGAGGGCTGAAACAACTGCACACAAGTTCAGGGGAGTGCAGTACAAATCATTTTTCTCAGTGCAATACATGAACTTACACAGTGCAATACAACAGGGACCCCAGAGGTTGAAGCTCAGGAGCTGAACCCTGACTCTACCCCTATGATAAAGCCCTGGCAGTGTGGTTACATGACCTTGCAAATGTTCACAGCAGGCAGCACAGAGCTGGGGAAAGCACAGATGGAGAAAAAGAGAGAATAAACATAAATTATTTTGTGCCTTAGTTCAGCAGTGGTAGAAAGAGATAAGACTCTTCCTCATCCACTTCAGAGGACACTGGGGCAAGACAGACAAGCACCACCTGTGCTTTAGCTGAATTCCTGGCACAAACTCCAAGACAAGTTACCACTTTCACTTTACCATTTTCCAGCCATGGCAAATACGAAGGACAAGGAACAGAGACATTTCCTGGGGGTGAGTAAGGCCAGCAAACAAATTGATCAAATGTCCCATTGCAATGTACTCCTGGGGAGAGAAGCAAATAAAAGTTTTACAAAAAGTTGTCCAGACAATGGACAATCATGGAAACCATTTTGTACTGCTCCAGGAAACCTGCAAGCTACTCCAGAGTAACAAAATATTGCAGATAAATGTTGTGTATTCACTGTGCAGTGCAGAAACAGGAGCTGCCCTTCTTCCCTGAGACCATGCATCACCTGAAGGCTTTGCACTTCACTATGAGATAAATTCATTGCTTAAAATCACGAGGAAGTGGGGTCAGACCTCCCCAGGGTCTGCAGGTTCCTTTTGAGGGACAGCACAGGGACAGCTCTGATCTCTGCTCTGTGACAGTGACAGAACCCATGGGATGGCTGGAGCTGTGCCAGGGCAGGTTTGGGTTGGGAATCAGGAAAGGTTCTTCCCCAGAGGGGCTGGCACTGCCCAGGCTCCCCAGGGAATGGGCACAGCCCTGAGGCTGCCAGAGCTCCAGGAGAGCTTGGACAGCACTGCCAGGGATGGACAGGGGGGGATTTTGGGGCGTCTGTGCTGGGACAGGGGATGGGCTGGGTGGATGATCTCTGTGGGTCCTTCCAGCTCAGGATGTTCTGTGACTCTGTGATTTTATGACTGTGTGATCCCAAGGCTCCTGTGGTCCAAATGTAACATGAGATCCCAGGCATGGTTTGGTGCATGCAGCAGACTGGGAATGGAGGATATTCCACCTTCCCACCTTTCCCTGGGACACCAGCTCTCACCTCTCAGTTTCTCACAGGGACTCCTTTTAGTCTTTGGGCAATATCTCATATTCCCAGAAATATTAAATATCTCTTATTCCTAGAGATATTAGCAGAGGTTTTATCTCTGGTAATATCTCAGAGCAGCTCAGTTTTAATCTCCACAGTTATCACATCACTCAAAGGATGGAAGGTTAAGATAAAACATTTGAAAATGCAGAATTGAAATGGTGCAGGCAGGTGACAGCAACATAAAATAAAATGCATTAAAGGCTGCCCTAGTGTCTTGGTTAGTTTCTGTCTTTTTTTTTTTTTTTTAGGATAACACCAAAGTTCTTCTCTCATAACTTTAATGCTTTTGCTCATCCTAAACCAGAAGAGAATATCCCAAATTATTTTCCAGAGTGCTTAGCAATACTTTGAGAAATTTGTGTGGGAAGAAGAGTACAGAGAGCAAGAAAGATAGCTCTGTGCTATCTCACCAGCATCTTTTTGGGGTGCTGCTGCTAAAATACAGATCACAGGATGTGCATTCTTACATATTCTGCTGTACCTTTGATTCTAAGCATCTGTGTTATGATCTCTGAACTGTTAACATTTATAGCTGCATTTTTATTGTTCTTTTCCCCAATTTCTGTTTGTTCAAGTGTGGACTGGGGAGGCTGCCTGGAGAAAAATACCTTTTTTTTCAATTTCATGAAAGCTGAAGTTCTGAAGCCCTGCAGTTCTCTTGATTACCCACTACAAACTACTGCCCTCTAATATCTTTCTGGGTCACCTGGCTTAGTTCTAATTGCCACCAAAGCCACCATTCCCTGCTTTCCTGGCAAAATACAATTTTCTTTTGCATGCTAATGTTTTCTGCACACCAGGTGTTCACCTGAGGCTACTGACTTCTAGCTGCTCTCTACTGTTCCTTTCATCCCTGTCAGCATTAGTTGTAAGCCATCCTGCAGGTACTGGCTGAGCTGATGTACACTTTCCTTTCCCTGCTTTCCATAAAATCTTTTGTGCCCTCTGCAGTCCTCATCACTCTCTTCTTGCCTCCTTGACTGTAGTCACACAGTCAGTAACTTATGGGAGCTTCTTTTCTCTGGTTTTCCCCTTCCTTATTTTCCACAAATGACTCTGACTTCTGACCCCTCCCAGTCTGGAGTCACCAACAAATTTGGTTAGGGTGCTTTCAGTGCCTGCCTATGAGCCCAAAAGAGAGAGCACAGATTCACTTTTCACCTTGAACAGCAGTCATGATGAATAGCAGCCATCACTCTGCTAGCCACACCTTGGACTTCTCCAACTACTCAAACCAAACCCATGCCATCCTGTCCTGAAGTCAGACTCCTAGCTGGGCAGAGTTTGTACATTTAGGAGTGGAATAATAACAGATCCTGAAGTTCCTTTTGGCAAACAGCAGAAAACTTTGAGCACCCATCAAAAGAGGGAGGCATGAATTCAGGAGGAGACACTGTAGGTGTGCTGCTCCTCATCTAAGCATCCAAAACCACAGAGACAGGGAAATAAACAAGGGACTTTATGCTGATATTTGTGTCAGGGGAATTGTTCTACATTTAGAACTTAGGAACAGACATACAGCAAGACAATATTTGCATATTTGTCAGTGATACTCAATAAATTTCTTCATTGCTTAATTTCTTACCACTATCTACAGATGATTCCTGCAGCATTTTCAAGCATTCCTGTTTGTATTTGTTCCATCCAGTAGTGGTTTTCTCCAGCAGAGAACCTTTGGCCTGGGAGTGAAAATACTGTACATGAGAAAAATCAGTTAGAACCTTTTAGTCTTTAATAACAAGTTTCTTTCCATTATGAGAAATTCTGGTCTGAGCACAGAAATGGAGAGGAGAGGAGAGGAGAGGAGAGGAGAGGAGAGAGGGAGAGGAGGGAGAGGAGAGGAGAGGAGAGAGAGGAGAGAGGAGAGGAGAGGAGAGGAGAGGAGAGGAGAGGGAGGAGAGGAGAGAGGAGAGAGGGAGAGGAGAGAGGAGAGGAGAGGAGAGGAGAGGGAGAGGAGAGGAGGAGAGAGAGAGGAGAGGAGAGGAGAGGAGAGGAGAATGGAGAATGGAGAATGGAGAATGGAGGAATGGTAGGTAAAAAAGGCCTAAAGGGCTTTTTGGTTTTAGAATATTTTTAAAGATAATCAAGCACTCCTGGTTGTGTAATACAGAAAAAAAAAAAAAAAAACAAAAACAATTAAAAAGTAATAAATAAGCATTGCTATTTAGCTACTAACACCTTTCCTCTGTACTCCTGTCCAGCATTTCACAGACCACTTATTTTACCAGCAGTTCCAACTGTGCCATACACATCTTTCCACTCCTCTTTTCCCCTCACTTTTTCTTTTTTTTTTAAGAGACACTTCTGTAAATTTTAGTTTTACTTGCCCATTCACACTGTGTTGCCCTTTTTGCCTCAATAGGGCACTTTTTTGCTTTCTTCTTGTGTCCATAGGTGAGAAGAGTCTTCACCCTCTGGGTTTCCCACATAATAGAATGAGACACATCCTTATCATACAACACTCTGACTGCAGAGGTCTCTAAGAGGACCATGGCTGATAATTGCTCTTTAGAAAAGCAATGCCTAAAACCTAGAAGAATTAAATGCAAAACCACTTGGTGTTTTGGGTGAAGAAATGCCTTATTATGAGCAAAGCAGTTCAGAAAGGATAATGGGAGATGCTGCTTACAGCTCAGTGTCAGCATGAGGACTTGGTCATTTTTATCCATAGAACAGAACACCACCCTAGGCACTCCCTAATAAAACTCCTGCTCTCCTGAAACCAGGGCTTTGAGAGGCCACAGCAGTCAAAGGTTACTGTTACTAGAAGTCACAAAAATTAAAAATTCATTACTGGTTGAAAATGTTACCGATCCTAATTGTGTAGAGCAAACAAAATGTAAGTTTTCTAAACAATCTTTTTACTAACAGATACCCTTCAGTTCTTCAGGAAAAGTCAACTGCTTTTTGTCTTGAATATACTCTTTCTTTGAAACTGCCAACATGTGTGGTTGTCCTGATGTTGACAGAACACAGTGATGTGCCAAGGGCTGAGATATATAACCAGAACAACATATGGCTGGGAACTTCACCTTAGTTCCTTTAAACCTGTGGTTCATTTTTATTTTAATGAAGAAAATCATATTTATTTGTTTTCAAAACAAGAACAGTGCTCTGATGAGCTAGCTCTTATGGAAGATCATTATTTCATGTATGTTTTTACTGTGTAAAATGTTGCCTGTTCAATACTCTGTTTTTAGTCTCTCAGCTATCTTGCAGACACCCCACTTTAAGCTTGAGGGAGTAGAAGGACTATAATCATTCTTCTGTGGATGGGCTTGCAAGATAAGGAGAGAATATTTACAGCAGCCATGAGAAAGGAATGCATGTTTCCAAAATAAAAAAGCATCTTGACATTTTCCTCATGTGGGCCTCAAAATGCTGGGAGCCAGGGGAGATTCTTGAGGCACCCGGGGGTCAGTGAACCTCACTTGGAGAGGAGAGACTTGGGGATGACGCATTTGAGGACAGGACTGCTTGGTGGAAGGAAGAACACTCCAGTTTCTGATAAACAAATGCATTAAACTGATGCCTAGAGAGGCTACCTGGAACAGAGGCTGGGATTTATTAAAATCCCTATTTTTAATATTCCAAGGCCTCCAAAGGATTCACCTTGGGCAGTGCCTTGGGCCGTGGCTCCAGCCAAGATGGACCCAAGATGGATCCGAGTCACGAGTTCTCACCCTTGGATCACTTTGGCTCCATTTCCATCCTGGCCTTCACTGGCCAATTCCAGCTCCAGCTGCTGCACTCCCACCCTCCCAGATTCTCTCCTCCAGTCGCTGCTGGTTGCACTTTTTGGGGCTGAAGCTGCAGCGTGTCCTTGGTTCTGGGGCTGGAAAAGGATTGTTTTGTGTGCCTGAGCTGGGAGGAGAACTTGGGACACTTTGTGTGGAGTTCAGAGTCACACACCAATGCAGTGCAGAGTCTGCAAATATGAAAGATAAAACTTAAGGCATCAGAACAGCCAAGAAAATCCAAAGGAAACCTGGCAGTGGCTGCCTGGCAGCTCCTTGGGTTCCATTCCTGGAGATGAGGTTCAGACACGGTCATGGAGAAGTTCACTCAGCCTGAGTGAGGAGCTAAATGACAGTTCCACATCACTTCCTGATGGAATTGTCCATCTCCTCAAATCTGCAGGCACAGTCACATAGCCAGTACCTGGTCACTACTGGTGTGAATACTTGTGAGATAAATTTGTTTTGGTCACATAGCCAATACCTGGTCACTTGATGTAAATGCTTGTGAGATAAATTTGTATTCTATCATAAAACCTTCTGATGCAAAAAAATCAAGTCTACACAGAATCAGAGTTTCAGGTGAAATAAAAAAAGTTAAAAGCTGTCAGCTAACCTGAAAAATGAATTTTAAGTATAATTAGAAGGACATATTTAAAAAATTTAAATTACTAATCAAAATGAAACATTTCACAGAGTAGCTGCAGCTGCCCCAAGAGTCCTTAATGGTTGATCTAAAAGACTAAGAAATCCCCCTTCAGTTTATGTTTTCAAAGAAATTATAAACAGATATTCAACAGGAAACCATGATGGCTTGAATGGCAGCAACTTGTGAATTGATCATCAGATACTTACAGAGGCCCTACCAACAAAAATGGGCTGAAAAAAAGGAAACTTGCTGTTTGTACATGATTGTTCAGTGTGCAGGGGCCTCCACCCTGGGGAAAGGACATCAACAGAGAGAAAGGCTGAAGAATGCTGGCAGTGCCTGGGAATGAGGAAAATCAGCTTTTGTTCCCGTCTTGGTGTGAAAGGGTTTGATGAAGGTGCCCCAGAGAAAAGATTTCAGTCTTGTCTGCAGTGGGACATCCTGTTAAGGCTTTTCTGTATGAACTGCATTTTTAGGGAGTTACTTAATGTCCTGAGAATCACAGAATGTGCCAGGCTGGAACACAAGGATCACCCAGCCCAGCTCCTGGCCCTGCACAGACACCCCAACAACCCCACCCTGTCCCTGAGAGCTTTGGCCAAAATTTCCAGGAGCTCTGGCAGCCTCAGGCTGTGCCCATTCCCTGGGGAGCCTGGGCACTGCTCTGGGGGAAAAACCTTCTCCTGATGTGCAGCCCTGAGCCAGGCTCATGCCATTCCCTTGGGACTGGGTCCCAAGAATGAGGATTTTGCAGGATACCTCTGAGCTGCTGCTGGAAGGCAAACCAAGGAGGCTGGGAATAAGGATTTAGAGGGAAGGGGAAATGAAGGGGATGAGACACCTTGATGTTCTGTGTGTGTGTAAGGGAAAAGGAGGCAACAAAGAGTCAGGGGCAGGCTTGGCTCTGTGTCCTGACAGCCCTGGTTCCTCAGGGAGGGGCTCAGGCTCTCAGGAGGAGGGGGCTCCCCAGCTGGGGAAATTTGGGGGGCAGAGAAATCACTGCTGGAGGCTTTTTCTGGTTTTGTCATGTTGGAAAAAGCCAAGTCACAGAACAACAGAATTACACAAAGGTTTGGGTTGGAAGGGACCTTAAAGACAAGAAAGATCTTCTTCCAGCCCCTGCCATGGCAGGGACACCTCCCACTGTCCCAGGCTGTTGTACTTTGGGCTATGGGAGAGTGGCTAAAGGATAAAGTAACAAGGTTTTTCGTGCAATGGAGAAGCAAAAGGAGAGATTTTATTTAAAGAAACACTACACTTATATAGAGTAATTTGTGGAGTAAGGATAGAAATGATTTGATTGGTGTAAGGTGACATTCTTACAAGAGAGGTGACACTTTGGTTACTCAGTAAAAGTAGCTACACACACTTTGCAGGTGCATAATCATTGTTATAAGTTTTTTTGTTTGTTTGTTTGTTGGTTTTTTTTTTTTATGTTTTTCTTGAGTAAGGTGAGAAACTTCAGTACTGTTCCCCTGGTTCCCAGCAGCATCCAAGGACACCAGGCTGCTCCCAGCCCCATCCAGCCTGGCCTGGGATGCTCCAGGGATGGGCTGAGCTCCCTGTGGCTGTGCTGAGACCCACAAAGTGATCCAAGCTTTGGGTTAGGTGCAGTGCGAGTTCCATGGCAGAAACACAAACTCCCAGGGACATTTCCATGATCTCAGCCAGTGGAAACACACAGATTTTGATCTGTTGTGTGTCTCTTTTGCCATTCAACCACTGTTTTAAACACGACTTCTGACTTGGGAAAATTAAGCTCCAGTATCTGAGACAGAAGCTCAGAAAGTCCAAAAAGATCTTTTCCCTACACTGGACATCATTTCACGTTGTCTGAAATGGTTTTTTGGTAATTTTTTTTTTCTTTTTTCTTTTTTTTTTTTTTTTTTTTTTGCCTCAGCTCGCCAGCCTGGCCCCTGCTTGCACTGAAGTTCATCCATGAGGAAATTCAATCAAAATTCCCTGGAAGTGTCTGGCCTTTTATTGAGATTGCACCAAGAAGACACCACTCTTTAGAAATTTGTTGGATGCAGAAAAAAATGCTGCCTGAAGCTTTCATTTAGGAAATGGACTATATTTGCTTGCAGAGCAGTTTAAATTTAAGTTTTTCACAACTGACCACAGTACATTCAGAATTTCATCCTTTTAATTTTTTATACTAAGCTAGCAGTGAAATGAAATGTTTCTGTTTATTCAGGCTATGCTCTTATGGACAGAAAAAAGCCCCTTCAATTTAGGCATAAACTAAAAATAAAAGCTGAAAAATATTTATTCATTCCTTCAGCCATGGTCTGAGTTTAGTCTGATGGATATTTTTCCTATCTATAGAGGTTTTTGCTAGAAAATACAGATATAGTGATTTATGTCTGTTATTCCTTGCAGTGTTTCTTTCATATGAAATAAAATATAAAGAAATACAGCACATATTTCTTTAAACAAGTTGCAAGAACCACTATGACAAATTAATTCACTGTGATTAGTCTAGAAAAGTTCTGATCTCACAGAAGGATTTGGGAGATTTTCTTTTAGCATTGATGGAATTAATGCTTTGGTCGAGGTGTCTCACAAATCTGAGAGTTGTTTCACTTCTATAAACAGAAGTTCTCAGCAGAGAAGCTCTAGATTTGAATTATACAAAAATAATAAGAATATTTTCTTCAGAAAAAATAAAAAAAAAAGAAAAAAAAAGGATTTGTCTCCTGATAATTTTTTTCTTTACAAAATGTTAGAAACACAGATATGGGCTCTACAGCACATGAGATGCAAACCCACTTTCTTAGAAACCCAAGAAAAGGGAGATTAAGTGGATAGAAATACCTTTTTACTTTCAGTTTATTGTCCTGATGCCCATACACTTCATAGAAATGCACCCAAATATATTTGTGAATTGTATTCAGTCACATTGAAATTTTCCAAATATCAGTAATTGTTTAAAAACTATTCAAATCGAGATTGATGTTAATAAAGAAATAAGAATCACCAAAAACCTACGTGAAAATTTCCTTTAAGTGAATTACACTGAGATATTTTCTCATTAAATACCTAAAGCCCTTCCAAATTATAAGGTAAGAAAGAAGTGATCATTTAGAACTTTGTAAAGATTTAGGGAAAATATAAAAATAATTTTTTTAGTGAATGTCTACAAGAAATAAAGGCAGAAATCTCATACAGATTTATTTGCTTTCTGTATGAAGGTGAGGTGCAGAATGACTTTACAGATTTCACAAATGGAAATTCAGTGCTCACAAGTCAGAGGTTAAAAAGTAGTGGCAGAAACAAATCAAAGCTGGGTTTAGAAGAGAGAAAAAACAGTAGAAAATAAACATGATTCATAATAGTATTTTTATCTGGTAGAAAAACTGGAAAACAAATATAATTCAATACTGATCAATAGTGGTATGAAAAGCGATTGTACAAATGGTTGTAAACATAATTTATTCACTGTATGAATGAGGATTACTAGAATAAAATTGTAATAAATGACCTAGTCAGAGAGAGTTCTAATATAAAACTCTACAGCTTTGCAGCTTTGTTTCTCATGATTAATTAGAAATAAAAATAAATTATTATGTTGGAAGGAGTTTTGGTACAAACATGCTGCATATGACGTGTGCTAGGAACTCACTTTTGTACTGCCCATTATTAATGACTGAATCAGCTTACCTGTTTCACAAGAAACAATATCATGAGAGAGCTGGCAGAGGTTGGAGGTATCCTGGACCAGAGTCCCATGCTGGAATAGAGAGCAAACAGTGTCACCATGCCCATCCGAATCAATTTGTCCCCAAGATGCTGCTATTTCACTCTATAGATAAATTATATTTTTAAAAAAAAATTTTTTAAAAAATTTAAAAAGTAAAAATGTCTTCTTTATGAATGCCACTATTCCATGAATCTTCTTTCCAAATAAGTGAGGAAGTCTCCTGAAGTGTTTAGCCTTGCTAGACTCCAACTACGTTTTGGTTTTTCTGATTAAAGGAAGAGAGAGCTTAGTCTAAACTTCACAGCAACTCTGCTTACTGTAGCTTGTCCATTAGCCAATAAGAAGTCAGAAAACTATTAAAACATTAAAGGGATGATCCTGTTCCGTGAAGCTCCACAGGAATTTTGCCAGTGATTTTTCCAGAATGCAATCCAGCTCCACAAAAACACACATATAGATATTTATGCACACCTCATGAAACCAATAAAGGACACCTCAGAACACAGAAAAGCTCTGTAGGAAGCAAACATCTCCCACTGGCTGTCAGAAAGCAGCTCATTAAAAATTGATTTCATGCTTTTTGATCAAATTTTGTCAAATGTGCACAGCCAGTGCAGGATCAGGGATAATCTAAGTGTGAAAAAGTTATGTTACCAGCAGTTTAGTTTTACTACAATTCTTGTGATGTTCAGTGTTTTCTTGAAAGCTTCAGCTGCCAGGTGAATCGTGGCTGTCTTGGTGTTACCTGACATTTTATTTGGTTTATTTGTTTGTGGGTTTTTTTGTTTGGTTGGTTGGTTGGTTTTTTTTGTTTATTTTGGTTATTTTTATTATTTGGCTTACACAACTTTATTCCAGCAAAAATCATTGCATGTAACACTTTGCTTGAAGGGAGGTGCAGCAAATCGATTTGCTCCTCCCTTACTTTCTTTCTTTTTTCACAGTTTAGACAGAACTAACCAATAAATTCTCATGCAATCCATTTCTCCTATTAAACAGAACATTCTTGCATGAAAAATTGATTTGGAAGTTGTGTGGCCAGCATTGCTAGGGCATGAACCAAAAACTGTCTCTGTGAAACATCTCAGAGTGCAGTTGTCATCCAGAAGGTATCAATGGTCTCACAGGCCTCAGAATATATTTAATTACAGCCATATGCAGATACTCACAGGAATAGAAACACAGATAAGTGTTTAATCCTCAGGATTTCCCTCCCATCCTCTTCCCACTCTCCTGCTCTCACACTTGCTCCCATCCCTGTTCTCACAAGTGCTACACCCTTGTAAAAATGCACAAAGGTGACACAAAGAAAGAGAGACAGAGATGTAGGGAAAAAACCTCCTGGCTCGAGCCACATCTGGTTTTTGGGTTGTGAGATTTGCTCTGCTTTTGTAGACCAGATCTGCTCAGTCTTGCACTCTGTTTCTGGCCAGTTCTGTGAGCTGAGCTCTTCACAGCCACCTAAAGCAGGCATTTATTCTGTTATCCATGAGTTTCATCCCGGGACTCATTTGACATCTTTGGGTAGAGAGTTGCCTTGAAAATCCAAATAATTTTCATTAGAAGATACATATGTGACTTCAGTGTCTGTCCTGTGGAACCATTCTCCCTCAGGGCACATCTTTTGACTTTACAGTAGTAAAATGAAGCAGTGGATTATTTACTAAAACCCCAGCTCCTTTTGGTTCTTACTTGCATCACCGAACAGGCAGAAAATACAGTATATATATAACATGCCAAGGTGGGAAGTGTTTCAGAAATGAAGGAAAAAGAAATGCTATTTCACGGGGTGAGAAGATGCACATATAAAATAAGGATAATTCAGCATTTTTTTTTAATGTTTCACCTCACTTGGGAGAAACCTGTGTTGTGTGTTCATGAAGGCAGACTGGACAGTGCCCAGGAAACCATCAAGAGCAAAGTCAGGTAATTTATCACTTTTATTTGTCACTGGTGGAACTCTGAACATGGGCAGTCACCTTTCCAGTGCTGCATGCTGTGAAATGCTGGAGCTGGCCAGCCAGTTTTCGCTCCTTATGAACAAGAGTCACACCTGTATTCAATTTAAACAGTGTTCAGTGTTACAGGAGCATTTGGAACTGTGAGATTTTGTTTATTCCATAGCCAAGGGATAGATTCCATCAGGGTGGCTCCACCTCTGATCAAGGTAAATAGGCATGCTTTGTTTGTATAAATAAATCTTCAGTGATTGCACACTGGGCTACTTCCAATGCTTCTGTGTTCTGTGTATGATTCAGGGGCAAACTATCATTTCTTGTCACACTTCCTCATATTTCTTTCACAATACATTGCTGCCAAGCAACACTGTCCTTTATTCTTAATCTCCCCTGCCACATGATTTCTGGTCATGCCCAGATCTCTGCTGTCTGTCTTAAACTCCTAAGCCAGCACAATTTTCTGAGAGGGATGGAGAATGGGATGGTGGATGCAGGCAGGTGTTTCACCAGGCAGATAAATGCATGATTTGCAGGAGGGAGTTTCTAGAATAATTGCTGGGGCAGCTCTGGAGGATGCCAGCCTCCATCCCAGAGGCAGACGGGCGGCACAGAGCCTCAGCAGCATTTTCTCTGAGTTTCCTCTCTTTAGTCTTCTCCATCACAGCTTTCAGCAGCAGTTACTGGTGTGAAGGGACCAGGAAAGTTGCCAAACCTTTCTGTAAAGGAGACAGCAAAGGGGATCTCTGCATCCGCTTCAACAGCCCCGAGGGCAACAGCAGCCAGGCTGTGCAGTACATCTGGGAGACAGGCGATGACAAGTTCGTGGAGAAAAAGTTTCATGCTGGCATCTGGTATTCCTGTGAGGAAATGATAAATGAAGATGGTGAGTAAACCCATGGAAATGTGATTAATAAAGTAATCACAGTTCTTCCTATTTGGTGTGCCCTTTCCCTCTGCTTCATTAATGTCTATGTGTTTTATGGTGTTTGTATCCTTGAAAAGTTGCTCTTCTCTGTTGAAGGGGATCTTAGAGGGTAATCTCTAGTTAACTCCTAGAAAATTCCTAATAAATTCTGTAAAGAACATTAGCTTGACAGGTCAGGTTTTGATTTAGCTGACAGGTTGTGGTACAGATAAAGATTCTTATTATTTTTTTATTCTACTCACCATAACTGCAAGTTAAATGACTTTAACAGGAAAGAGTTTCATTTTTCCAGTGTTTTTATTCTGTTAGTCAAAAAGGAACATACTTGTTTTAAGTGATTCCTTCTGATCCCCTATGGCAACATAAAAAATGCAAACTGATTTTTTTTCCCAATCTTTTCCACTAATATATCTGTGGGATCTAAATTAATTCCTGGGTTTCTTCTTCAGCACAAGTATTTCTACTTTCTTACTGTGATCTCAACTTGCATAAATCAAAGCAGAAGAGGATTATTTTCATCCTTCTAAAACATGATATGGAGACTTTCTAGCCATAAGTGGTGGCATTTAATTGGGTCCCACTCTGCATATGTAAATATTATTAGAATGAAATTAGCTTGCCATTACAGAAACTTTCTAGTTAATTTTGGATTTTTGTATAAGGGGATTGTTGGTTCAAGAATTCAAGCATTTATTGTAAAACCAGATCAATATTAAGTTTCTCCCTTTATTGCCTTGATCAGTTTACAAGCAACAGCTAGAACAGAACTTCAGAGAAATCAAAGCAGCTGTCACCTCTGCTACAAAATACAAATATTTTTGCAGTCACCTGTCCTGAAGGTCCAGTTCTACCAAAAGTTCTTGTAAATTATGAGTTTTAAGGGGTAAATGGCAAAGATCAGAGCAAGCTACATGTCCAAAAGGCACCTTTTATCCACGCTGTGGGTACCAGGGTTGTGTAATTTGAGCATCTGCTGTGGAAGCTCATGTGTGGAAGCTCATGTTATCCAACTTGGTGCAGTTAGGAGCTGGAAAAAAACACCCAGCATGTTCAGATGGAGCAGAATTAATTCCAAGAGCTTTGTTCACAGCATCTGTGTGGGAGCCAGGAGGTCATCTGGGTTTGAAAAATCAAAGCTTACAGGAAGAAATTGGAATGAAGCTTAGAGGGAATTTGTGTGAGCAGCAGCCTTGCTGCTGTAAGGAGAGCAGCTCTGCCCTGACAGGAGGATTGCATCCAGCTGCCACTTCTGCAAAGGAATTTTCCTCTCCTGGCTTTCACAGCTACCACCTCATGGAAATCAATTCACAGCCTTTCTCTGAGTCTTCCAGACCCTGGTCCCACCTTGAAATAGTCTGTGAGCACTCTCTAGTTAAGGCCCAGGAGAAGGTTGATGTCCCAGGGTCTCTGTGTACATTAAAAACAGCTTCTCCTCACCATCTCACTTTCTGCTTATATGGTAGATTTTGCATTTTCTTCTTTCTATTAATCTATTTCTTTAGACCATTACAGAATACAAAATAACCCTGAATTTTATTGAATTTATTTTTTAGGTGAGAAATGTAGAAGCTTTATCAGTCTGACTCCAACTTCTGATCGAGGTAGATATGCATATTTTTTTGTCTGTAGTCAAAACTTTCCTGGTCACACTTACCAATACAAGTATTCTGCATTAAATTAATTAATTAATTTCAAAAATGCTTGCTTTAATCCCAAAGAGGTTTTTTGTCCATTATTTAGTTTTCCAACTTCAAAATGAAGGTCAGATGACTTGCAATATCAGTCTATGTCTTTCTGAAGACACACCACTTGAATATGAATGGCTTTTGAAATTCGAATATGGACATTGGAAGTCAAAATTTGTATAAATTTGTATATTTTTGCCCTCTCTCTCCTCATACCTCCATATTTGCAGCCAGGGATACAGTGGCAGTGTGTGAACATCCAGCCAGGAGGTTTGTGTGCTGAGGGAGAGGTGCTGTGCACCAAACCAGCCCTGGTGGAATCTGAATCCCCTCCCTGTGCCTTGCTCAGAGTGATGAGGACACATTTCCATTCTGTTCTTTCAAAGAAGGACTCACATTCATATGAAACATTTCTGCAGATTCCTGTGTGCTTTCCTCTTGCCTGATCCCCAGTATGAAAATGTCAGTCCATCACTGATCTGATTAAACCAATCACTTCACAAGAAAAAAACCAAAACTCGTTATTTCCAGCATACTGGAAATATTTTTTTCTGGATAAGCAATTTCAGATGCTTGGAGAAGGAGAAATACTCTGAAGGCCAGTCTCCCTTCTACCTGCTGCTGCTTGTCACAGTGCCTTAACAGCAAAACAGAATTTTGTAGCATGAGAAAAAAAAAAGAGATGTGTGTGTAGTCACACAGAGGTGAGGGATGTTTTCTTGTCCCTGCCTTGAGAGCTCCTCACAAAGAAAACTGCTGGTGGACAGAGCTGGAACCAACTGGGAGCAGCAGCAGCAAATGTCACAGGCAGGCCAGATGGAGACAGCCAGGAAGCATCGAGGTACCTAAAACCCAGAAATCCCTCCCAGTCTGTATGTGCAAACACAGGTTTGTGTTCTGAACACGCCTGGGGTTGCTGTGTGATCCAAACTCGGGGTGCACCCGGCTCAGCCTTCCCCAATTTCTCACCCCTGGGTCTCACCCATGGGTGATCACTGCTGTTCAGTGCATTTCTCAGAATGGCTCACTCAGCAGAAATGGTAGAATGCAAACTCTCACAGCTGGAGCAGCCAGAACTGTTGGGCAATGCAACATCTGGAGTTCCTAATGAAAATCACAATTTTTTACCGAGACAGATTTCCTGGAGAAACAAACTGTGTCCAAGAACACCCACACAGAGCCTGGCCCAAGAATTTCATGTCTAAATGGCCCATGAATCTGAGAAATCCCCCAGGCATTGTCAAGGCCAGCATTTGGGCTTTTACACCACACAAACGTTGTCTCCTGCCCGAGGTGGTGTCCGCTAATCAAGGATGTGTCTCAGCAGTGTTTAAATTTTTAAGTTATGATTGTTTGTGTTCATCTTCACGTGAAATCACTGCTTCAATCTACAACCAGGTGTCTCAGGACACATTTGTTTTTTAAAAAGTTTGGGGAAGATCATTTGCTACTGCAAATTTGGACACAAGAAGGCCTCCTGCTCCTGGCTGTGGGACATCAAACAGCAGGCTGAGAGACTTTAATGGAGGATTAACTTCTTGTATAAGATGTAATTACCAGATCTCCAGAAAGAGAGGAATTAGCAGATAACTGGAGAAATGAATCTCAGCAAAACCTGGAGGCTGTCTGGGCTCATGAAAGCTTCTCTGTCCAAAAAAATCAATATCCTGTTTGGTTGAAAGTTGAGCCTGTGGGGAAGATTTTATTGAGTGCCCAAGCCCCCAGGCAGGGTAGGTGTGTGCATGGCCCCTGGCTTCAGCTGGGTCTGCTGCTCCAGTGTGCTCCTCTCTGCACTCACAACCACCAACAGTCCTTTTGCATTCACTTGGGTTCTTTTTGCATTCACTAGGGTTCTTTTTGTATCCATTTTTGTTCTTTTAATATTCACTTTGGTTCTTTTTATATTAACTTTGGTTCTTTTTGCATTCACTTTGGTTCTCTTTGCATTCACTTTGGTTCATGGTGATTTTAGGGTAGCTACTGAGTATAATCCACACTGTCCCACCTTGCACTGTAAGCTTCTAAGTGTGTAGCAGGAACATGAAACTGCTTTTCCAATAATTATAATTTTGGGTGTCCATTGACACTGAAGTCTTCCATTGATGTTCTCAGTATTCAGCACCCTCACAGTCTTTGTGCTTCTGTTTAACTTTGTATGAACGACACAAATGGAGAAGGAAATGGTGGAAATACAAAATGATTGCTGATAATATCAGTGCTGCTGATTTGGTTTCCAGGGGTTTTGTGGCTGTCTATTGTAACAGAGCTTCTCTACGTCCTCCTGCTCCTGACTGGGAACATTCTGATGTCAGTGGAAATGTGCTACTACAGCTCTGTCATTGATGGCCTGAAGATCAATGCCTTCTCTGCAGTGGTCACCGTGTTAGCAGGTACAGTCAAACATCTCCAGGAATTACACCCAGAACAGTCTTCCATCTGAAAATTAATAACAGAGCCCAAGCTTCAAAACTGTTACAATACCTACTGAGAGGCTAACAGTACAAAGTGAAGCAACATTTTATGGGAAAATATTCTTTTCAATTAATTATTTCTTAATGTGGTTTATTTTGAATTTTATATTTGTGGCTTTTGCTATCACTAACTTAATTGTTTTAATTTGATCATTTTTCATTTAATTGTCAGGTTGGTTGCCAAAGACTACAAAGTAACATCCTGTTCTAAGTAACTTGATTTTTCACTTCCAACATGCTGAGTATAAAATTAGCAATAGCCAAACTCAAATAGCACTTTTAAGAGGGAGTAGAATGTACTTGGGTAATTGCTAAAAGGGAATTGTCATTAAAATTTTCTTCAATTTTCTGCACGTTATTTCATAATCCAGTGCTATTTAATTTTAGGATTTTAGGCAAATCCAGTTTGGAAGAAATTTCCCTATTCCAGTCTGAGAAATCTGGTCTGAATTGTCTGTTTATAATCTATTGGGCAGCAGGAGGTTGGAGCAGAGATTTCTGAAGGCATCTCAAAGATTCAATCTCTGTTGTAGAATTCTTACTGAGGAATGTTGCAGTAAAGCAATTACAATTAATTTATTTACCAGAATTTCTTGTGGAGCATGTGCCACTCTGCTTCACATGTTCAGAACTGTTCAGAGTGATTTATACTTGGTGATAGCATATCTTTTATGACATTAAACTGCAAGTCAGACAGCTGGCAGATGACAAAAAATTAATCTCAAGGCTGCATTTCTCTATCAAAATGTTTGGCTTTTATCCTGATCCTAATGTTATTGGATTTAAATTCATGCATTTGTGTCTTTTCTTATGAATGAAAGGATTTTTTTATTATACTATTTCCTCTTAAACATAATCACATATTTAGTTCATTCACCAATGCCTTTTTTGGGGTAAATAAATGAAGTTCATTAAACATCTGATCACAAAAATGGGGAAGAAATAGAGCAGATAATTCCTTTCTCTTTGCAGTTGACTTTTACACATGTGAAGATGGTTCTTTCAGCTCCCTGTAGTGCAGAGTGCAATCCCCAGCCTTTCCTGTGGCTGGATTATCTCCTTTCTTCTTAATGACTGCCCTGAAACATGCCCAAGCAATTAAAAATCTCTACATCACCAATTCCATTAATTGCTCAGAAAAGGCCTCATTTCTTCTGTATCTGACCAATCCTCATGATCCACTGTCATGTCTGTTTTCAAAGAAAGAGATGTGAGCATTATTGAACTCCTTAAGCAGTTTTGCCAACTATTAGCAGCTTTCCCCTCTCCCAATAATAATGAATATTCACTTTTATTAATATTCTTTTTGGTTTGGGCCTGTACAGTATTAAACAGATCTAGACAGGAAGCAGCAAATTTATCCTGGACATTCTGTTTACTCCCTCAAGTAAAATTTCTTGAAAAACTAAAAAAGGGAAGAACATTTGTTCTAGCCATTAAATTTATGTATGAATCATTTATAGGTATAAACCAAGTTTAGTTGCCCTAATCTGTAATGAAGATGTGATTTCTTGTAGAAGCATACTCCTGATTCTATCTGAGCAATGCAAATTAAATTATTCAATATCAGCCTCTTCCATAACCTAGATTTGCAGTACTTTCTAGTGTTTGTCCACTTTTTCATTTACCCTCATAGTTGATAAATCTGGCTGCATTTACAGCAGTGGCTTTGAAAATCTTTTCATTCACTGTTTCTGAAACTTGGGGCAATGTGTCACTTTCCTGTAATAACTCAGGATTTCACTACCAAAAAGTTTTCAGAGGATGAGAACCAAATGTAAGAGTGGCAAATACACAACACATTAAATACACTTAAATGGTAATGTCCAATTTTTTTTGAGTGGTTTGTAGAATTCAGATAGTTCATAAAATATTCTTCAGGAGTTCAAGGTACAGCTACAAAGAAGAATGTCCTCAATTTACATTTTCTAATGTTATAACATTGTATTTTTTAGGTCTTCTGGGCATGGTTGCTCACATGATGTACACAACTGTATTTCAAATGACTGTAAATCTTGGTCCTGAAGACTGGAGACCTCACACTTGGGATTATGGCTGGTCCTATGGGTACTAACTGGTTTATATTTGGTTCTTGCATTACATTTCAGTCACTTTGTGTTGCATTTTAGGATAATGCAACGTAGCTCCTCATGCAATGGAGAAGCAAAAGAGAGAGAGAGCTTTATTTACAGAAACACTACACTTATATAGAGTAGTACATGAAAAACAAAATAGAAAGGACTCATTGGTCCAAGAAGGCAACACCTTTTGAAAACATGCTTTCTGCCAAACATCACCAGACACTCACAGCTCTCACACACCCTGCAGGTGCATAATCATTGTTATAATTTCTTATCCTTGTGAAGGCTGAGAAACCCAAGGCTTCAAGGCTGCTTTTTCCCTGGTTCCCAGCAGTTTCCAGCAACAACTTCACCCTATGTTCAAGGAATTATACCTAATTTATAAGCAATGCCTTTACCTTATTTCACTTCTGAGGATGCAGTTCAGTACCCAGGTGTCATTCTTGTCTGAAATTGTTGCCCAGAATGTAGAAGTGTGCAAGGTTTGTATTTGCCATCCCTCAGACAGTACAGAGAGGTCCAACTGCCCTGCATGAAGCAGAGGTTCTTCTCCATCCACATCAAACCCAGGTTTAGCATTCTCATCTCCCTATTTTCTTGCCTAATTGTTTAAAACTCTTTCTTCCAGCTTCAGTCATTTAGGTTCACATTTTCCTATCACATGTATGCTTCAGATTGTTGTATCTGGAACATTCCACAGAATCACAGAATTAACCAGGCTGGAAAAGACCAGCTTTTATTTGAGACTTAGGGTGTAGTTTGAATGATGTGAGGAGCAAACACTGCTTAAGCTTCTCTCCTTCTTGCTTCTGGGAGCCTTTCACATCTCCATGCCATAGTCCACCATCCTCAAATTCTGTCCACACATTTG
This sequence comes from Muscicapa striata striata, assembly GCA_030060385.1. Lineage (NCBI taxonomy): Eukaryota > Metazoa > Chordata > Aves > Passeriformes > Muscicapidae > Muscicapa > Muscicapa striata. Next base: position 2,465,084 of record JAREIS010000148.1, on the reverse strand, counting down.
ATTTCTGATTGCTCTAGAGATCAATCCTGGCCAAAAATACTGGGAGAGAGGAATGGGAGAAAGGTGAGTGGTGGGGGGGAAGGATTGATTTAAAAATGTAAATGAGTTTGTTGAATCACATCATCAAGGATGTGGTTACACACAGCTCTGAGGGAGAGGTGAGATAAACAGGAACCTGTTAAACTGATTTCTCCACCAAGGCACATTTCATTTGATAATTGTAACCTTGCCATGTTTAAAAAGCTGCTGATGAGCAAGTTCCTGCACTGTGAACTCCAAATCATGCTCATGTGGCCATATTTTTACATGCTGCTTTTAATTTCACACATTTTTAACAAACATTATTTCAACATAATTTTTTTAGTTCTATCTCCTTAGGGGTTACTTTAAGCATTTCACAACTGACATCCTTTTCTCTCTGTTCACTCATGCCATGCATTTTCTCAGGAATGCATTTCAATGCTCTGAACCTGCTTTACCCAGCTATTTTTATTATTTATATTATTATTATAGTATATTATTATAATTTATCTATTTCCCAGATAATAGTGCCTTCTTGTTTTTTTTAGCACTTTTGAATAACTCACATTTTTCTCAGTGTCCCCTGTGAGATTTATACTCTTAATAACTGCACCTATTAACTTTTTATGCATTCCTCATTTTTTATAAAACCTCTTTCTGATATTAAGCTCTAAGCGTAATAGAGAAGTAAATCTTGAATAGTGCTCAAATAGAGAAATTTGAGGTAGAGTTTCATTAAACAGGTATGTTAAATGTAGATATTACTGCAAATATGTAGAGGTCAGCTCTACAAGTCAGGTCTGTAAATGCTCATTAACCAGGAATATTTCTTCCTCATTTATCCTATTCATCTTTCCCTCATACACACCAACACAATCACAGATAAGCAGCGTTTTCAAAAATAAAATTGAAGGACTTGAATATGAAAATGTGCTGCTAATTTTTGCTAATTTTTGGTTTTTTTCTTTATAGCCTTGCATGGACTTCCTTTGCTTGCTGTATGGCTGCAGCTGTCACCACTATTAACAAATATACAAAAACTATCTTGGAATTCAAGCACAAAAGAAAAAAGCTGGAAAGGAGCTTTAGGATTCAATACAAGTTTCCTGACCACACAGCTCCAGAGAAAGTTTGCAATGTGTATGTGAACTCTTTCCAAAACACCACAGATGACCCCACACATGCACTGAGAAGTCTGCGTCACCTGGCCACCATTTCAGTCCTGTAAAGCTGAACCAGACCTCAAAGCATTCTGTAAATGATAATACTAGATCCAAACAAAACAGTGTTAATGAATAAAATGTATCAATGTGTAGTATTATTTATTTTTCTTAATAAAGAAATTATATTTCTGTGGATGTTTCAAGGAAGTCTTGGTATTGGAAAAGAAGATTCAGGTGTCTCAGATAAAAACGACACAGGTTCCCCAGTTTTTCAGAGGTGTCTAATGGTGATAGAGAGTATGTGAGTTTGTTAGAATTTTAGAGCATCTCTCCACTCTGATTCTTTATTGAAAAGACTGTAAAAAAATCCCATCCCATCCTGAAACCATGAAAAGCAGGGCAGCAAATAAGACATGTGGTGCATGGCTTGAATAATTTTTTGTTATGAAAGGTGCAATCTCTCCAAGAAAATCTGTGCACCTCAGCTTGTGGTTCAAGAGTTTCACCATACACACAGTGGATTTGCTGTGAGAGGAAGGCTGATAGAGGGAACAAGCTTTCAGTGTAAACACTTACTTAAAATGAGAAAGCAAACTAAAATCTGGAAGACTGACGAGAAGGCAAACTGAAATCTGAGAAATATATGGTTGTGGACAGCACACAACTCACCTAAGGAATTCTCCAGGAATCATTCTGGCAACAGAGTCAGAATCAAAATTGGATTACATTTATACATGAAGAATCTATAATCCCATTAAAGATGGGGAGGTGGAAATGATGGCAATCATCACAGATCAGGAACATGGAGCTTCCTCCTGGAACTGAGCTGTGTGCCTGCTTTGTTGGACACCAGCTTTTCTTCATTGTTGGGTGAATACTTCTGCTCTTGAGCCCCTGGGGAAACACACTTGTGAACTGTAGGTGGCAGAGGTCTTACACAGTCTTCTGAGCAGCTCTGGGCTTTGGGAAAATCCCTACATATTTTTACTCAGGCAATAAATATAGTTTGAGCATGTTATGCCAGCAGGATGCATAGCAGGCCAGGTTATGGCCAGTGATAAGGTGGAGCTGATAACAGAGAAGCATCATTAAGTCAGAAGAAAACCATTAGTGGTAAGAGACTTTTGTGTATGTATTGAATGTATTCAAGGAATAAGATTTCCTGACCTTGTTGGCAACAGGTGCTGCAATTGTAGCAAAACTGTTTCCTAATATCAAATCAGAATGTCATATGTCCCAGTTCGTGTCCATTATCTTTTTTTTTTTTTCTACTGTGCATATTTGAGAAGAATCTGCCTCCATATTCCCTACACCATCCTACTAGGTGGCTGCAGATAAATTTCCTCTTTAATCTTTAGAAAAGTCTGTCTTTATCCTTTACAGTGCTCTGAAACTGCCACCTTCAGTTCAGCAGGAGAACAAAGCAGTTTTTAGAGAGTTTGGTGCCCACTCTGTTAGAAGCTGAAGTTTGGTCAATCCCTTGACCAAAACACAGATCTTGATTCTTTCCCCTTGTTTCACACATTTATTTATGATGGATATGTTCTAACACCTTCACTGACAGAGGAATTCTTCTTGATTCCATCTGACTTTCTGCTTTTTGTCAACTCTAACTCTTTCTACAACTGAGTTTTACCCCTCTCATGTTGTTCTGGGCCTCATGGAAGAATTTCCACCTCATCCAGGAACACACTTGGTTGATGCCTACAAGTCCTTTGAAAAATCCAATTTAAGCAAGTTCCTCATGATTTTTTTCCTTAGCCTGCAGGTTACTAACACAGCCTGACAGCCTCTGTCACACTGTTTCCTCAGGATTGTTTCTTGCACTGGTTTGAATGCATATAAAGTGCTGTAGGTGGGCAAAGGCTTTTTAAATAATGGTGCAGTAGGAATCCATCCAGATCCATTCCTAAATCTCCACCTGTCTGTTTTTCTCATGCTAACCACTCAAGAAGCTGTATGTCTATCTGCTGGATATCTGGTAGATAAATTCACCTGATGAAATGTAAGATTTCTAATTCCTATTTGTAAGCCACAATTTCATATTCTGGCCCTTATTTTAACTTTTGACACCCAGTAAGTCCTGGAACCACATGATTTAAAAGCAGAGGAAAAACACCAGCAGCATTTTTATTCTGATTCATTAGATCAAATCAATTTTGATGAATATGGCATTTCAATGAATTTCAGACACCTTTGGCACAAGTACACAGACCTACAGTAGTCCTGGTTACCACTGGAAGTTAATGAGAGAAATGGACACCTCTGGGATGCAATTCCTGCTATCCTGAACTCATCTTAATATTGCTTTTTCTCATCATAAGATTTTTATGTACAACATATATCCACAGGTGAGACAGCGAAACAGAGATCAACAAATGAAATAGAAATCTTCAGATTAAATAATAAATTTCCCCAGAGGGAAAAAAAAATTGCATCTGAAATACCAGTGGAGAAATCTCATCTTCAAGATGAGAAAAAGCCACTAAATTGGAGAAAAGTGTGACCCATTTAAAAGGTCATCTAATCCTTCTTTTCTTCTAGGCAGATAAATTAAAACTACATTGCTTTTTTACAGATGTTTCATTAATCTCTTCTTTAAACCTTCCAAAGACAGGCATTTGAAAATTTCTGTGGCAATTTATCCTTTGTGCTTAACTATTCTTAGCAGAAAATGCTGTCCCTGTAAATCTCCTTTGCAGTAATTTTAGCACATTGTCCTGCTCCAGCAGAAATGGAGAACAGTCCAGTCCTACTTTCTCTGCAGTACATTTTAGGAATTGGAAAATCATTAAGATGCAACTTTCTTTTTTTTCTAGATAAAAATACGTCTGTTTTTTAAAACTTTCTTGATAGGATACAGGTGTTATTTTATCTCTTTCACTTTCACTGCTCTCTACTGTGGCTCCTTGAACTGCTCACTTTTCAAAGTGAAATTGTGTGAAGAATTTCTGCTGATCTCTAGAACGTGCAAAATGGAGCAGAAGGATTATTCAGCTTATTTTAACATGTAATCCACTTGTTTTACAACAAAGAAGGACAATAATAGAAATCATAGAAATCACAGAATGGTTTGAGTTGGAAGGGACTTTAAAGAGCATCTATGTCATTCCAACTCCTGCCATGGGCAGGGACACATTCCAAAATGCCAGGGTGCTCCAAGCCCTGTCCAGCCTGGCCTTGGACACTGCCAGGGATGGGGCAGCCACAAACAACGTTGATTCATGTTTAGCTGGGATGTCCTGTGGTGTCTGATCCTTTTCTGATGAGATCATGCTTATTCTGCATCTTGCTCCTATGGAAATGGGGGGGACTTGGCTGTTGCTGAGGTAAAGAAAAATATCACTGAGATCACAGCAAATGGCCATTGGTTTGAAGGAGCAGAGTTCTGCTGAGGACCAAGAAAATTCTGAACAAATGACTGTTTGACTTCCCAGTTAAGGCATAGCCACTCACATTACAATAAAACCCCAGTGCCACAGCAGAAAACAGATGGAGCTCCAGCAGGTGCTGCAGGAACTGACCCTTCATCCCAGTGGTGAGAACCTCCCTGAGTCAGGGTCCTTGGAGCCAGAGCAGTTCAGTCAGAGATACAGAAAAAGGTTCATGTCCCTGCAAGATGACACATTCCTTAGCCCTCAGAATTCCTTTCATGTTTGGGGATTCTACTGGAGAATGAGGTATGAAAGTGAGCTGGAGCTGGAAGTTACATGAGCAATGGGACTTGCAACAGCAAGAGCAGCTTGGTTCCAAAGGAACATTGTCATAATCCCTAAAACCAGAGGAGTAGAAGCTTTCTAGATTAATGTGTGTGTCAATGATAGTGGCATTATTCTACTCATAGCAAGCAGCACAAGTCATTCACTTTCAAAATAGAAACTTCTTTTTTTTTTTTCCAAGTCAAAAGCAAGGAAAGGAATTGAACAAAATCAATTTTCCTCTTCTGTCTTCAGCTTTTCCCTAATCCCTGAGGCAACAATGGCAAAAAACAGCTCAGGAAAGAATGTTCTAATGTAAACTGCTGCTCTGGGGATGGGATTGGCCATGAGCACCTCCTGCTTCTTCCTGCTCACTGTGGCAAGGACTTCTTCTGCCACGTCCACAGGGTGCACACCATAGGACACCTTCCTGAAAAAGACTGTGAACAAGAGAAGAGTGAGAGCTCCAGACACACAGACAGACAGGCAGATGGGAGGGAATGGAATTTAAAAGATACACAACTAGTGAATCAGTCAGATCAGTTTAATTTCTACACACTTTCAAGCCCTGCCCCTCCATTCTCCTCAGCAGCATGTGGCCAAGATGTTTTTATAATTGAGGTAAAATCCTTAAAATCCCTAAGAAAAGGAGCAACCTGAGTGCAGTGGAACTGTCCCTTTGGACCCTCCAAGCTCTCCTGCCCCTCCATTCCTGATGCCCTGGTGTATTTATTTTCTCACATAATGTCATCTCATTCCACATTCCTTCTCTTTTCACCAGGCCAATATTACCTCTCCAATATCTCTTTTCTCTTGCTCCTCATGCCTGTTCATCCTTTCTGTCATTACCTTTTTTTTTTTTTTTTTTTTTTGCTTTATGTGCCTCATCTTCATCCACCCAAACTTACATTTCCAAATAGATGCCTCCCAGTTGCCTGGTGCTGGCTGGCGATGGTATGAACAGATGAAGGTTGGATTCACAGTGCTGACAGAAATATCAAATTCTTCCATTTCAGCTCTAAGGCAATCAAAAAACCCTACAGCAGCATGCTTGGAAGCAGCATCTAACAGTAAAAAGCACAAATATGCATGTTTAGATATATGAGTGCCTGGAAGCAGGTGTATAATAAAGCACCAATGTTTGGGAAAATAAGCATCGAATGATTAACCAAAATGCAAAAGAATTATTTCACCCAGTGAAATTATCATATGAACTATTTAAAACAAGCAATAAGAAATTACTATACAGGATAGTCTCTTGGACATGTCAAACAGCACGTGGCTGCATTTCCCAGTCAGAAATAGCACATTCTAGGTTGGGAAATAACAATTCTGCTATCTCTACAGTTCAAAAATGTCTTTGGGGGATGGAACTGTCCCTGAGATGAGTCCTCACACCTTCTGTGTCTGCAGTTTGTAACACATCCATAAAATGCAGTGAAATACATGTCCACTGCTGGAATGCAGTGCTCCTCATGTTTTGTAAACTCATTAGGACTTTGCCCTGCAGCAGCAATCTGAGCTACTTTTAATGCTAAAGTGAATTTTAAAGTAACTAAGTGTCAAAACTTTTTTTATCTGCTTTTGGTCTTTTTATTGAGAACAGTATGAATAAGATGATAGTATGTGAAACTTGATCAGCAAACAACTGTGTGTTCAGTGCAGCACAGCTGCAGAGTGCTCAACCACCTTTTTTTGTCTCAGTTTACAGTGAAAATCAACCTGTGTACATCTAGGCAATGGCAGGGGGGCTCTGGGAACAGAGAGATGCTTCTGCATTCATTCATTTTGGCATCTCTTCTTCTGGCAGCTTCATTTCATGCAAATAAATATTGGTAGGGGCACTGTAAAAACTCTCTCTGTTGGCTCTTCTGCTTCTTAAGGTTTTACACACATACAATGAATCTTGACCCAGTTGTCTGTATCCTAGATGGGAAGTATTCCAGGTGTCACATCAATGTGTTTTTTCCTTTTTGAGCCCTTTTTGTAGTTCTTAGATGTGGGCTCTGCATAGATTTATGCATAAATTTACTAAGACATAAAGACATGTTTTAGTTTATTTTTTGTGCTGCTTTCCTTACAGCTCATGTCTCTGTTGCTTTCATGGGTCTATAATTCTGAGGTCTCACAGACTTTTTAATTCAGAGCCTCACTCTTTCTGTCAAGCCAAAAATGTCTGTTTACATCTGTCCCAAGTGTAAAACATTGATTTGCATCTCTCCTATATTTTCTGTCCACTAATTTTGTATTTCATTAATGCAAAGATCTTCCATCATAATTCAGAACAGGCTCGATTCCTTAGGAGTTTTGGATGAAAGACCTTGAACATTTTCTGGAAAGCCAAGCAGAAAGCAATTCCTACATCTCCTTTTAAACTCCCACACCTAAACACATTATTGCTTCACAAAGCAGTATCTCTTATCTACTCATATTTTATATCTACACTCTATTCTCCATGAAGGTTTCTATCAATATGCACCAGTATAGATCAGATACTGATTTTAACTACATAATATATATTTATATATATATTTAAAATTTGCTGTCACATTTTTTATCATCCTACTCTCAAGTCCAGCAGCAGTTATATTTCAAAGGTAGCATTTTAACTATTTCTAATTGAGTTCCAATTTGAAAATAATTCAGCCAAATACTGTAGTAATACCAAATTTGAATGCTAATTAGCACTTTTAATAACCCATGATGTGTGTCATAGACTCCTCAAAACTTATGCATTACAATGTATGTTTTTGCAATGTACAACTTACAAGCTGCACGAAATGGAATTCCTATTTTCCCTTGGATGCTATTAATGAGAACAATTTGGCCAGTTCTTCTTGAGATCATGTTAGGAAGAATGGCTGCAAAAAGAGAAATAAAAGAGAGAGCCACATAAATAAAAGACATGAGTGTATTTAGTGAAAAAAGGAGTGAGAGCTGAAGTGTAAATAGCACAAATTTAATGAAGGTTGTCTCAATACTGCAAGTAAAAATTCACAAAATCCAACAGCTGGAAATTTTCACCTGAATTCTCCATGGCTGCAGTATTAACCCATTTAATTGTCCATGTGCTTTAAGCAGCAACAGCAAAAAAAAAAAAAAAAAATTAAAATACCTTTAGTTAATGTTATAGGTCCAAAATAGTTGGCATCCATTATCTTTTTATCAAGTTCCAGTGAAATGCTCTGCACTGCTCCTTTCACCTTCATACTTGCATTGTTGATCAGCACATCCACACAGCCATAGCAGTTCAGGATTTCCTTAGCTACATCTCGAATGCAGCTTATGTCTGTGATATCCAGGAGTATCAGCTTTGGAGCATATGTCTGATCAACAAAAGACTCATTTCAATGGTGCTTGTTATATACAAACTGCATTTCTATTTCTATTTCTATTTCTATTTCTATTTCTACTTCTATTATTTTTATTTCTATTTCTATTTCTACGTCTATGTCTATGTCTATGTCTATGTCTATGTCTATGTCTATGTCTATGTCTATGTCTATGTCTATGTCTATGTCTATGTCTATGTCTATGTCTATTTCTGTTTATTTCCTTGTCTTGTAAATGAACTTACCTTCATACTTGAAGTGGTTTTGTCATTCTCACATAAACTTAAGATTTTAAGATTAACTCACTCTAGAAAGAAGAAAGTTCTCTCCAGGCTGAACAACCCCAGAAATGAGAGCTGGGGTTGTTCAGTCTGGAGAAGGCTCTGGAGGACTTTAATGTTCCTTCCAGTGCCTAAAGGAGCTCCAGGAGAGCTGGAGAGGGACTTTGGACAGTCTGGAGTGCCAGGACACAGGGAATGGCTCTCCACTGCCAGAGGGCAGGGATAGATGGGATATTGGGAAAAATCCTTCCCTGTGAGGATGCTGAGGCCCTGGCACAGGGTGCCCCACTGGAAGTGCCCAAAGCCAGGTTGGACACTGGGGTACCCTGCTCTAGTGGAAAGTGTTCCTGCCATGGCAGGGGGTGGCACTGGATGATGTTTAAGATCCTTCCAATCCAACCCATCCTGTGATTTTATGATTCTGTAATTCTGTGAGAATGGGTATTCATAGACACAGAACTTCAGATGAAGCAGAACACCATGGGAAGGGGCAGCTGGACTAGCTCCCAGTGAGTTTTGTCTCTCTTGCAATCAATGGAAACAGAAAATAGACACAAGAGTGGCTCCTACCAGTTCAAGTCAGGGTCTTTCTGGGAAAAACCCTTTGCTGACAAGAGACTGGGGTTTAGTGCTTTGATAGATGAGATACACACACATGGGGACAGATTGAAGGTAGGAATGGTTTGTTTTGCTATAGGTTATACAAATGGAGTTTACATTTGTATGATTCTGCAAAAACAGATTTTATCAGCTGTGGGACAGTGGAATGAACACGAAGCTTTTTCTCTTATTGTATTACTTAGACAATGTAATGCAGAACCCTTAATCACAATTAATATTTTTTTCCTAGTTGAATCTGTGCTGGCTAACATGAACACACTACTTTTGTGGTTATTTATGCAGATGAATGAAGGCCACTGAAAAAAAAAGACAAAACAACAAAACAAACAAACAAACAAAACCCAAGAAAACAATAACAAAAAAACAACAACAACAACAAAAAACCCTGAAAAAAAAAAAAACCCAACAAACAAACAAAAGCCAAAAAAAAACAAAAAAAAAACCAAAAAACAAAAAAACACCCCCAAACAAACCACAAATATTTGTAGGTCTGATGAGAAATGGTTGCAAAATTTATGTGATGCCTTCAGGAACACCTGTGCCTTGGAATGAGTCAAATGCATGTTGGTCATAGAAGGGAAGCTTTGCCAGAACCTCCTGCCAAAAAGCCAGAGCAGGAGCAGTTCTGCAGGTCCACTGTCAGTGGCCATGAGGAAAACACAGTTCGTTTTTTTACTCCAAATCCCTTCTACCTGGAACTTTTCCTCAAATAGTGGAGAAGTTCAAAATGAATTTGATCTTTAGACCTATCTCCCACTCCTTGAGCACACTAATTATATGAAAAAATTCCTGTCATTAAATCAAGCATTTGGATCCCTTTCACCCAAATTATCAGGCAGATTCCTCTGCTGAGGATTTCTAGCTGGGTGGCTTGATCAGAACACAGGAGCACTCAGAGGCTTGACAGAATTAGCTCAAGAGAGCAGAATTTTGGCATCATGCTCTCAAAACCTTCAGAGGTGTTTGTTTCTCTGTCTCTGTGAGCTGTGTTTGGTGTTATTACCTGGTGACCAAAGCCACCACTGATAGCAAATCATATTTCTTGTACATTGTTTTAGTGGATCTAGAATGACATTGTGTCCCTGAGCAAGGTTTGTCCCAGGCTGTGAATACCTACCGTGCTGGGGTCTGTCACACTAATTAAGGCATCATACAAAGCCTCTAACTTTTCCCAATTCTTGCCACACAACACAAGCCTTGCTCCTCCTGCATGAAACACACGAGAACATTCTAGGAGAGAAAGACATTAAAAAAAATATATATAATTACAATAGTGGCAAATTGATTTTGTTTATTTTGCTTGAAATGTGATGCTGTTTTTGCTAAGGGTGTTGAATCCATGCTTTAAAATGCATTAATTTTGAAATAATATGGGGAAAAAAAGAAAGCATTGACTTGTCATAGTACATAGGTGAGAAATAAATTAAATTTAATGTAATGGGATGATGCATATTAATGGTACAGCCACTGTTTAGTAATGAGATTTAATGAAAAAGTAATTAAGAAAATAACTATGTCAGTTAATGGATGATGAGATTGAGTTAGAAAAATTTGTCTGTATGTCCTTCCCAGACACACTTGCTATAAATAAAACTACATATAAAATACAAACTGTATCTTTTGCAAACCTTCATGTCTGCTGCTCTGTAAAGAAATCAGCCAGCCCCAGTTAACAGACTCTTGGCAACACAGAACTCATCCACAACTTTGAAAAACACTAATACAGGTAAACTTACTTAAACTGGCCCACTGGTGAAGCACCCATGAGAGAATCCTTTCTGCAAAAGACCCTCCTCCCTAGATGAAATCCATCCCAAGAGCTTTATCTCCTGAGCACTAAACCTTCCCAGCAAGCAGAGGCATCAGGGACCAGCTTGTTCAGCTACATTCCCTGAAGCCTTCCTGAGAAAGGCACCAAAAGGTTTCTGGGAATGCAGGGCTGGCACTGCATTTCCTTCATTCAGACATATTCTAAGCTAGGGGTCTACCTCAATTTAAGACAGGTCTCAGAGAATTCTTCTCCCTTTTTTACAGATGTGATCTATGATAGTGCATTTCTGAAAGTGGGGACTCAGCAACAGGAACTGGCAATCAGTGTTACCTCCCATCCCAGCTCAGCACTGGCTACAGAACTGCAACCAACCCTTAGTGCAGGAATTCATGGGTATTCAAACTAAATGCTGAAATACAAGGCTGGAGCACCTTGACAATTTGTGTCTGGTCTATTTTCCTCTCTATGTGATGATGAGGGAGAGCATGTTCCTCACCATCCTGTCTGTTTGACCACAGAAATGTATTTAAAAACATGAAGCACAGATACCCCATGGGCATCCTTGAGGAATCCACTGTTGGCTGGATCCCTCTGGCTGCTCCAGGTGCCTGTCCTAGCTCAGCTCAGCTGAAACAGTGATGCTCAGTCCAGGAATCCATCAAGGCTGTCTTCCCAACCAGGAAAAGTTCACAACTGCCTGCCATTTTTTTTTTTTTCCCTCAGAATTGATAAATTCTTGCAGACAGGCCTGAGGATGCAACTGATGATGTGCCCAAAACCAGAGGTGTGCTCTGGGTGTAGCCAGAGAGGGAACTGGCAGTGGGTTGGTTTTGTGTGCTTGCATAATTGAAAATCAAGAGTAATTTTTCCTGATTTGGTCTTTCTTCAAAAAAGCTCTCAGCCTTGAAGCTCTCCCTAATCTGATCCCTAATCAAATCTACTGACAGCCACATGCACAACCAGCATGGGAGGAAAAGGAACATGATCTTCCAATGCTGTGCCAGCCTGTTTGGTTTGTCAGAGCAGAGCAACCCCAGTGCCATGGCTTGCTGTCCTCCAAGATACATCCCCTTCAGATTTCAAAACCCACAGGAAATCCAGTGATGCTAATCTACCCATTTTTAGATTTCTTAAATGATCATGTTAGACTCTTAATATCTGTATGGAAGTATTTATGGATCTACCCTTGTAGTTTTTCAAACCTGTGCAGCTGGAAGCTTTTATTTAAGCAAACTTTTTCATTGTTTATAACAGTAAATTTATGAACACCTTCCATTTTCCTTTTTCTTTTTTTCTAGCATAGGAGGGTTTTTAATTTAATGTCCTAAAGAGTATTTGCCAGAACAATTATAGCAGTATTTTCCCTATAAACAACAGTTGACACAATCTTGTGAAAAAAAAAAAAAAAAAAAAAAAAAAGACTTCTATGTGAACAGCAATAAAGGTGAAAAAGGGAAACCAATGATGTTCCCCTCTAGAACTTCCCTGTACTTTTCTGAGTTACAGCACTCAGAAGAAACAGGAACTAGGTTTCAATAACAACCACTAACCATTGAAAACATCTTCAATCATCATAGATTTGTTTCTCTTTTTTTAACTTTGATGAATGTCACCTTTAGTCTGAAAATTTTGGCATTTAGGGAAAGAATTTGGCTGTTTCCTTAGAGCCCACATCCACAGCAGCTGGCCACACAGCTGGTATTTTAAAGCTTTGAATGAATGGCCATCACATATGCCTGAGTGGAAAGTTAATTCTGCATTATTTGGAATCATTCAAGCCTGCAAATAACATCCTGGTGTCACCCTGTGGGATACTGGTCATAGGTATATTTAGGATAATAAAATAAAAGTGCTTTGAGTTACCTCATTTTTTATCTACATGAAAAGAAGTGTGGGGGCACCACACACACACAAAATTGCCTTTCCAGCCTCAAGAGACAGGTAGCAGCTAGCCACAGGGAAAAAAAAAAAAAAAAAAAAAAAAAGAAAAGAGGGGAAGAAATGTTAATAAGGAAACCAAAGTTAGGAAAATATTTCCCAAGGGTCATGCAGTGCTGGAGAAAGACAGCTGGAGAAATGTTCAATAAATTTTCTTTCCTCTAGAGGATTCCAAGATGTGGCTTGATGCCACAGCCAAACAAATTCAGCACTGGTGGTATTTCTGCTCCAAGTGAGATTTTTTTTTTTTATCTAGAAACCCAGACATCATGTAATTCTACAATACATCCAATCTCTAAACTATACCTCTCTAAAACAAATTGAAATATAGCTGTCCTGGTTCTGGCCAGATCAGGGTTAGCTTTGGCAGCAGCCAGAAGGGGCAGAGTCAGGACCTGGGGCTGTTCTGTCCCACCTCAGCCAGGGGTGGAGGAGTCAGAGTTGGGTCACAGATCCACAGAACATCCCAAGATGGAAGGGACCCACAAGGACCATGGGGTGCAGCCCCCAGCCCTGCACAGCCCCATCCCAAGAGTCACACCCTGTGCCCAAGGGTGTCCAAGAGCTCTGAGCTCTCACAGTGACCATTCCATGGGGATCTGCTCAGTGCCACACCTGCCATGGCAGGGACACCTTCCCCTGTCCCTGTCCCCAACCCCAATGGTCTTGGGCACTGCCAGGGATCCAGGGGCAGCCACAGCTGCTCTGGGCACCCTCCCCACCCTGCCAGGGAACAGCTCCTGCCCAGTATCCCATCCAGCCCTGCCCTCTGGCACTGGGAAGCCATTCCCTGTGTCCTGTCACACCAGGCCCTGCCCAAAGCCCATTTTTGGCTCTCCTGGAGCCCCTTCAGGCACTGGAAGTGGCTCTAAGGTCTTGCCAGTGCCTTCCCTTCTCTGGGATGAACAACCCCACTCTGCCAGCCTGTCCTCATAGCAGAGCCCTCTGGTCATTTTTGTGACCCCCTCCCAGCTGCCACTGAGGCCACCAGCTGTTTAAATAGATAAATTACTGCATACCCTTGATGCCTTCAGTTTTTAGCTTTTGTATTTTTCAGATCCTGGAGTGCATTAGTGCATAACTCTGACCTCCAGATGAAATGTTAGCTACTGTCTCCACATTTTGGGCAGACAAAACAATCCCTCTGGGCCTGTGACCCAAGGACACACCACAGCTTCAGGCCCCAAAAAGTATAAACAAAAGTGAATTGGGGGGGAGCAAACTGGGGGAATATGACTTCATTACCTAAAGCTGTAATTGGAGGGATGTGGGAATTGCAAGCTCAGAGAGCTCCCAGGCCTTGTGCACACAGGCTCAGAGATAGAGATGGATACAAGGTTTGACCTAAGACCTTGGAAAAGCCTTGGAGAACTAGAGCATTGAAAGTGAAACAGATATAAAACAAGAATATAAGTTTGTAGTTTAAGTAGAAATATGTTCTAAGCAAACAGAGATATGCATTATGTAAGCAAAGCAATGTGTTAAGTAAGAGAGTAAAGTATTTTAAAGTTTAGCAATAGAACCTGTTATAAAGTTAGAAGTTTAAGATGTATTTAAGAATGTATTTTAATTTAAGATGTATTTATTAAGATGTATTTAAGAAGTATTAAGATGTAGGTTTGTGAAATGTTACATGATTGGTTAAAAATGACACACTGAGGCAAAGCCACACAAAGCAAAGCAATTAAAGACTGATGTAAAAAGATAGTACCAAGTTTCATAGCACTATGTGATTGGCTAAAAAACTAACACAAGGCATTGTAACTAAGAATTGGACAGCTTCTGATATTATGGCATTGAATGTAACTGCATAAGTCTCACCCTTCTATGAGACTCATGCCATGAGGCAATAAACCATCTTTTAAAAAGTCTCTCAGTTGCCTCTCATAATTTTGATCTCTTGATAGAGGATTAACCTCTGACATGCAAACAGACCAAACTTATAATTGTCTGAAGAGCTTGTGACCACTGTCCATTCTGGGTGTCGCCTCTGGGAGGCTTTGACTGCCCAAGGTGTATCTATTAAAGGCCTTTAATAAATCCCCACTTTATTCTCTAACTCTGCCCAGCCTCTGTTCTAGGTGGGCACCCCAAGGCATTCCCCCTCCTTGTCCTCACACTGCACAGAGCTGGGGAGCCCAGCTGGGAGCACTGCAGGATGCCAAGGGAAGAGGAGCAATTAGGGTGATAGAGGGGCAAGAGGCTCAGCACTGCTGTTCACAAGGAGCAGGAACTGCTGAAGTCTCTCAAGGCTGAAAAGGAACATGTAAAGAGTAAGGTGACACCTGTTTGTGCAGCCACCCTGCACTGACAGCCTGTGTCAGGAGATCTTACAGTAGCAACATGCTAAAAATAGCACCCAGTGTTCTTATAAAACATCTCCTTCTATTGAATAAAATAAATAAAAACTCTGTGGCTCCTAGTAATTCACCAGTAGTTCCCATGGCTGAGGCTGAAAATATACACTTAAAAATCATAGGATTTGTTTATAAATATATTTATTAGCTTCTGCTTCATCCAGCCAGTTGTGAATACACCCAAGGCAATGTGTGCATGTTTATCACCCAGAGGGTCACTCTGGCTGCTTCTGTTCCCTGACAATGAGAAGAAATGAGACAACTCACCCTTGCCTAGTCCAGAGATGGCATCTGTGATCACCACTACCTTGTTCTGCACCGCTGACTTGGACAGCAGCCACCTGACTGACTGGTAAATATAAATAATTCCACTGATCCCTAAGAGAAGCAGCGGGAGAGCAAGTACAGAAAAGATACCCATGGCTGTGGGAAACAAAGGACCACATGAGAGTACAGCAATCACAATGCACATTAATTATTTTACAATTATTCCTAGCTAAAAAAACAATGTTTTCTTATGTAAGAAATATAGTGATCAGCATGCAACTTGAAGTAGGAAGGTTCTTTTCCAATCAGTGGTGTATTATTGTTTTTTAACAAACAGAGTAATACTGTTTCTTTGTTGGTTTTTCTCATTTTTGTATGGTCAGGAAAATCTGGATTCCTTTTATGCAAAATTACTGTATGTTGGCAAGAACAATAAAACATACACACACACATATATATACAAGAATGTATATTCTATTATGCCTTGAGGCAAAACATAAAATAAACACTGAACTTTTAATTACATTGATATTATTAGAAAACAGAGAAAAAGCTTTTAATCCAAATTGCAGACAAAACTGACAATAGTTCTGTTCTAGAAGATAAAGATACAATCACTTACCATGGCTATGAAGACTCCAGATACAGACAGAGCATTCTATGGTATTTTTGTAAACCTTTGCATTACAGGTTTAATTAAGATCCTTTAGCTCTTTCACAGAGCACTGATTTGTTGAGGCTTCTTGCCCTGAATGAGAGTGGCTATGTATGGCCTGGTGACAGAGGCACTGCCAGAGTAAATATAGCCTGCCCAGTGTGCTCTGCATGCCTGACCTATCTACCCAACAGCCTGGGCAGCCACAGAAGAGCTCCAAGTACAGTATCAATTCACCTGTACAAAGAACCACCTCTCCTTCTGCCTTGTGCTCCATTGCAGCTGTTCATGATGTCTCAGTCCCTTATGATTTGCCTCCAAGTGACTTAACTCATCAAAACATTTGTGTAAATGCCATAATAGGTCTTCAAAACCAAGCATGAGGAAGTTCCCACTTGAAATAATGCCAGTTCAGCAACAGGAATGATGTATGGAATAATCTCAGTTCAGCAACAGGAATAATGTATGAAATAATCTCAGTTCAGCAACAGGAATAATGTATGAAATAATCTCAGTTCAGCAATAGGAATGATGTATGAAATAATCACAGTTCAGCAATAGGAATGATGTATGAAATAATCTCAGTTCAGCACCAGGGATGATGTATGGATGTGTCAGGGAAAGGTCTCTGAGCAGGCTGGCTGGGGAGTCAGTGCATCACACAGAGCTGCTGCAGGAGCTCAGTGCTGGACACCAGACCAGGCTGGCAGGGGCTGCAGGCTGCTTCCCACTCTTGGTGTCTGCAAGACAGATCTGTCTCTTTCCAATTTTCCATTTGGAAATTTCAATCTTGGCAATTTTAGGACCATCCCAATTTAAGACAGGTGATCTGCATTTCACATTTTTACACTTACCTCTATTTAACATTTCCTGTAGAGATATTATCTGTTCATAGAATCACAGAAAGGTTTGGGTTGGAAAGAACCTTAAGCCTCATCTTGTTGCATTCCTGTGCCAAGGGCAGGGACACCTCCCCTTGACCAGGTTGGTCCAAGCCTCACCAAATCCCCACCCAGGTTCAAGGCTCCAAGCCTGGAACACTTTGAGGGATGGAACAGCCACAACCTCTTTGGAACAGCTATGACATCAACCTCTTGAGTAAAGGATATGTTCCTAACATCTTATCTAAATCTATACTCTCTTAAACTAAACTCTGAAAACTTAAAATACTCTTAAAACGGTATCTCTTTGTCCTGTCATTATTTACCCATGTAAAAATTTCTCTCTTTTTTTTTTTTTTTTTTTTTTTTGTTTTAATAACCTCTCTTCAAGTAGTGGAAGGTCTCCCCAGAGCCTTCTCTTCTCTAGAACACCCCCAGCTGTCCCAGCCTGCCTCTAGAGCAGGACTCCAGTCCTTAGAACATCCCAGGTGAGGGCAGAGAAGCTGTGATTGCTAACCTGACAACCACACTTATTGATTGACCTTTGGAGTTCTAGGAAGAAGAATGGTTTATCATAAACCATCTCTGTTTTGCTTCCTAAAAAAAAAAAAAAAAAAAAAAAAAAAAAAAAAAAAGTATGACTGTCTTAAAACTGCAAGTTCTGACAACCAGATTCATAGTTCTGTTTGTGCTGTGTATCTGGTCACCTAACTCTAATTTTCTTTCCACTGTGAGAATGAAATTCTACAAATGACAGAGCCATTGATGTTGGAGATTTCCAATGAAGAGCAAGGATTTCATGGTCAGTTCTGCAGGTACCAGGACAGTGTCACTCTGGATGAGTGGGAATGGTGGAAGATTATTTAAGTGAGTGCAGGAGGGGGTGTCCAGACATGCTTTGTAAACCTAATTTGCTCCAGAAGCTACTGACTTCAAGAATCAAGATGTGTACTCTTACCTCAGTTGAAGCTGCCTGCCAAAGAACCCATGGTTTAAGATTTCCAAACCACAGAATTCTATAATGTGTTAATTCATTTCTAGCTAAAAAAGACATGAGGCAGATAGAAATAAATACCTGTTTTTCAATTCAAAATGGTCACAGTGTACATCAGTTTCTGCAAGCCAATGTAAAAACATTGAGTCATGCCAGGCCACCTGCAGCAACAGAGAGGAAATCCAATTTTCCATCATTCCTAAAGCCTCAGCTATCCTCTCTTACTTTTAAAGCATCAGCTTTTAATAAACAAATGAGCAGTTTCCTATCAGCAACTGAGCCAGTTTGTTCCTTTTATGGAACATGATGTGTTGTTTGTTTAATTCATTCAGGGTCCTGGAAACATTTTTCCTGGAAAGTTGAAACATTAAAAAAAAAAAAAAAAAAAAAAGGCACATACTAGAGATAGAGGACTTCTATGAGTTCCAAGTGATTTATTTTCAAATGAACCAGAATAAAGGTACAAAAATGCAAAAAAGCAAGACCAGGAAAAAGTCAGTTGAAAAAACTAGATAGCTCACAATGTGTAAGACTGTAAAGATCAAATTCTATCATGTCCATTAATATAATGAAAAATTGTAAAGGAAAACTGCCTGAGACACCTGGGAAAATACAAATGTACAGTGACTGCATTAAGCAAAACAGCCAAATCTTCTGAAGCACAGAAATCTCGTCTGGTGAAATACCTGAGAAATGTATTATGCACTGCCACCTTCAGAGCACTGTTGGGAACTCCAGAGGAACAAGGATATCTCAAAATTGTTCTAGAGGGCAGTTCCCTTAAAAAGGGTAAATTATCTACAGAGAAACTTGAACAGAAGTGAGGCTTTCTCCCTCCCTCAGCTGGCTCTGAAATATCCTGATACAGATATACGAAATATTTATATCCTGAGCTCGAGGAACTGTCCCAGATGATGCCAGAGCTGAACAGCATGTGTCCAAATCTGAAACCTGATGGAGATCTAGGGCTTATTTCCTTGTAGTCCTCAACCCAGGTGCCTGTTTGAAAGCATCAGCATGCACTTGCAAAAAATCTACATTACTGACATTTCCCATTGTTCAGAAGTGCTGTAAATTCTTGGATGTTTTCTTTGTGGGGCAGGGCTAAGGTGCTGGGGTGGGGGGATGCAGGTGCTGTTAGGGGCTCAGAGTGCTGCAGGAGGTGAGGCTGCTGTGGGATTTGGGGTGCCTGGGAGCCCAGGGCTGGGTGCCAGAGAGGTGTCCCTGGGTGCAGGTGCCACACCAGCCCGTGCAGCAGCAGTTGGAGGGAGGTGGTCCTGCATATCAGCACCTGCCTGCACCAGGCTGAGCTGATGCACAACCCCCAGAAGTGGCACATGACCAGTGCCACGCCCTTCCAGCACAGAAGTCTCTCCAGGTGGGCCTGGTCCACAGCCATTCTTGGTCTGGCTCTAGTGCCCCTCCTGGGTCTGGTTCTGGTCCTGTTCTTGCTCCCAGTCCATTCCTGGGTCTGGATGTCTTCAGCACATTGGTCCTGGTCCCCATCATTGTCCTGATTGTGGTGTCCCCCATGGTCCTTGTCCCAGTCTGTTGTTATCCTGTATCCCAGCTAGTCCCAGCCCTAGTCCTGGTACTGCACATGTTCACCACTATGGTCCTGGTCCTAGACCTAAACATGGTTCTGGTCTAGACCCTGGTCCCAGGCTTAGTTCTGATCCTTATATCATATAACAGGCCTTATAGATACAAGGGGCCCCTACACCAGCCCCTAAAGCCCCAGATCCCCACAGATATCTGCAGCCTCGGTGCCCTAGAGACATCATAGCCCCTTCCCAACCCCTGGGGTTCCTAAAGGCCCTGCCCTAGCTCCCCAGTTGAGGAGATGAGGATGCCGTGTGGGACCATGCCAAAGGAGTTACAGCAGTCCAGGCAGGAGGCACTGGTCAGTCTTCCCTGTCACAGAATTGCCACCAGACTGGTCACACAGCGCGTGCTCTCAGTGAAGCCGCGCTGCCCGGCTCGGGTCACCTCCTCAGTGCCATGAGTCCCGTGCCATCCCATCTTGGCTCTCCACATCCCATCCCCAAGCTCTTCCCAGGCTACAAGGCCCTGCTGGATTCCGTACACAGGAGGTCTGAAGTGGCCCCGAGCAGCTGCCAGCTCCGCTCGGCTCCTGCGTGTTTAAGGGCAGTTTCCCGGGCGGTCTCACCCACGAGCCCGGCGGCACCGCCCGCCCGCCATGCTGAGCGCCGGCACTTCCGGGTGCGGTCACGTGGGCGGCGCGTCATGTGACCTGCGGCGCTGCGGGCAGGAGGTGCGAGCGGATCGGGGATGGGGGAACGGGAGCGGGGGGACAGGGGATTGGGGAGCGGGATCGGGGGGACATGGGATCGAGGGGACCTGGGGTCACTGCTGGGGCCGTGGGAACCCCTGGGATCGGGGAGACCCCGGGATGGAGGGGACCACGGGATCGGAGGGACCTGGGGTCACTGCCGGGTCATGAGAATCACTGGAATCGGGGGAACCCCGGTGTGGGGTCGGGGGTCACTGCCGGGGCCGTGGGGCTGCGGGAGCCCCCGGGATGGCGGGGATTGCCGCGTGGGTTAGAGGGGTCCGCAGGGATGAGCCCGGATCGCCCCCGCCCCCGGTGCTGCCCTCCTGACGCACCCCCTGTGCCCCTCCAGGGCATGGCCGCCCCCCGCCCGCCCCGCGTGGTGCCGGGCGAAGCCTCCGAGAGCGACTCGGAGCCAGAGCTGCTGGTGGAGACGACAGGGGAGGCCCCCGGAGCCGGGCTGAAGGTGCCGGGTGAAGCCTCCGAGACCGAAGAGGAGGAGGAGGAGGAGGAGCAGAGGCCGAAGACGCCGCCGGTGGCGGCGGAGGAGCCGGCGGCCGTGTGGGGGGGCGGCCCCTCGCTGCTGCAGCAGCGGCTGCGGGAGGGCACGGGCCGGCTGCGGGGCGCGGTGGGCAGCGCGCTGCGGCACAGCTACGGCAGCGCGGCCCGCAGCCTGGGCGGGCTGGGCGGAGCCCTGGGCCGGGCGCAGGTCACCGCCGCCGCCGCCGCGCACTGCCTGCGCCTGGCCCGCCGCGACCTGCGCGCCGTGGCCGACACCATCGACATCGTCACAGCCTGCCACCTCCTGCCCGACATCCGCGGGCAGCTATGACCGCCGCCGCCGTGTGGCACCGCCTGCAGCGTCCCCGCCAGCAGCGGCACCGGCACCTGGCAGACATCTGCGGGCAGCTGCCAGCATCGCTGCTGTCCCCGGCATCGCCAGTACCGCATCTGCCACGGCAGGGTCTCTGATCGCCGTCAGGATCATCAGTGCAGCGTCCTGCCGAGGGTGGAGCTGTGGTGGCACAGTCATGTTTGCAGCACCCCGCACTGACCCTGGACAGCTCCATCCCCAGTGTAGCTGCAGTGACACCAAACTTTGGCACAGTGGCTTTGGCACAGATTTCCAGCCTGGTGCCCAAGGATCTGCATGCTCTGGTGACATCGTCGCTGCCAGCATCCCTGAACTGCAGCCTGATGCTGGCTTGTCACCATTGTCTCCAAATGCCACTGTTTTATATGACATAGAACTGAATAAAGCCGTGGTGGTGTCAGAGCCATAGAGGGGCTCTACTGGCCCACTGTGAGGACACTGTGTCTGCTGTGAGGACAGTAATGTGGCAGGAGGGGAGACAGGGACACCCTAGGGTGACACGGCTGCTGGTTTCACATTGCAGTGGCCTTTGGTAGCCCAGGGGACAAGGTTGGTGGCCTGGGCTGTATCCCACATGTCCCCAAGCACTGGTACTGTCATTCTCTTGTGATGTCCCTGGTGCCCTCAGCTCCAACACTGTGTCCAACACTGGGTGACACCACTCCCACCCCCATCCAAAGAAGGACACACTCTGTGGCCACACAGGCATTTATTTGGGAGGACACTTGTACCACACCACTGCCATCAGCCCCTGAGGACACAGGGAGAGGGGGTGTGTCCCTCAGGGGGTCACATGCGGGTGTTCAGGCTGTCCATGTACTCCTGCAGAGCCTGCAGCCGGGCATCGATCTCAGCCAGTTCAGCTGAGGACTCCTTGATGTGGTTCTCTGGGGAGGCCAGTGCATGAAAAAAGGGTTAACAAAGGCCTGGACTGGGGTATCCCTCAAATATCTAAGGGGCTCAGGTGGGGCCTCACCTTTACCATGCCGCTTGCCACCAGTCCTGCACCCTGGCAGCTTGTGGCTGGCAGCTGGGCGAGACACCTGGGGGCAACGTTTGGGGCCACCAGTGACCTCCTGGTCACCCTGCTTTGGGATGAAGAGGGGTGGGGGAACCCCAAAGGGGCAGCCACTCACCATGCAGGGGCCATTGCAGGACGAGATGCTCAGGGGTCTCCGTGTACGGGTCAGTCTCCTGTCCCTGCCCAAGGCGGGGAGGTTAAAGGGTGCTAGAAGGGATGGCCAAGCTTATCCTGCCCCACCCCAGCATTACCTGCAGGGCACAGGCTCAGGGCGCTCACTGCCTTTGCTGCCAGAGCTCCCTCCCAGGCGACAGCTCCGGGAGCTTTCAGCTGCAGGGAGAAATGGGGATGGGGGAAGTTAAAGAAGGAGCCTGAACGTCACTGGGTGCACCCCCAGTGCTCTGCATGCTCCCCACTCACCAGACGAGCTGCGCCTGTGGCTCCTTGCCGGGCTGGTGCTGCCAGAAGCCACTCCACGGCGCTGGCTGCACCCAAGGGAGATGGTGGTGAGGGGGAACATGGGGCTGGAGGGAAGAGGAGACCCCCCCCAAGTACCAGGGAGGGATGGTGACAAGCTCAGTCACCACTGCTTACTTTCTGAGCTCAGCTTCCTTCTGCCGGCACTGCCGGGCCCTGACAAAGGCAGTGGGGTCGAAGCGGGGTGGGCGGGAGCCTGGCAGGGGGAGGCAGAGGAGGGGGTCAGGGTGAGGGGGGTGAGCCGTGTCCTGTCTCCACTCCTCCGTGTGTGTTCCCACATGTCCCACACCTGCAGGTGACGGGGACTTGGATGAGGGGTGGCCCCGGCTGCTCCTGTGGCTCTCCAGGGATGCTGAGCGTCGCTCCTGGGGGCGTGAGGCTGGGCTGGCAGATTTCTGGCGGCTGCCAAGAGGACCAGTCCCATCAGGGTGGCACAGAGGGACACTCCACGGTCATGAGTGTCCTCCTGCAGGGTTCACCCCAACCTCACCCCCTCTTGCAGGAGGCCAGTTCAGCTGTCAGGTTCTTCACCCGCAGCTGCAGCCTCTTCTCCGATGCCTTTGCCTGGGTCAGCTGCAAAGGAAGAGAAAGGGTTCACTGTGCACCTGGCAGCCCCTGTCCCTACCGAGAGCAGCTCCCACGGCTCCCAGCCCACCTCTGCAGCCATCTGCCGGTACTCGCGCTGGTGCCGGGCCTCTGCTGCCCGCTTCTCCTCCACTGCCTGCCACAGCCTGGGGAGACGGCAGGGGGTGCTCTGGGGGTTCCTTTCTCACGCTGAGACAGAAACCCCCAAACCCTTCCGGCTGTCACTGGCCCCACTCACGCGTCCCGTAAGTGCTGGGTCTCCTCCAGGCGCTGCGCCCGGAGCTGCGCCAGCTGCTCCTGCAGCTCCCGCACCAGGGCCACCAGGTCCGGCCGCCCCGCGTAGGGCAGCGGCAGCGGGTAATGGATCCTGGAGGAGAGCACGTGGAGGAGGTGAGGCTGGCGTCACTCCCCTGTGACCCCTGCCTGGCGTCCCCTGTCACCTATCGAACTCCACAGAGTAGACGAGGATGAGGTAGCGCTTGGAGTTGAGGGCGGAGTGGGTGGAAGGGGGAGGCCGAGTGACTGCCCCCACTTTCCGGCTGTGCAGGGTCTCCAGGTCGGTGTAGGTGAGGAGCTCCAGGCTGACGGAGTCGCTACTCTGCAGAAAGTTTGAAAAGCAGGAGGGCTCGGTGGGACGCACACCCCACCCCAGGTACCCCCAAAACGCCGTGTGGGGGAGCAGCACGGTCCCACCTGTGTCAGTGCCGACTCCAGCATGCTGCAGAAAATGCCAAACTGCTTGAAATTGCCCGTTTTGCGGGTCAGGTCCTCGATGACTGCGAGCAGGGAGGGTATTTCGGTCAGTGGCAGTCGTGGGAGATCCCCTCAGCCCCCCAGGCTGCCTCCGACACTCACAGGTGGCATCGAACTCGCCCCTCCACAGGTCGGCAGTGCCGTGAGCCTCCACCTCCACCCGCAAGGTGCTGCGGGTCAGGGTCACCCGCACCGTGTGCGCCCCGGGCCGGAACGCGCACTCGGCCTGCAGGAACCGCGGCTCGGCCATGGCGCCAGGGCGGCTGCGGGAGAGGGACCCTCGGCAGACAGGGGCACCCCCGGAGTGCAGAGAGCACCCCTGGAGTACAGAGAGCACCCCTGGAACACCCCAGGAGTGCAGAGAGCACCCCAGAAACAAAGAGAGCACCCCCGGAGTACAGAGAGCACCCCTGGAACGCAGAGAGCACCCCAGAAACACAGAGAGGAGTGCAGAGAGCACCCCCGGAGTACAGAGGGCACCCCGGGAGTGCAGAGGGGACCCTCGGGAAAGGGGCCCCCAGCTGGAGGGCTCAGGACCGGTGAGCTGGGGTGGATTCTGGGCTGCTGAGCGCAGAGGGGGAGCAGAATCGACGGGCGCGCACTGACGGGGTAGCAGGGGGAGTCCTCAGCACCGCGAGTTCTGACCGGACAGGACCTTAGAGTTTTCGTTGACTTGGGCTCTGCTGGGGGCGGGCGCAGTTTGAAGAGGTGGAGAGAATACAGAGGAACAAGGGGAAAACCATGGGCTTGGGCCTGCTGCCTGGGGAGCAGCGGGGATCCCAGGGCTTCAGGGGCCGGTTTGGGGGTGCCGAGGGAGGGGAACTGGGGTGGCCCGGACCCGCGGTGACGCTCGACCGACAGATACCGGGAGCAGCCCTGCCGCATCGGGGGAGGCTCACCGCCCGCCGCGATCCTCCGCGCCGCAGCCGCGCCCCGCCCCGCCCCGCTCATTGGCCGGCCGCACCGCCCTCCGCCGCTCATTGGCTCTCGGCGCCGCCCGTCAGCGCAACGCCGTTACCGCTCTGCGCTGCCCGCCAGCCTCCCCTGCCATTGGTTGTTAGGCCAAGCCCGCCCCCGCCCCTACTGCACCATTGGTTCTTGCTGCTGTCAGTCATTTTTGAGGGCGAGGTGCAGCCACACCTGCCTGTGGCAGGCTCCGCCCCTTGTCTTGCTCCATGAGGGGCCGCGCCCGCCATTGATCATGGCGGCGTTCTGCTCCCATGGCGGATACGGAACGGGGTGTGTTACTGGGCCTGGGCCAGAAGGTCTGGGCTGGATATGGGGGGAGGACAGAACCAGAGGCTGTGGAGGAGGGCACCGACAAATTGCGGAGTAACTGAACCTCGAACTTGTTTTTATTAACCAGTGAGAGCCTGGGGGAGGTCTGGGGGACGCCTCTAGAGGTCTCAGGGCTCCACTAGAGGACCCCAGTGTTTAGGAGGACACCCCCAAATTACAAAGTTTCCCCTTGAAATGGTTGGAAAAGGCAGCCCCAAGGCTCCAGATACCCCCCAGAACATTGCAGGAGGTTGGCCGTCACAAAATATGACGGAGGAGAGCAAATACAGCATTCCTGAGCACAGCCCCAAGCTGTCCCGGGTCTTGCAGCAGCCCTTCTCAGGCAGTGTGACACTGATTCCATGGTGAGATCAAACTTGGGACCTTCAAAAGGACACTCTGGCCCCTCTAAATGAGTAATAGACTTCAAAAACATAAACCTTGGAATGTATAAATGTGGTTTTGTAGCATGAAAATGTTGGATAGTACCTTAAATTGACTATTTGGTCTTCCAAGTGCATAGACTTCGGTGATTTAAAAGTGGTGCTGTTTTCCTTACATTTGAGGATTGCATTAGATAAATAAAGGTTTGCACTTGAAAAACTTGGGGCTGAATCTGAAGAGTAACGCTTTGGACCTTAGGCCCAGGTAGAGGCAGGATGAGAGCGCAGGGCACAAATCCAGACCCAGAATGACTCCGGAGGAGATGTTTTTACTGCGGGGGTGGCTGAGGCTCCTTGGGCGGTTCTGGGCTCTCTGCCTGGGGCCAGCTCCCCCAGCTGGGGTGGTCTCCCTGCGACTTGTCTTGGACCCCAAGGCTCTCCCAGGCTGGTAGCTCCCAAGCCCCTCCGTGACCCCATGAGGGGCTCTGCTGTGCCCTGGGAGCTTTCCGTGGAGAGGTGACAGCAGGGACAGAGGGGCACTCACTGTCCCCCCCAGGCCAGCGCGTGCAGCCGGCGGGCAGCGTCACGCAGCCGCCCGCGGTGCTCGAGGCGGCGGTGCAGCCCCGGCGGGAGCGATTCCAGCCCCCAGCGCAGCCCCCAGCAGCCAGCAGCGATGGTCCCCGTGGAATCGCTGTCCCCGCCGTGCAGCACTGCCCTGGCACACAGCTCCTCCCAGCTCCCGCCAGCTGCCAGCAGGGACTCCAAGGCCACCATGGGTGCGTCGTGGCCGCTACGCCCTGCCCACCCCTCCAGTGCCCAGCCTAGGTACTCTGTGTCCCGCTCAGCTGGGGATGGGAGGGATGGCACTCGTGGTGGGCCACGGCCTTCCAGGAGCCCACGGGAGTCCAGGTACCTACAGAGACATGGGGACACTGAGGTCACTGGGGACACTGGTGTCACCAGACAGTGGGGTAACCAGTGACAGTGGGGATCACTGGGGCTGTGGCTCTCCAGCTGCCTCTGTGACCCCAGATACCTGTGGGGACACTGGGGACAATCGGGAAACCTGGGGGGTATCATGGCACTGGGCACAGTGGGGAGACGAGTAACACCAAGAAAACCCAGTGTCCCAGGAACCCCAGGGACACAGAGGTCACTGTCCCCAGTGATGGCACCTCTGGCAGGGACATGAGGGACGCTGGGTGCAGCAGGGACAGGATGGGCACCGCCAGCCCTGTGGACAGACTGGGCATCAGGGTCAGCAGTGGCGCCAGTGACACCAGTGACACCACTGTGATGCACTGCTGGGACTGGCAGAGAGCCTGGCTGGCACCAGTGGCACTAGTGGACCCTGAGTGGACCCATTCTCAGTATCCTTCCCAGCCCCTCCTTGTGCTCCCAGTGTCCCCCCAGAGCCCTCACAGTGCCCCCTCACCGGTGCCACGCCTCCCCAAAGAACGGCCAGGCAGCAGCGTTGTCCTCCACGGCCAGCCCGGTGCCCTCCACGTAGTCCCATGCCAGGGGCAGGACCCGCAGCAGCTCAGCTCCCCAGCGCTCTGGGGGTTCACCCCGAGCCCCCAGTGCCCCAAAGAGGGCCACTGTCAGTGCTCCGAGGTACCCTGTGGGGACAGGGGGTCAGGGGGGTTCTGCCATCCCCTCAAGCCCTCCCCTGGGTCTGGCACTCACCAGTGGGGTGGTGGTGGGTCATGCGCCCGCTCTCGATGCTCACCCGGATCAGGGTCGGCAGCTCCCGGGCATGCGGGTACCTGCACTGGCATCAGACCTGTCCCCACCCCCCTGCTCCTGTTTCCAGCCTTGTCCCCATTCCCAAACCACCACCCTTGCCCCTGCTGTCCTTGTCTCTGCTGTGCCCATTCTCCTAGCCCCATCACCTCCACATCCCACTCTCAGCTTCTCTGTGACCTGTGTCCCTCTTCCCTATTGCTGTCCCCATGTTCTCTGTCCCCAGCCTCCCAGCTCCAGCACCACATGTCCCCAAGCCCTGGACCTTGTCCTCTCCAGCTTCACCAACCCCATGTCCCCACACCCATTCCTCTCCCTCTGACATCCTCATGTCCCTCTTACCCTACCCCCATCCTTCATGTCCCCTTCCCTCCAGCTGTGGCACCCCATTTCCCCAGCCCAAACATCCTTGTGTCTCCAGTTCCCCATCCCCTTATTCCCATTCTGTGTGCCCCCATCTCTCCCCACGTCCCTATGCGGCATCCCTGTCTCCCCCATTGCACCCATTCTAACACCTGCACATCCTTGTCCCCACCCCCCCAGCTCTGATAACTCCCTCCCTGTCCCCACGAGTCCGCGGTGTCCCCGTGCCCACCTGAGGCCGATGGCCAGGCTGCGCATGGCGGCGCCGCAGCCGGTGCCGCGGGGGTTGAAGGGGATGCGATAGCCCTCGGGCTCCCCCGGCCGCAGCTGCGAGGTGCCTGCGAGGACACGGGGCCGTGAGGCTCCCTGAGCCCCCCTGCCTCTCCCCGCGTCCTTGGGCCCTGCTCACCTAGGATGCTGCTGGGTCCGGGCTTGCGTCCCTCCATGTCCCCCATGGCGGCCACATAGCGGCGAGCCAGCTCCTGCAGGAGGGGTTCCCCCTCCAGGCCTGTGTCGGGGTGTGAAGACCACCTAAGGTTACCCTGGCTGGCTGGGAGAGCCCCATGCACCCCCCAAAACTGAAAGGGGAGAAGGAGACCCCTATTGCACCACACCCCACACTGCCCCAAAATGGGGAATCCTCCTGAGTACCCCAAACTGAGTGAAAAAGGGGTACCCTGCCAGGTTCCCCAAGTGGGAGGGGGAAATGTCCCCATCTCCAGCACCCGATATGGGAGGAAAGGGCAGATAAATGAGGAAAGACACACAGACACAGACAGGATCACAGCCCTCACACCACCCCCACCCAGAGGAAACAAGGACACACATCTCCCCAAGCCTGCCTGGAAAACCCTAAACAGTGGGGGGAAGTGGAATGAAGGTGCCCCAGAGTTCCTCCCAGCAATGCTCCAGTTTGAGCCAGGGATGTACTGGGGACCTCCCCGACACATCCCAATGCTGTAAGAGAACACCCAGACACCAAGCAGGCAGCCCAAGGAACAGAGCAGGGACCCCCCACCCCTTAGGGGACATACCCAGGGGACATACCTAAGGGACATACCCAGGGGACGTACCCAGGGGACATACCCAGGGGATATACCCAGGGGACATACCTAGGGGGCGTACCCAGGGGACACACCCAGGGGACATACCCAGGGGACACACCCCCCTCCAGTGCCAGCCTGGGGCACCGTGGGCACCCCAGCCCCCGGCCCCTCTGTCCGTGGCTGTCCCGGAGCCCCGCACCTGTGGCCAGCCCCTCGGCGGTGGCGAGGTGCAGGACGGTGTCATCGCTCACGGGCCACTCGGGGGGCTCCAGGCTGATGGCTGCCAGCCCCCCCAGCTGGGCCAGCTCTCCGTGGATCTGGGGCCCCGAGGTGCAGTATTCCCAGCGGCCTGCCCGGTAGCCCAGCGCGTCCCCCACCCCGCTCAGCACCATGGCAGCCTCGTAGGACTCCACCGAGGGCACCCTGCGGGAACAGAGGGTTCAGGGGGTGCCAGTGGAGGGGGAGCCCCGGGGATCCTGCTGCACTCACGTCTCCTCCATGGTGGAGCAGCTGGCAATGTCTGTCAGGCTCAGGGCACAGGGCCAGTGCTGGCCAGGGGCCCTTAAGGGGACCAGAACACCCTGGGGATGTGGGGTACAGGGGAGAAAGCAGGGAGGGACTCCAGGGTGGGAGAGGCAGAGGGAAACAGAGGATCCAGGACATCTCTTTTTAGGGGCAAAGCTTTAAAATGGCAACAAAGCATCCTTTGAGGGCACAAAACCTAACTTCAGAGTTCAAACTCTCTGTGTTCAAAGCTCAATTTTTAGGGGCCCAAGCCCTCTTTTTAAGGCCCAAACCTTCTTTTGGATGGTCCAAAGCCCTCTTTTACCCCTCAAAATTTCCACTGGAGCGCCTGAAGACCTTTAGTCAGCACCAAAGCTTCATTTCTTAGGGCCGGAGAGGTTGACCTACATTGCAGGGTCCACGAGGGCATTTGTAGCATCTCACCAATGAATTTTTTTCATGTCCTAAAGCCTCCATTTTGGGGCCAAAATCCTATTTTTTTCCCAACTTCTATTGCTATTGCTTTTTTTTTAGGGCACAGAGTTTCATCTTTTGGGTCCAAACCCTCATTTATTGGACAGAAATCCTGCCTAGGCTGCAAATCTGCATTGCAAAGGTCCTAAACCTGGTGTTTCCTTCCCAAGGTCTTAGTTCTGGCTTCCTAATCAGCTCCTTTTAGGCTACAAAGTCTCATTTTAGTGTCCAAAGAATGTTTCAGTTCACAACTTCTCTTTTTGTGAGTTCCAAACAGGACTTTTCCTCCCCAAAGACTTCTTTTCAGGCTATTTGGCTCTTTTCCCAGTTAAAAAAAAAAACAAAAACAAAAAAACCTCAAAACAACCAAACCCCTGTTCTTTCTTGCTTGGTTACACTCTACAGAAATTAGTGTGCCGCCTCAGACAGGGTTTGGTTCTGAAGACAAGTTTACTATTTGAATTATAACCTCCAGGCTGATGATAATGAAATAACAGAATTCTCAAAAATTGGTGAAACCAGGTGGGGCACCAACAAAACTTCCACACTGGGCTTCTGGAGGGCAAACTTCAGCCTTTTCAAGAAACTGATTTGGAAAGTTCATTGGGAAACAGCCCTTGAAAACAAAGGAAGGATGGATGTACTTCAGGAAAGTAATCTTGAAGGCACAGCAGCATGCTTTGCTGTCAGGGATGACAACCGGCCTGGATGAGCAGGGAACTTCTGAAGGGACTTCTGTTCTTCGTGTCCAAGCCTCACTGTGGCTGAGTGACCAGCTGGCAGAGCTGTGTTAGTTTGTGCAGTGTCTCTGAGTGCTCCTTTGCTAGAGCCAGCACTCGGAGGGGAGTCAGGGCAGTCTGCTGGTGCTCTTTGTGCAAGCTGCTCCCTACTAGGGACACATTTGGTACTTCCTGCACTCCTCTTCTTCCTCTCTGCCATTGCAGAAGTCAGATCATCTGCTCCTCCCTCATCCAGGCTGACAATCTGCCCTGGACACTGCTGCAGTGGCACAAGTCCCCTGAGCCAAGCACCACTCCTGGTGCCCTCTGCCAGCTTGCTGATCTTTCTCTCTGTCCCAGCATCCAGTTCAGAAACACATTAAACAGGATCAGCCCCTGATCCTTGGGAGATGCTGTTTGTTCCTGGCCCTCCAGTATGGGCACATCCAGCCCATGTCCCTTAGAGTCACTTGAACTCTATTTACATCCATATTTAAAAACAATTTGCTAGGTGGGCACATGCAAGCACACAGCTTTCAAAATCCTATCACACAAACATCACAGAGTGGGTATTTCCACCAGCTGCCTCAAAACCTAGGAGGAAGGAAACACCCTGTAAAATACTCTTACAAGACCATGTCACAACCCACCAAACGGAGGCATGGTGTCCACTGATGTAAATTGTCATCAGGCTCAACAAAGGCACTGCATGATGTGTCAGGGAATTCTTTATGTTTTATTGTTTCCATAACTCTGGCACCCAGCCCAATATTTAGGCTCAAAAGTTGTTGGCTAACAAACCTGAAATTCTACATTAGGCTTCCACTAGTGGTGGCTACCTAGCCCTTAATTTCGTATAGTACACTTCAGTAATTTCTCAACTCACACCACAAGCTCCTGAAAAGTGCTGGTTAACAAGCCACAACACACTTCCAGAGGCTCCCCACTCCCTCAACAAACTTCATTGTGAAGCACAGGGTAAAATATCATAGCCATGCTTTGCCCAGACAAAGCAAGGGAGGAGAGAAATAAAGACAGAAAAGGGAGAGAGAGAACAAAGCTTATCACCAGTCCATAGATCCCATCTTGGTTCTAGTGTAGATGGTCTTGAGCTGGGACTGCAAGACAAAAAAAGCGAGAGAGAAAGAAAAAAAAAGAGCCAGGGGGGCCAATTGGCTTCATTTAATAGTTAACTTGATGCCTACCTAAATTTTTTGAGCTGTTTTCTTCATGTAGGCACAGCCAGCTCTTTTGGCCCTCTTCTGTGAAGTGAGCATGAGTGTCAAAGCAGAGCAGGACTTTAGCTCAGCACAGTGCTGCCCCATCTCTGCAGGACTGTCTCCTCCAATGATCTTCCCTATTGTAATAATCAGAATGTTTGAGACAAAACATACTTAGATCTGGTCCTCCACAGGCCAACAAGGGGTTTTAATTCTGGCTTTGGCTTTTCTGCTTGTTGATTCCAAACAGGTGGGTTGTTGTTCATTTCAGATGCTGTGCTGCTGCATCACCCAGGCTGTGTTTGTCTGATATACATCTCTGGGATGCTCAGACCTCCACACTGACTGGTAAGAGTTCATGATCTCCACAACCTGGCTCCAGAGACCGTAGTCCTGCCATGAGGATCTGCCCAGCTCTCTCTGTACTGGCAAGGTTTGCACCCAAGCAAGGCTTGGTACAGGCACCTGCTGGCAGATCCTGTTGGAGGGCCCTGGAGCTGTGGCACTCCTGGGAACATGGTCAAGGCTTAAAGGACTGGTTCTCTTCCTCCTCCTTCCTGTTAAATTGCTGTTGTTGGTGCTGTTCAGGATCCAGCTGAAGAGATCCTTGCCCCGCTGTGGGGATCTGCTGCGGGCCCTCTCCCTGGCACGGTTCCTCTGCCTGGGCACCACCTTAATCCTGCCAGGCAGAGCCTGTGCTGCTGCAGAGCCTGTCTGCTGCTGGCTGCCTCCTCCCTGACTGAGCTTGCAATGGGCATATGGTGCTGCTGGAGAGGAAGCCATCATTCCTCTCATTTTCAAATCTGAGCACCTGGAGGAAAAAAGAGTTATCTCTGCTTCAGGCATTCCTTGTAGACTCCTCTGGGATTCAGTTGCTTTCTCAGTGCAACACAGAGAAGACTTCACCAAGGTCACCAGTGGTAACTTTAACTAGGGTCTTCCCACCAGCTCTGCCACTGTCAGAGTGAGTCCTCATCTTTTTACCCCCTATGGCCTCCACTTCACAGAATCCTAGAATTTGGATGAAAGAAATCTCATTCCAACCCCCATGTCATGGGCAAGGACAGCTTCCACTATCCCAGGCTGCTCCAAGCCCCATCCAACCTGGGCTTGGACACTTCCAGGAATGGGGCAGCCACAGCTGCTCTGGGCACCCTGTGCCAGGGCCTCACCAGCATCACAGGGAAGAATTTCTGCCTAATATCTAATCTAAATCTTCCCTCTTTCACTTTAAAACCATTTCCCCTTGCCCCATCACTACACTCCCTGACAAGGAGTTCCTCCCCATCTTTCCTAGGGGCTCCCTTTAAGTCCTCTTCTCTACACGAGCCAGCTTCAGAGAGCAGACAAGGGGCAGTTTCCACAGGGCAGCACCCTAAAGCCCAGCAGGGAAAGAGGAGAACTGGACTGAGGTAGTTCAGAAGTGACAGCACTGAAGGATGCAGGAAGGAATTGTCTCCTATGGTAGGAACACTCAGGAGGATGAGAAGACAAACAGCTAAGACAGGATAAGGAAATGTTTTCTGACCACATGATCCTGGTTATTACCTGGCATAAAACAGCAAGTAGGCTTGCTGCCCCAGGACTGTGTGGATGTCACAGTTATCCACAGACTCATCGTCCATCTTGTACCACAGCCCATTGCTGGCCTGCAAAGAAAGGTGCCCAGTTCTGAGAGGAACTGCAGAGTTTCTCCACAGCACCAAAGGCAGAAAACTACCAAACCAGGAGTCCACAAAACCAAATCCAATTGAGCCCCAAAGGATACCTTCTCCCCTAGAACCTTGGCTGCCAGTGACACTGCTGGGAAAGTTTGTCTTTCTCAACACACATTTCTCCCTGTCAGGATGGAAGTTGCTCTTTACCTTTGTGTAGCACAAAAAGTGTCCTTCAAGACAGGTGTCCCCACTGTGAACCACGATGGCATATAAGGAGCAGAGGAGGGGCTCTCCAGATGTGTCAGACATGTATGGTCGAAGATCCAAGTACTCAGGATACTCCACAAACTACAGAGAGACCAAGAGGGCTCAGAAATGAAGCTCAGCTGCCACATTAAAAATAGCCTTCAGCATGTAATGGCTTGGGTGGCTGGAAACTGTTCTCAACCAAAGCAGCTCTGTCAGAGCAGAGTCCAGGCTCATCTTTTCATGGGAATTCTCCTCTCCCCAGAAGGGAACACAAAAATCCCAACATGAACATCTTGTGACAGAGCTTTGGGGAATCTTCTACTTTAGAAAGTTGCACTTCACTTGCATACACACCTTGCTGATCTTTGTGCCAGTCCATTGATCAGCCCTTTCCAGACACAGTGTGAGGACTCTGGGTGCACGATGGACTGTAACCTTCTTGGAGGCAGCAGCTTTCTTCTTACACCTTGAAACCAAGCACACAGCCAAGTGCTGAAATGCACCCAGTCTTCCCCAAGAAGGCCAGGCAACCTTTCCTCTGTCTCACACATCCATATGCTACTTTAAGGTTATTCAGAGACATATTGAAAAAAGTTGTGTCTTGTTATTGTGCATTAAACCTCCATGAGAGGATGGCTTCTGCTCAGTACAATGCAGCCCCTCATGGATATGGGGTTATTCTTCATGTGGAATCATCTTACTTGCTACATCTGAAGCACTCTTTCTGATCCAGCTGCTTGGGTGTCACACAGTCCTCCAGAACTGTGGTGAGGGATGAGGCTGCCTGGAGGAGTGAGAAGGGAGCTGCAGGAAATGCCTCGCCCAAACACTTCCCAGCTGAAAAGAAGACCCAGGCAGCTGATGCTGAGGAGAGCCAGCATCATCCCAGAAGGAGGCAGAAGGAGGGTGTGATCCCTCATGTCCCAGGTGCTCCCAGAGTCATCAAGAGCTTCTTCTGTGTTGCCACCACTCAGTTAATCTACCAATGGCATGCAGGGGCACCAGCAGTGAGAACTGATCCTACCTATGAGCCTGGGAGCCAGAGGGGAGTTGAGGGAGGGCAAAGAAAGGAGTAGGAGAGTATGTCAAGGTGCAGAGGGGGTAATGATTGCTAGTCCAGCCCAAAGCCAGCACCATGGGGAGACCATGGCCTCTGCAGGAGGATACTGAGGACACTGTGCTTTCCCTTTCCCACTCACCACCAAGCTCCCTTGTGCTTGCAGTACAGGTTTTTAAAACAAGTGCTTTGGTTCTGGAAAGCTACAGGGGCCTTGGAATGTCTTGAAGCTCAGTTGCAAACCTCTTACTCTGATATCCAAAGAGACATCCAGGAAGGCCTTGTAGGAATGAACAACTGCTTGGCAGCTCAAGCACGTGACTGGAAGGAAAATCAAAATGCTGAGTGAAGTTAATTGACTGTGCTGGTTTATGCTCTTCGTTTGTCCTACCCCAGTCATCACAGGACCAGCTGCTTGTCATAGACAGACAGAAGGGCACAGACAAGCCAAGTAAAGCAGTAGTTATGGAAATGTACCTGTATATTTCATGAAGCCCTCAAATATTTGATGGACAATGGTAGTTTGCTGTGTAGAGACATCCAAGCTGGAAATAAATGGCAAGGCAGAGAGTTACCTCCTCCGAGGGTTTAGCATTGAAAGGTCTGGATGTCAGCTGGGGAAGATTGAAACTTGCAATTTGCTTGTGCTTACTTGCTGCTTCCACTCACACACGCTCTGTGCATGGCGCTGAGAGTGCAGCGCAGGAACTCGTAGGCGTTCTCCTGCCTGCCGTACTCAAACTCTTCTCCTATGACTGAGAAAGAATTTAGTTGCTCCCCCTTGGAAGAAGGGAAAACATAGAGGAAAATCTGTTGGAGCACCCGAAACAACTTACATTTGAGGTCCCTGAGGACATCTCCAGGCAGGATGGCGCTGGCTGAGGAGCACAGGACCTTCCTGACGTGCGCCTCCATGGTGCACATCATGCAGAAGCCTTGCTGCTGACCTGAAGAGGGAAGGAGGGAGGGAGCAAGGAAGGGAGGGACAGAAGTTTCTCAGGGTCACAAAACATCTTGGTTTCTTGAGAACAGTCTCCTCTTCTTTACTCCCAAACTTCCAGTGTCCCAACAAGCTCAGGATATTTTAGTGCACAGAAAACATACTTCAGAGGGAGGCTAACCTGGCAGAAGCATTCTGTGCAATAAGCCAAGAGAGTTCAAATTGCAGGGATAGAAACTTGGGGCTAGAAAGAGATGTTCTGCTGGAGGTGAGTGCACCTTGATAGGACAGGCATCTTTTAGCTGATGCTCAAAGAACATGAGCTCATGGGGCCAGGAAAGAAGAGCTGCTGCTCTGCTAAACCTGATTCCAGGCCCTGGGAATCCTTGGGATGTGCCAAGATTTACAGGGGATGTTCCCAGAGGTACTCACACGACTGGCTGTGCTTGGAAGAGAGCAGGTAGTTGGCCAGAGGGGGGGTGTATGTCAGGCACTGCAGGATAACATTGACGTAGCAAGTGTTGCCCAGGTTGAAGAGTCCTGCTCCAGGTCTCTGCCTTTGCTGCCAGTCCATGCAAATCTTCTCAGGGGAAGAGACAATCCTTTGTGGCAGAGCCATTCTCTCGGCAATGTCTGCAGGGAGACGACGTTTGAAAAGAGATGAGACAATGTTACTCAAAACCATTTTCAGATGTTGAGTTGTCTACAGGAGCACTAAGGACAACAGCTCTAGTCACCAACTCAGAAACATCGGGGAAAGCCTAACACCCTGCTGACATCTACTGGCAGGGAAGCAGTTTTGGAAAACTGTTCTCCTGTGTACTCTGCCAAAAGCCCAAAAAATCCACTCTGATTTCTGGGCCTCAGGCCACCTTCCTTTCCTTCTACAGTCTTTTTATTTCCAGGACTCACAGGAGCTGTTCCACCTTGCAGCCATCACTCCTCTCGGGAACAGAGGGGAAATCTTTGGATTGCAAAGCTTTAGAGAGATTCCCTCCAGAAAGATCAGGCCAGCAGCAATCCCATCACTTGAAGCGAAAGGAAATAATTGTAGCTCAACAAAATTATTTAGAAACCCTACACATGACTCACAAAGCACCTTCAGCTATCAAAAAAGTTTTGATGGTGCTTGTAGCTGTTGTCAAGGGTGAAGAATGCTTGGAAAAAGGCAGGCCCACAATAGGAGCCTAGATATCCCAAAGGCCAGCTCAGCCCAGCCAGCTCTCAGTGGCTCACTCCTCAGGACACCCAGCATTGGGCAGGTGAGATCACAATTGCTGGACCAGTGCCATATCTCTGCCCCTCTGTGACATGAGGCCACATGGGGCCATGTCCCTTTGAGGCCACAGAACCCCATGGCCTGGGCACCTCTCACAGCTCAAAGTGGAGCAGGTGCTGTGAACAAAGGGCAGTTTGTCTGTCAGCAGAGCTCCTGCCTCTTCCAGCAGCTCCAGCAGCCAGAGGAGCCAAAGGCTGCTGAGGGCTGTCAGTGAGCCTGGTCACAGTTCAGGTTGGTATACTTGGAGTGCTGGGGGTTTCTGTTCTGCTCTTCCCAGCTTCTTCCAGGCTTTTAAGCACCTAAAGATCCTTTTTTTAGGAGGAGAAGCCTTTGGTTGTGGCACTGAAGCATCCTTTGAGGGCACCAAACCTAACTTCAAGGCCCTCATTTTAATTTCCAAAGGCTCATTTTTAGTGGTCACAGACCCAATTTGAAGACAAGTCCCTTTTAGAGGGTCCAAAGCCTCTTCTACAGCTCAAAGCTTCCACTAGAATGCCTAAAGCCCTCTAGTCAGCATCAAAGCTCTGTTCCTGGAATCCAGAGAGGAACCAGTAGCTTCACCTCAAGTTTGTAAACAGGCTCTGAGAGAGTGAAAAACTTTCTTAGCACAAATTAATTTATATTACCCTTTGGGAGTGGTGCAAATAAGAGTTTGTACTTAGAAGGGGAAAGTCAGTAAAAACATTCAGTCCTGACCCAGCTGATTACAAAGCAGGGAAGTTTGCAGCTTGGCTCTGTGCTTGGGGTGGTTTTGAGCTGGGCTCGGTGCTTTACCTTCTTTTGCAAGTCGGCAGCGCTACCGTGTGGGCGTTTTGGTGAGAGCTGGCAGTGCCCAGGAAAAGGCCAAGTCTTCTCTGTCCCATCCCCACCCGTGTGAGAGCTCTGCTGTCGATCCTGGCTCTTGGAGACTGGAAGAACATGATCCTGCACAGAGGTGGGGAGGAAGATGAATCGGTTCATCGCTGGTTCTGCAGTTTAATGAAACACTAATCTTAGAAAATTAGGATTTTAGTTGCCTTGCTGAAAATAATTAAAAGTTAGAAGTTAGAAGAGAGTAGTTATCTGAAACTTAAATAATTGATTGTCTGTCAGTTCATGTTTGCTCAGCTGCGCTTACAATGGGAAAAGACGAAACTAGTGAGCAGACCTGAACGAACATAGACAATACAACCAGAAACCCATTCTTTGAGAAATTGGACTATCCCCAGAAATCTTTTGTATTGTCATTGATAGAAAAGTCAGGAGTTAAGGGTGAGGAAGACTTGCCTTACTTCCTCCACTTAAGACCCCTCCCCATGAAAACGACCCCAGACTTCATTTAAGAAGTCAATCACACATGCTTAATAGCTATTCAAGCTAATTACCATGGGAAGCGGGGATGGGAGGGGCTGTTATTATGAATATGTATTTGTTTGAATCCTTTGCTATTAACTAGACTTTGTGATCACCTGTGATTTTGCAGTGTGTCAGAGGATTACCTCACACTGCTGCCCAGCACTGAATAAACACACACTTTCGAACTTTAAACTGTTAAGAGAGTCTTTTGTCCGTCACAGTTGAGTATCGGTACTAGAGCAGTACTCATATTTTGGTAAATCATTATAGGCTGAAAAAAAAAAAAAAAAAAAAAAAAAAAAAAAAAAAGTGAATTCTGCCTCTTTCTTCTTGAACATTTCGTGTGGGACGAGCTGTTGAACGTTCTTAGTTTTGTAGCTGGACTCGGTGAGACTGAAAATGCATGAAGGTGCATAGATCTGTGCCGGGACAGAGAGGATCCTGGCTTTTCCCTGGCACTCACCAAAACAGCCACGCGGTAGCGCTGCCGGCTCGCAAAAGAGAAAAACGCTCCGAGCCCAGCCCGAAACCACCCCAAAGGCAGAGCCAGCTGCAAACATCCCTGCTCTCAAATAACCTGTGTCCGGACAGAAAGTTTTCACTGTCCTTCCCCTTCTAAGCACAAACTCTTATTTGCACCACACCCAAAGGGTGTGACACATGAATTCCTTTGGAAAGAAATCTTTTCACTCTCAGAGTCCATCTGTAATAGAAACTTGAAAACATCTGGCAAAAACAGAGCTCACAAAAGTGCCAGCTGAGGAAGATTTTGCTGCCTACAGCTTCAACTGCACCCATCAGACTACCCTGGTGTCTTCACTTTCCTCCTCAGCCCTGTGTCCTGTCATATCCTTCAGTCTCACCGAGTCAGGATCCAAACAGAACAGCACCAGGCACTGCTCTCACACTAAAGGTGCCAGGACTAAAAGCTCAGCAGCCTGGAGTTTGCATTCCCACTGGAACAGTTCAGCAGGTCTAGCCCATAGAGCTGCCTACTAGGAAAAGCAATTAAATTCACCAAGGGCCACCCAGTGTCTGGAATCAAAATTGGTTTCTTTGCCAAAGAGAGGAAGTATAAGCCCATCTAAAAGAAATGGGATTCCCTCCTCCAAAATAGAAAACATCTGAGGATTGATCCCATAAAAAGGTGCCAGAAAAGCAGGGCAGAGCAAGGCAAGCCCAGTGATGGGTAGGGGAGGGAAATCAATGGCAGGGTGGTAAAATCAAGGCAAGGACAGGGAAGAAAGAAATAGGAAAGTCATGTCGGGTCATGGTCTCTGAAAATGAAAATTAGATTTCTTTTCTAAAAGAAAGAAATCCTGTAACCCCAGTGTTCCAGGTGCAGATGAGAGGTGAGCCAGAGGAGGTCAAAGGCAGCCAGGCCTGTCTCTGCTAAGCTGCTTTTGTCTGGGAGAAACCCTTGGATGTATTGAGATTTGGAGGTGCAATGCAAATATTTGCCATGGGCTCCTGGAGGAGAAGGGCAGTTCTTTGCACAGAAGAAAAACATGAAGCCCCAGGGTTCAGGTGCAGATAAGAGGATGCCCACAAGAGGACAAGGCCAGCCAGACTCATCTCCTAGCACCTTTCATCTCTGAGCAATCCTTGCATGCACTGAATTTTGGAGGTGGAATCCCAATTTCAGCCAAGAGCTTCTGGATGAGAATGGCAGTTCTTTGCCATAGGAAAGAAATCCCACGGCCCTGGTGTTCCAGATGTGATGAGAGACATCTCAGGAGAGGCCAAGGCCAGCTAAACCCACCTGTCCTGGCTGATTTTTGTCTGGGAGCAATCCTTGGAGGTACTGAATTTTGGAGGTGCAATAAAAATTTTGGCCATGGGCTCCTGGATGAGAATGAGTTCCTCTCCATAGGAAGGAAAGAACACAGCCCCAGGGTTTCATGTTCAGAGGAGAGGCAACCCATGGGAGGTTAGGGTTAGAGGGTTAGGGGGTTAGTGTTACATTTATGCAAGGATTGGTGTTATGGTCAGGGTTAAATGAGGGTTAGGATTAGTTTTGTAGAAGGGTTAGGGTTTGGGATAGGGTTAGGGTGGATTTGGGTTTCAGATTGTTTATGTAAGGGTTTGGTTTAGGGTTGTTTAGGGATTATTTTTAGGCTTGGTGTTATGGTTAGTGTTGAGATTAATGTTTTTTTACATTCCAAGTTAGGGTTGGTTTTAGGATTTGGGATTGGTTTATGTCTGGGTTTTGGGTTAGGCTTTTGTGATGAATCAAGATAGGTTTAATTTTAGTGTTAGGTTAAGAGTGATTTTTGGGTTAGGGTTCCTTTTGGGATTGGAGAAGGTTTTGGGCTAGGATTATGTGAGGCTTACTGTTGTGGTTAGGTTTAGGGTAAGTTTAGGCTTAGGCTTTGGATTAACCGGAGTGTTATGATTATGGCTAGAGTTAGATTCATCTTTAGGGTAAAGTTTAGTGTTAGGTCTGGTGTTAGGCTTAGGTTTATGCTCTCAGTTCTGGAGCAAATGCCCGTGGCTCTCTCGTGGCTGGGGCTGGGTGTGTGCTGGTGCCACCCAGGAGCAGCAGCTGGGGCAGCAGCTGGCAGGTGGGGTCAGCTGAAACCTGGGCAGGGCACAACCTTTGCACATCCCACACAGGGCCTCTCCATGGCTTCCAACAGCCTCTTCCACCCCTGGGGGTAACACTTGAGTCAGAGCCCCCAAATTTGGGTGAAAATCTGGGCTGGACAAGCACCCGTGCTGGCCAGGGCTCCTTCCTCATTGCAGGACTGATCTTCAGCCAGCCTCTGCAGCTCTTTTGGGTTTTCTCACATGGCTTACAGCACTTTTGGATAACGTGGGGCTGGTGCTGCTGGAGTTCAGCATCTCACCAGCAAGTGCTAAAGGGCAGCAGAACATCCTGGGCCAGGCAGTGGGGAGGGCTCAGGCTGCAGCAGGAGGAGCAGGCTCTGTGCAGCCTCTTGCCTTCCCCTCAGCAAATATTTATGCTTTAAGCTTTCTTGCTTAAAGGCCTAATTGGAGTCTAGGTGAGCTGGCACACTAGAAGAGAGCCTAATAGAGACATTGCAGTGCTATTAGCACAGATGGTTGTCATATGTATGCAAATGAGGAGCAAATTGAATTTGGTGTCCCCTCTCACCAGCTGTCCAATCAGCACTGGCTCCTGCAGCAGCAAGAGGCACTGCCACTGCTCTGCTAATCTGTCATCGCAGATTAATTACAACTAACACATTAATCTTCATTTGTTGCCCCATACAAAGGAAGTATCCTGTTCTTTCAAGTGCGCTCTGATGGGATGGGGTGCTCCAACCTGGGAAAAGGGAAAAGAAAGGGAAGGAGGGCCAGGCAGCTTCATTAGTGGCAGCCCCGGGGGCTGGGGCTGCTGGAGCCTCACTGGGGTTTGCTGCTCCTTCTGGCAAAGCAGAGCCACTGGGGGCACTGGGAGCCTCAGCCACCTGCCAGGAGCTCCTGGGACCCACACTCTGCTCCCTGAGCCTGCCTGGGACACGTTTCTCTGCTTGGCTTTGTCCTGAAGAGACAGTGTCACTCCTTTCCCAAGCTGGCAGCTTCCAAGGGGTGGTTGGTGTTACACCCACGTTTGCTGTTTCCCAGTAAAGCAGCTGTAATGGGTGTGCTGGGCCAAGGAGCCCCTTCAGGATGCTGCAACCCTTCAGGCTGTGGCACTTTTACTGCTGCCTTGGGTGGCAAGAGAAAGACTTGCTTCAGTCTTACCACTAATTTTGACATTTTGATGAAAAGCAAAATAATTCTTTCTGGGTTTTTGTTTGTTGTTGTTTTGGTGTTTTTTTTTTTTTTTTTTTTTTTTTTTTTTTTTTTTTTTGTTTTTTTTGTTTTCTTCTTGGTTTTTTCCAAGTGAAAATATTGCAGCTGAGACATTTTACAGACTTCTGGAGTTAGCACCCACTATGTGTTTGGGTAGAAGTCTAGTCTCTAATTTTTTTCCCTCCAGTTTTCTGCTATTTATTGGAGTAACCCATAGTTCTCCCCAGTTCTCCATTAGCTTGGTGTTTGGGCTGCTGCCTGCTCCACGTGTGGTCTCTAATGCTGTGATCTGGAGTGTCCTGATGGCAAATGTTAACGATGTGTGTTTAATCAGTCTGTAGAAGCTCAAATGCCATGCATCCCATGGGCTGGAGAGATGCTGGAGGAGCCAAGGTGAGCAACTTCCAGCCAGCTTGAGACAGCAGGAGCTCTCTCACAGGCAGCAGCACAGCCAAACCAGCACTTTCAGCCATCCTGGAGGTGTTTTCATGTGTCCTAAAACCTAATCCCCATTTCTGGGGTGCTGTACCCCACCACTGTCCAGGATTCACCATTCCCTTGGAGTGCATCTGCCAATGACCCACACTGGGTGGCTTACTGAAATGAAATGAAATGAAATGAAATGAAAGCCTTGTGATGACATCACCTCATTTCTTAACCTGGTCCTGCATTAGCAGAGATGTGGTTGTTACTCTGCCCAGCCCTGGTGTGCTCTGCTCTGGGAGCCCCCCAAGAGTCCCCATTCCCTTCTTTCTGGGCCATGGAGCTGCTGCTGCTCAGGAAGGAGGAAAGACTTGGCACTTTCCCACCTCACAGCAACACTCACTTCATTCTCTGCCTTTGATGGCATATTTGTGAAGTTTGGCAGAAGTGACACTAACACCAGGAGGGTTCTGCTGCAGGGATTGCCTGTCAAGGTGTTAAACCCAACTGCAGAGCAATTCCCAGGCAAGGAAACCTGAGAAGGTGGAGTTGCATTTGTGGGAGTGGGTCAGGAGCTTGTGAGGGATAACCATGGCTGAAGTGTGATCATTCCTAACCTGGAATAACCAACAACAGGCATTCAAAGACACAGCACAGTCACCCTTTCCATGGAACCCTCAGAGGGAAGCAAACCCACTGCTGTGAGAAGGCTTTGCCAGGACACAAACAGCTGCAGAATCTGGCAAGAACATAAAACATTCTGTGGAAATGAATGGAACACACACCTCTGTTGTTCTAAAATTTAATGTTTTGTACTGTTCCAATGATTCTTAAGTCATCAGAAATTGCATTTCCTACTGTTTTGATTGTCCTGCCCTGCTCCCAGGGAGCTGGAGCTGGCCTAGGTGGCAGTGGAAGGGAGAAGGGGCTGTGAGGGGTATGCTGCTGGTAGCTGGGGAGAGCAAACCCAGTCACTCTTTAAT
Source organism: Muscicapa striata striata (assembly GCA_030060385.1). Lineage (NCBI taxonomy): Eukaryota > Metazoa > Chordata > Aves > Passeriformes > Muscicapidae > Muscicapa > Muscicapa striata. The sequence continues at coordinate 2,421,686 of JAREIS010000148.1, read as the reverse complement.
AACTCCTCACGGGAAAGTTGAAGAAAAATGTTGATTAACAAGAAATGGCAATTTTAATATCTAAACGTCTTTTTGCTGGAAGTTTTCCATAATACCTAAAATACAAAGTTTGTTCTGGAGACTGAAAATGTATTTGTTTGGCCAAAGCACAGCCATGTCTCATGCCAGGCTGGTTTGCTGCCACGTGCTCCCTGGGATGAGCAGTGTCCTGTCCCAGTGCTGTGGTGGCCTGAGGCCACCCTGGCCCTGTCCTGGTGACCCCCAAGAGCTCTGTGCCACATGGCTGGGCTGGGCACAACCCAGGGCATGTCTGCCCAGCTCTGGGGTTTGGGCACAGGGACAGTGCCAGTCCTTATCAAGCAATGCAGATTAATGAATTTCTGAATGCTTCTAGAGTAGGTTGATGCTGTGCTCAGTGTTGAAGAGCAGGAATGCTGGATTTGGGGTTCATTTCTGGTCAGAGTGCAGAAGATATTTTGTAAACCTTGTATGAAGTGCTTGTACCAATACCAGCATGAGCAGGGCAGCCCATTTCTGTGCCAGTCTCCTGCTGCAGGTGGTGGTGCTGTGCTGTGAAGGAGCTGCTCAGTGTGGGGTGTGTGCAGTGGGAGTGTGCAGTGGGAATCAGACCCAGCAAAATGTGAATGCCCACATCATTTTGGGCTCAGCAAGAGTAGTCTCTGGGGTGATGTGGCCCTGTGTGTATTGGAAAAAGATCAGGAAAGGCACAGAGCCCACTTCAGTGTCTTCAGAGGCACCCTGTGCACACAGTTGCAGCAGTTTTTTGGAACTGAAGTTTGTGGTGCTCTGCCATTAAAATTAGCTGGAATTTGCATTTCCTTGGAGATGGGGTTTAACTCCAAATTCCTACTGAGGGATGGCTTCTGCTGGTGCAACCTGGGGTCAGTGCAAAGAGAGCTGCAGGGCTGTGCTTCAGGACTCTGCCATGAGTAGCCATGTCCTGAGTCTTTGATCAGGTTAGATCAGTGAGACAAGAAGCCTCAGAGCTGTCAGGCAGCTTTGAGCTCCTGCTCCTGGCGTGCCTGCCTGCCCCTGACAGCTCCAGTGCTGCTGTGCCCATGCTCACACTGGTGATTCAGTTTCCTGCAGGTGACTGATAATGGGATTATCCTCCTGCAGCCACAGCAGGACAACTGCAACCACATCCTTAATGACAGAGATGTTTGTCACTGGTTGGCATGTTTGCTTCTGTCAGGTTGAGCTCTTTATCTGTGCAGAGTCTCCAGCTGACAGTGTTGCTACCTTGTGTGGCCCCCGTTGCAAGCAGAAATCAAAGAGATGTCCTTGAACAGCCAAAATGGATGTTTCCAGCAAATTCCCTGCACAACAAGTGCACTTCAGGCTGATGTGACTGCTGCAAGTGGTCACATTTTCCTGCTCCATGAGCAGCACTCCCCTCTGACACACAGAGTGTTTTCTGTGGTTACAGTGGGGAAACTCAGATATTCCTTCTGTCTAACAGGGTTTGACGCTGTCTGAAGTTAGAAGTGCTTCTATTAACTGCAGTCTTCATACCCAGCCCTTAATCCATGCTGGGCTGGCAGGATGCTGGGGGGAGTGCCTGGCATGAGGGCAGGGTTTGGGGTGTCCCTGAAATTTGTGTATTTTGGCTGGAGCTTGCTTGTGGGCAGAAAGGCTTTTGGGGCATGAAGCTTAAAAGGGTCTTTGAGCAGTTGTGCTCAATACTCTGTAAGGGTTATGTTAAAGTGTCCCTTTTTTTGTCAAATATGTGTCTAGACAGCAAATTCGTAGTCGTGGCCGAAATGTTTCCCTCCTGGCCTCATAAAAACATACCATCACCTTCAAAACATCAGGCTCCTGTAGAAAAATTTGCTGCTCTGGAGTTACAAGGAGCACTTGAGCATCCTTGCAAGTGGAAAAACAGAGGAAAAAATAGTGTCTGGTTTTCCAGGGAGGTTTGGGGCAGCACGTGGGGCATCATCAGACTTACCAGAGGCACATTCTGGTTGTTCTTTACAATTATTCGTATTTTATGTGAGTGTATTCCTCCCATTCCAGAAGAGAGGGGCAGGTACCCAAGTACTGTCCACCAATCCAGAGCTCCAGATAAGCCAGATTTCTCTGTTTTGCCCTGCTGGGGGCCTCATCATAGCAGGAAGAGCCCTTTCACCCTCATCACCCCTGGTTTGCATAGGCAAAGAAAAGCAAAACACATCCCAGGAAGGTGGTGATGCCTTGGTGCCACCCCTGGCACAGGCTTTGCAGTGACAAGGTTATTGCAGCATGGGCAGCTCCCTGCCTTTGTCAGCACTGCTTTGTTTGCATTCCAGCCTCGATCTGTGGTGCCTGGAATTTATTGGGATGCAAACACACAATGCAGGTTGCCATGACTGGTGCCCGAGCCCTGCTGCCTGGATAAACAAAACTCTTATTTTGGATCCAGCTCCACCTGTGCCCACTTTGTGCCTTGGTAAATGAATGGTGTGGGCAGGGGAGACAGCTGGAAATCAATGGCTTTTCAGTGACCCCCAGCAGTGTCTGGATGCTGCCCAAATCTCTGCTAATTGGCCCCAGGAGATCCCCATTTGCTGCACCCTCATCAGTTTCCTGAGCCTGATGGGGGGAAAAATCCCTGGATGGAGTGTGTGGGGGCAGCACTTTGTATTCACATTCAAATATCACAGGTCTGGGTACCAGCAAGCACCTCCTGAGCCTGCAGAGCCCACCTGAGGCTGGCACCTCCCAGTCTGCTCCAGCACAGACAGAAGGATGGGATTGGCCCCAGGGCTGAGTTTTGCTGGTGTTCTCCATTCCAGGCAGAACTGGAAATGGGGAGCAGGTGGGAGGAATTGTAGCTGGCCCAGGGTATTTTTGACAGTGAGGAATAAAGAATTGCAGCCTGGAAGAGTGAGATTTGGGGTGTCCATGTCCATGCACTGCCAGCCCCAGGGAGGGCAAGATGCCCTGGAAGCCTGGGCTTGCAGGGAGTGAAATCCATCCCTCCTGAGCAGCCTGACCTCATCCCTGATTTGCCACAGCTCTGTCTCAGCTCTGACACAGCAGGGAAAGGTTTTCCCCTGGGTTCAGCTCCCACAGCAGTTTTGAGCTGATGAGTGTTGGTGTTGAAGGTCTGCTCTTCCTGCTGTGCATGATTTGGTGGCTGACACCATCTCTCCTTCCTCTGCCCAGTGCCTCATTGTGGACACTGCTGAAGGCTCCTGGAGAAACCTAATCTGGTTTTTTCCCAAGCTGTTGACTTTTCTCAGCTCCAGCCTGGATCTTTCCCAGGCTGGGGATCTTTCTCAGAGACAAAACAAGGGAATGTAGAAAGAAAACACAGACAGGCACCTGATGTTGACCACTGAGCTGTGTGAGTGTCCCATGATGTTTTGCAGAAAGCATGTTTTCAAATAGGTGTTGCCTTCTTTGACCAATGAGTCTTTTGTACTTTGTTTTTTGCCATCTCCCTTATAGAAATGCCATGGCTTTTCAGTAAATCACTTGTTCTTGCTGCTTGGAAGAGGAGTTGTGTTGCTGTGTTCTCTTGCTGCTTCCCAGCCCCACAGTCACACCTCATGAGGTTATGGTTGACTTCCCCTATGGGCTGTGTGTTAGCAGGGTCCATCTCTGCCTTGTTTATTTATTTTCTACCAATTTGTAGCTGATCAAAACCTCACCAGCAAGAACAGCTCCCCTTATAGCAAATATTGGAGATGAGGTCTGCAAATTGCTGAGTTTTTATTTCATGGGACCACCCTCTTCCCAAGATAATTAAGTTTATCTTAATTAGTTTCCTACAAGAAAACTTAAATATATATTTTTAAGGATTTGGGTTTTTTTTTCCCTGTTAGTTTGGGGTTTTTTGTTTGTTTTTGGGGGAATGGGTCAGGAAAACATTTTGTTTGTCTCAGCATGCTGTATTTGATTCTTTCTGTTTCATCCTTTTTAATTATTAAACATGAGTATCTTTTGAAACAGCACTTGGTTTCCAAATGAGATGTCAGAAAGTTTTCCTTGAAAATACCAGGGAAAATGTGTTTGGGTGTTTTCCATTTTGGCATATTCAAGAGGAATATACCAATATTTCCATTTGGTATGTCCCATTTTTCTTCCTGATTTTGTTGCCAAAAATTCCAATTGATTTAATGTGAGTTTGCTATTAGTTTCTGTCAACTATAATTCAATTTTTTTAAAAAGAAATGCTTCCCCTTGAAAACAGAGGAAGGGGGAGGAAATGGTGCTTGTGGCAGAGCAGGATTTTGAGTATTGCCTTCTGACAGCACAGAACAGTTTATGGAAGGTGGAAACTGGAGTTGTAAATATGAGAAAAAACTTTTCATCTCTAACCTGGCAACAGTTTCTCTCAGGCAAATCACAGAGATCTTACCAAGACCCCAGGAAGCAACTGGAAATGTTCCCACACCATAAATGCACTTGACATCTGCTGTTGAACAGTCTGTTGTGTGAAATGGAGCCAAATTCGATGAATTGTGGATCTGTTTTCTACTTTGCAATGCTCTGTGTTCACTTGCTACATTCTTCCAGTTTTTTAATACTTTTTTTTCTTGTATCTTTTCTCCAGCTGTGCTCCAGTGACTTTGTCTCCAAGGAAAGGTGCTGCTGCCACCCAGGCTGTGGTGGGGAGTTTTGGGTGCTGCCAAACTTGGTGGTTTCTGCTGCCTCCCAGAATGACAAATAACTTGTGCAAAGCCTTGTGGCACCTCCCCTGGATGGGCAGCTGAGGATGGGGCTCCTTCCTCCTCCAGGCAGGTGTAAAAGGATGTCACAGAACCTCCTCTCAGACTTCAGACTCGAGGTTTAATGGCCTTTCAAGTGTCTATTGTTTTCTGTTTTGTCCTCTTTGTGCTCAGCACCTGGCATGTAGAAAATGTGCTTGAAGGACAAATAAATCATTCTGATCATCCTGATGGTCACAATAAATCACCCAGGCCATGGGAATTGCTCCCCAAGACCCTGAGGGAGCTGGGTGTCAGGTTTTGTCAGACCCTCAGTTCAGGTCCCCTGCAGGTTTTGGTGCTTTGCACCAAGGGCTGATCCCTGCTCAGGGTGGGATGGAGGCACAAGCTCAGGGTGGGCCCATCAGCTTTGCCCTTGCTGCCCCAGCAGCTCCCAGCAGGGGTGGTGTGAGTGGTGGGGACATGGCATGGGATAACAGCCAGCTTGGGTTCTCTTACTTTTAATGAGGGCAGAAAGTAAATAAATGGACTAAAGAACAGAGCAGAGCTGCCTGTCCAAGAGACTGAGAACTGTGAACCTGAGGGGAAAAAAATAAATTTAAAACTCACAATATTTTTGGGAAACTGATAACACAAGATTTCCATTTGGCTCTTGTCTTTTGAGCCTGTTCTTCTTGGGATTTTTTATTCAACCTGACTAGAAACCTATTATTTTCTTAAAGGAGAGACAATCCTGATACCTGGCTGAGGAAGCCATAGCAAAACAAACTTGCCAGCTTGCAAAAGAGAATTTCAACACTGGCAAAGAGCAGCTAAAGTTTAAAAATCCTCCTCATCTAATAGCCCCAAGCTGTTATTAAGAACCATCAGGTAAGAGGGAAAGCCATGCACATCTCTCCCCTCTAAAGTGACTCATTAACAGGAATGCTTTTGCTATTAAAAGGTTTCATTTCAGCATTTCCTTCTTTGTGCACAGAAGCCTCATTAAGGCATGGTCAGCTGGTTTACATACAACCTGTCCTGTTGGACTTGTTTGCCATGCTGCTCTGCCTTGCTAGGACAATTTTGGGAAGCATTGGTTTACAGCATCAAGGTGTTTGCTCTGGGCAGGGTTTATCTCTGTGGAGGGTGGGTCTGAGGCAGAGGAGTCACTTGTGGTGTGGCAGCAGAATCAGGTCTGGCTGAAAGGCAGCAGAGGATAAATGGGAGCACTTGACTCCCCTGCTCTGTGTTTCCTAGGAGCACTTTCTTTTCATTGAGTGGGCCATTGTTTGCTGGGCATAACCTCTTGCTTCCCTTTGTAAGTGTGCTACCCCCTTTAATTAAGAGGCATGAAAACAGGATATTCCATCTTGCAGAGGGGCAGGAAGGGCTGCAGCTGAGCTGCTCTCTCCCATACAGCTCTGCACAGCTTGACACACTCAGCTGCATCATTCATGCTCACTGTGCAGCTGGGTGTGGGCTGGGCAGCACTTGCACTGGCTTAAAAGAGCCCAAGGATGGCCATTCCAGAATCATGGAGTGGTTTGGGTTGGAAAGGACCTTAAAGCCCATCCTGTTCCAGCCTCCTGCCATGGGCAGGGACACTTTGCACGAGATTCAAAGACACAGCACAGACTAGTCTGGGTCGTTCAGGCAGAGTCCTCTGGGCTGCACAAGCTTGGATTGGGTCAAGCTCTGGCTCTGGGCTGCAGAATGAGCCTTTGGCTGCCCTGTCTGGGCTGCAGAGCCGTGGAGAAACCAGCACAGGGCTGAGCACCAGCTTGTGCCTGTGGGGCTGCCAGTGGGGACATTCAGTAGCTGCCTGGCTGATTGGTAAAAAGATTATTTTTGAAAAGCACAAGGTAATAGAAGCTTTACTACCTTATTAAGGAGGGTGCTGCCCATCCTGTACCGAAATTGATGCCTAATGTTTTTTGGTTTTTTTCCTTTTATATATTCTCTGCATTCTTTGGAGCTCTGTAGCCTATTACTGCATACATTGCTAGTTTTTCCAATACTTTTCCCTGCCCTGATAGGCAGAAAGACAAAACATATTCCAAAGCCCCTATCCTATCTTGGTTCTCCCTGGAAACCAAGGCCAAAAAACAGCTCTTTGAGACATTTTCATCAACAAAGTGCAGTCCCATCTGAGGGGGGAAAGATTTAGAAAGGGCTTGAATTGGGGGGGAATTCCATCACCACTTGTGCTCCCAATTGGTGCTTTTTGTTAATTATGCTAATTTATAAAACTATATTCATCCTCGTGGTGGGGGGTGGGCTTTTGTGGGCATTTTCTATATCTGCCCCTGGAGGCCTCCAACAAAGACCATTATTGGAAGTTTTATATTTCCTCCTATACTAATATTATCTCCAGAGTGTGCCTTGTTTCATTTGTAGGTTTGTAGGGTACCAGGACAAACCTCTGAGCAGTGCACCTGCATCAAGGGGGGCAGAGGGATGTGGAACAACATCAAACCCAGGGGTTTGAGCCCTTCAGCCCCAGGGCCATTTGCAGCTCTGGGCACTAAAGGGTTAAACTGGCCTTGTCCCCGAGGTTTCTGCTCACCCTGGCCTCTTGGAGGATTGATGTGTTTGGCACATGCACACCTCCCTGCAGATAGTGCAGCAGCACACTGAGCTGCTTTGTGTGCCTGGCCGTGCGAGCCGTGCGCTGAGGTCACCTTTGTGCTCAGGGGGAACATGTGGTTTATGTATTGCAGAGGAGGCAACAGGAGACTGGGCTTGATGTGTGCTGCACACACTGAAACCACTGCAGAGCTCAGGCCTGGGCTGGTGGTTCTCCAGAGCTGAAAGAAATGGGGACATTCATGGAAGTGGGTGTGATCCTGTGTTGTCTGTGTTGTTCACCTTCAGATGTTTTTTTCGTGGCATGGTCAGAATCTGGCAGGGAAAGGGTCAAACCCCTTCCTTGGAGTCTCCTCTGAGTCATGCTGGTGTTAAAGCCTAAAAACTCAAACACCAGCACAGTGATGAATGCTGAGCAAGTGCCTTCCCACCCCTTCCATGGGATCCCCTTCCCAGGAGCTGAGGGGACAGGAGTCCTGCTGGGACAGGCATGGGATGAGGAGATAATTGGGGTTTGGTTTTGGATCAGTTCCTACTGTTCTAAACACCAAGTCCATAAACTAAAGATTCCTATTGTGATTAATGGACTTTATACCTGATTTTGGTTAAACTTCAGTTCCCAGGACAGGGGGTGATATGGACTTTATATAACATGCAGGATATTTTCACTAGTATTGATGGCTAACATGCCCAATTCACTGATTTGGGTCTTTGAAAGTCCCATCTAGATATTTAGGAATACCCAGACTTAGAAAGGAGCTCTTGGCCCATTCTTCCTGTATTTCAGAACTCATGGAGGAGATGCAAGTGGAAGAGCCTGGCAGTCTGCAGGGGCAATACTTTTGCTGTCCCAGACTCCCTGAAGATTGCAGTAGATCTTCAAGGTAGTACCAGACACTGCTATTGCCTTTGTGTTTTCATTAGCTCTCTGATGGCCTTTCAAAGGGAAGAAGCACACTGAATATGGGCTGCACAAATACACTCTTTTCCATCTGGAGAGAGGAAGTGATATTTTTTAATGCCTGTGATTAGTCTGCAGTAATTTGTTTGTTCTCCTGGTCGCTTTTTTTTCCCTCCCCAAAACAAAAACCCAGAAAAATCTTTGTTTTTGCTGCAGCCTGAAATGCAACCTTTTGTCTCCACGCCTTAGTAATTGAAGGTTTATGATATTGCTGCTACAGCCTTTTTCCCAGCATTAAATCAGTAATTAATGCTCTGTTGCTGGAATGGGAGGTTTGAGCTCTGGTCTGTAGGAGAGTTTCACCATCAACATATGAGAGAGACCTTTTGGTCCTTCCTTCTGTGCCATGTTGTGCTTGGGCTGTTTCAGAATGCACTCAGCTAGAAAGTGAGCATAAGGCAGAATCTCCAGCCTGGTGGCCAGGGGGTGCTTTTGGGAACCAGAATCGCTCAGTTCCAGCCCTTGCTCCAATGAACCTGACATTGAAATGCTGACAATGGGAGCAGCTTTATTAATACTGCCAGCTCAAAGCCTTCTGAAATCATGTGTCAATCTTCTAAATGTTGAGATAGTGGAAAACACAGCTGAATCTTTGGCTAGTTTTTATTTCCCTTTTGGTTTGTAGCTTTTGAGGGACAAGTTTTCAAGCTTAGGGAAAGCTGTGTGCATAAACCCTTCCCCTCCCTTCACAGCAACCCCCTTGGAGGGAGTTTTTCCTTCTTGTTTTATTTTATCAGCCCCTTTGTACCCCTCAGCAGAGGACACAAACGTTTAGTGAGGGCACTTCAAACTCCAGGGCAAAAGCACCATTCCTCCCCAAAATCCTTGCCTCCAAAGGGGATATTCATACCTCCCTTTTACTGGTGCTGACTTCAACTCACCAGTTTTAAAAGGAATAACCTTGAGGTGTCTTTTAGCACTATTCCACACTGAAATGATTGCTCATCTTTAGTTTGCAGCAGAGCCTGACCAGATTTGCTCCCAGTGACCTTGTTTGGGCATCATTGCCAGGTTATTTTTCCTGCTTTCTCTTTGTATATCAGTATTGAATCAACAATTAAACAAACAGGTCTCTGTTGATCTAGAATTGAAATTTCAGCCTTAACCCATTGCTTGGAAAGATTCAGTGACACTTCTCAATAAAAGGAAAAAAGTCTTCAGTGAAGATGACGAAAAGGTTTTAGAACCTGAAGGGTTACAGGGAAGGCCAAGGAGATGATTTGGGGAAAAAGTCTCACTCCCCATTTCTGCCATTAATGCTAGAGAAGTGGGGTGTCAGAGGCAGTTGAGTGAGCAATTTTAAATTTATAAACAAAATAATCAGCCTTTCCAAAAGCAACAGGGCATCTCCATTTATTTAGAAAGAATGTGTGAAATGCAAGGATCCTTTTCTTTGCAACTTGAGGTGTCAAAATAATGAGGTGAACTGGCTTAGAAGAGTGAAGTGGTTAATAGTAATCTTGATTTTAAATTCACCACATTTGAAGAAGTCCTTAAAGAACTCCAGATGCCCTAGTGAGTGATTTCAAGCTATCTGCAGTTCAAAACATAACCTGCTCTGACATGGTCCCAAGAGGGACCAACATCATTTGTTCTTATTTTGAGTTACTTTGCATAATAGGGTCATGTTCCAGAAGTAAGGCCACTCTAAGAAGCATGACTGCAATTTCAGAAAATAATTTCCTTTTCCTACTCAGAATATTTCAGTCTTTGCAGGCTCAAAAGACATGGAGAAAATGAAAGTCTTTGAGCAGCAGCCACACACTCACCTCTGCCTTCCTGCATGCCCAGCTGTAACCTTCCCAGTGTTCAATGTTATTCCTCACATGGATATTTCAAAGATTGGTCATGCCCATTAATACCTTTGTTCCAGCCCATGTCTTGCTGAATGGTGTGATATGATACAAACCATGATTCATAAAAGTTTCTTGGAAGTGGCTCAAGAGAGATTTGGTGTTTTCAAACAGCTTTTTGAAATGTTAATGGCTGTTTAAGAGCAGCAGTGAGCAATTTCAGCTGGGGATGATTCAGTTGAGGAGATTCTTGAAGCAAGTTTGTAGGAGTCAGAGAGACTCAGAGACAATAGGAAAACTGGTATTTTGCTTAAACAGTTCAGAGTGGGAATTGCAGCTTCTTTAGAAGGAAAAATATTCCAGTACATTAAAAACCACTTTAAAAATCAAGAGGCTTTTTGAGACCAGAAACTTTTACCATGCTGTTACATAAGCAGGATTGGAGCAGTGGCTGGAGGTGCTCTAGCTTTATCCCTTTGGTGGGGGGAAGAATTCCATGGTGGTTGTGCTGCTTTCAGGAGTCCCATATGGGCTCTGAGAGAAAAGAGGGTTTGGATTTGTGTTTTGTTACCATGCTGGATCCAGCTGCCTGTGCTGGTCCTGGGTTGCAGAGGAGTCCAGATCCCTGATTGAAAGGTGAATTCCTGCTGCTGGGGAGGACTTGGATTCTCACTCAAGACCTTGGGCAATGGGGGTAATCATGTTTCTTGTCAGAGCATTGCACAATTAGGCCCACTAAAACCATAAAACTGAGTAGAGGGATCTATAAACCCAGACCTATATAGAATAGTGACCTGTATGGAATACCAGATCTATAGGAATAACATTCCTGACCCTGGTTAGCTCTGTGTATTCTCAAGTGTTTTGCCTTAACCAGCAACTTAACTCAAGCTAGCTCACAAAACACATCTCCATGTGCTAATCCAGAGAAAGCACTCTGAATGTGAAATCCAGATTCCTTAATTTCTGCCTGAATAGGATTCAGGAAAACCAACAGGAACTGGCTGTACAGTTATAAATAACTTTTCAAATGGTGGCATTTGAATGGCTAATGGGGATGTGGCATTGGCTTTCCCTCCTTCACCACCACTGAAGGGTAGATGGAAAAAAGGTACACAAAACATTTTCCTTGTGATAAAATGCAGCTTATTGAGGTTGGACTTGCAGCTTTAGTGCTGAGAACAAGCTGGCAATTAAGAGGAGACTCTGGCATGCCAGAGTGATCCTATCTTGATTTCTCCCTTTTTTGCTTTAATATATTCTCTGTATTCTTCACACATTTATTTGTAGCTTTGTAGTCTATTATTGTGACTTAGCTTCAATGTTTTCCCAGGCAGAAAGACAAAACACATTCCAAAACCCCTGTCCTATCTTGGTTCTCCTTAGAAACCAAGGTTGAGACCAGCTCTTTGAGATATGTTTTTTAAAAACAGAGCTTAGTCCTCTTCTAAGGGGGGAAGATTCAGAAGGTGCTAGAGATGGGGGATTACTTCATCAGGCATGCTTCTAATTGGGGATTATTATCAGATATGCTCATTTTCAGAATATATAAAAATTGCATACATGTTATGCAGGGTGGGCATCTGCTGTTTCCCACCTGATGAACTGTGCACCTAAGGATCCTCACAAAACACTTTTTAACACCCTAACTGTGCCTGGCTCATCATTCTAGGACCAGAGAAAAAGGCATAAAGAGCAAGTGGGCTGCATGGAAGAGGGACCCTGCTCCTGCAGGAGCTGCAATCCCTGAGCATTCCCTGTGTGGAGCTGGCTTTGCCATGGCTGTGCACCCCTGGCACATGGTTTATTGCTGATAGAAGAAGCTTTCCCCGAAGGAAATACTCCAGCCAGAACCTTATGAGTGGCCAAAACCCAGCTGTAAAGCTTTCCAAGGCCACTGGGCATAAATAACGTGTTGCAAAAGCTTGATTTAAATTCCAGAGAGTCATGGATGTTCCTCAAGGCCAGAAAGCAAAGGGAGACAAGGCTGGGGCCCAGTTTGTTGCACAGAACTGGGGAGTCTGGGCTGTATTTACCCAGCTGGAAGCAGCCTTCACAGCTATTTATGCCTAGGTTTTGCCTCAGGTGCATACTCTCCCATTAGGCTTAAGTGGCTGGAAAAGGCCAAATATGTCTGAGGTCACTTTTGGCTAATTAATATGGCAACAAGTGCTGATTAATTAGTTTGGGCCTGAAATTAGCTGAGATAATTTTTTTGCAATGGCATAGGCCATAGATTTATGAGTGTTTCTCCTCCAAAACAAACAATACTCTGAAAATGCTGGTTTTGGGGTGCATTCACCCTGAAAATTACTACCTGGATTTCTCAGAACTTCAACAGTAACTATGTTATTTCATTTAAATGCATGTTTTACTTTATTTTTACCTGATGGAGAACCTCACCACACGTAGCATCCAGTGACAATCACTTGCCTTATCATGATTCACTCTGCTTGATGTGTACCTGTATGTCAGAGCAAGCTAAAAAAAAACTTTAAAATTGAGGTCCAGATTTTCAGATCAGCTGGACATCATTGCAGGCAAAAGGTGTTGAGGCCTCAATAAAAAATGTGGTGTCCTCTGATCATCAACATGCTTAACACCCAGACTTGCTGCCTTTAACAGTTTGGTTGTGAAATACCAGTTTTGGTGATGATTTACTCCTGTGCTAATGTGGGCTGTGGTGTGTCTGGCTTGTGGATATCCAGAAGTGCAGGACCTCAGAAATGATGGGGGAAATTCCCCTCACACCTACACAAACTCTGCTCTTTGCAGTGTGTGTGCTGCAGGTGTGGATTACAAACACGTTGTCTGAATAATAATTATGGAGTTGATGTGGGCATGGATAGTGATGCTTAAGAAATATTGGAGTCTTGTTCACAGATGACCATAGCAGAAGGGCTCAGCACTGTGTCTGGATCAGGGATTCCCTGTGCAAGGGATTTAAATTGAGTTTGGTTTCCACTGTCCATCCAACTTTGGGAATTCAAACTCATCAATGGCAGTGGCTGCCTGTGCCCCCCTGAGGGCTCAGCTCTGCTGCTGTGCAGCAGATCAAGCAGAATTTCCTTTGCATGGGACTCTTTTAGCTTTAATTTAGCTTTCAGTCCAAATCAGGATGAAACTATGAGTGTTCACATTTCTCATGTGCTGGAGGTTGTCACCATGCACGATGAAGAAAATGTCTGCTATTAAAACAAAAATCCATGGAACAGCTACAAATGGCTGCCAGTTCTTAAATCCAGAACTAACTAACAGCAGTACCCAGAGTGAAAGATCACTCAGGTGGGAATCCAGCAAACCACATCAAACCCAAGGTGTTTTAAATATTTAGGCAGAGATGTCATGTCATTTCGCCATTGAAATGGGAGTTCTTTATAACTCTGCTCCATCCATCCATCCATCCATCCATCCATCCATCCATCCATCCATCCATCCATCCCTCCCTCCCTCCATCCCATCTCCTCCTCTCTAGGGGAGTGATTATCAAATTCTAGCAGAGAGACCCAATAATATTTCATCTGGAGCACATTTTTTGGCACTAAAGCCTTTTTAGTTGCAAGTTTTTCTCCTACTCCTTTTTTCCTTTCAGCTGGTAGATCTGACTCTTGCCTAGAGCCAGAACCATTAGAACCAGACTGGCAGGAGGCTCCTCTTCCTTGATAGGACTCTTCTCACAATAAAATTTATGTGAATGTGCAGGGCCTTCATTAGATGAGTCCCATGATTAGGTGTGGAGAAGTGTGTATTGCAGAGGATTTGTTTATCCCAGAGGTGACAGAAGCCAGAGTCCCATCACTGCCCCACAGAAATTATCCTACAGGAGATCATGCAGATGGAAACCTCAGAGAAGACTCTGCAACCCAAAGTCATTCAGGGTTTTGGTTTTTGCCAAACATTAAGTCACTAATGTCGATGCACCCCTTCATTGCATTTAACTTCATTTCTGGGAACTGCCTGCAAGTCCCTGACCTTGTGTGGTCCCAGCAGAGCCTTCCCAGAGCAGCAGTTCTGTGCCATGAGCCCATGTTTTCCATGTAGAGCACATTATTGCCTTTCCAGCCTGTCCTGCCCTTCCTGCACCCCTGTCCTGTGCTGCCTTGTGTCATTCCCCAGGGAAGGAGTGACATGGATCTTCACATGATTGTCTGCAGTGTTCTGTTGGGAGCTAACACAGACCAGAGCCTTCTGCTTGGATTTCCATTGCTGTGTGCTTGCTCCAATCTCCAGGTTATGTTTTATAATCCTGTTATCCCAGAGCTGCTTCAGAACATCTTGTCCCACAAGTCTCTTTCCAACTCATTTTTGCAGCTTGTCATGTTTTTCTTTGCCACTTTCCCCTACAACACCTTTTCCCTTTTTGTGATTTCTGAGCTCTCTGAGCTGTTTTTACATGAAACCACAACCAAATCCTTCCTGAGGCTTCATCATCCATTCTGCTGCTTCTGCTCTATTTCCTGGGAAGTTTGAGCTGGTTTTCTCACTAAGTATATTGTCCAAGTATTGAATAGTACCTGCTTCTTCTCAGCTGCATACTTGAAGGAAACCCTTAAATTTCAGTCTCCCTCTTCACTGGCCTGTTGCATGTCGAGATAGTCTGAAAAAAATGATTGTATGAAATTGACTCTTTGCATTATTGGAACCCAAACTGGCCTGTGCAGCTTAGAAGAGGCTAATGGACTCAATTGATCATTTATTTTCCTTCATTCAGTTGTGAAAAGAGTTGTCCAGAGAGCAATTCACTCCAAATGGTTTAGGTCTGGACGGAACTCTGTTTGAAAAGTGCTTATTTCTATTCAGCTTCTGCTATTTCTGGTCTGCAGGGACTTAAAAATTCAGTGTAATGTTCAAACACTGATACCTCTATTTGATGAATTCCTGGACATCATTCCTTGAACAGTGATGCTAATAGTGATAACATCTTCCTAACTCTTAAGACTAGACAAGACAGCAGTGCTGCATTAAGGCTGATCACAGGCTGATCTGATCAGCTGATCATACCAATTTAGTCTGATCAGATCACAAGCTCAGGCTTTTGAAAGGGATTGGAAAGTTGGATTACCTGGTAGGCATTTCTTCCTGGTTATGCCATGCAAAATTCAGTGTCAAACCATCAGACCAATCTGTCTTCATTTGGCAATTGCAGCTGGCCATGCAAACAGTTTTTAAACCCTTGCTGGCTCCTTAAGCCCTGCTGCTCTTGACAGGCATTCTTCAGTGGAAAGTCCTTCAGTGGCCTCTGAGCTGCACAGCTTGCCAGTGAGACGTAGCAGAAATAACAGATTGCTGCATGTTTTGCTTGGTTTGTGGTTAATACACAGTGGAACTGGGAAATTAAGGAGATCTATAAATAGCAGGTCTTATATATATATATACACCTGAGCCTCCTGAGCACTGGACCACCTGCAAGGGAAGCAGAGCTGGAGCTGAACACCTCCAGCCCTTGACTGTGAGCAGGGGAAAACAGGCAGAGCTGCCTCCCTCCTGTGAGCAGGAGCTGGGGCTGCCTGCCAGGGTGCAGCTCTGCCAGCCAGGAGGAGCTGGGTGTGCACACCTGCATGTGCAGAGGTTTGAAAGGGCTCAGCCCCTGTGGTGCTGGTCCCACTGTGATGCTCTGGGGCAGTGCAGGGTGCCCTGATGTGCAGAGATTTAAAAAGGGCTCAGCCCCTGTGGTGCTGGTCCCACTGTGATGCTCTGGGGCAGTGCAGGGTGCCCTGACTTCCCATCTTGCTGCCAGACCCAGGGAGAAGCAGAAGTGACCCTGCAGCTGGGCTGGCAGGGAGCTCTCCTGCACCAGCCCTTTCCCTGAGCTGCTCCAGACTGAGGGCAGGAGCCAAGGGTTGTCTGGAATGGGCATTTCCTGGGTGGAAGGCAGAGGATGGAATCATTCTGGTTTTGAACTGGGACAACAGGAGCTGTTGGGGTGCTGATGTGAGCCTGCCTTTGCAGCCACAGGGACCCAGCCTGGGCTCCAGGGGCTGTGGTCACTCCCATCACACTGCAGCAGAGGGGAGAGGGCAAGAGCAGCTTTGATGGAAGGCTGAAAGCCAAGGATTAATGAGTCAGATGGAAGGAGGAAGTTGGCTTTGCATGGAAGGAAGAAAAGAGAGTGTAACAAAGGTGTGAGGACACCAGCAGCTGCTCCTCAGAGCCCTGGGGTTTGCTGTGCTCTGTGGGGATGGATGGACTCCTGCAGCCCTGCCAGGCCCATCACAGGTTTGCTCTGCTGGCCCCACCAGCCCAGGGCTCACTCTCCTCTGCTTCCATCTGGAAAGAAAATCACAGAATGCAGTTTGGATGGTGATGGGCTGCAGAGAGCCAGGAGACAGACCATCACAACATTGTGTGCAGAGGTTTTGGCTCATCAGGAGGTGAAGGCTCCAGGTGAAACTTTCTCTGCACCACCTCTTTCATGGCAGCTCCCTGCTAGGAGGGCTGGGCTTCTCTTCCCAACTCTTCCCTCTCCAACTCAGCCACCTGGTTTTGCAGAGCTGGTGGGAGCTGCATGCCTGTAGCAGCAATGTCCTTGTCCAGTGTGAACAGATGATGGCCCAGAAGTGGGGAGGAGACATCCACACACACAGGAAAGCTCATGAGCTTCATCCTCTAAAGAATCCAGGATGAGGAGACATGGAGGAAAGGTTTAAAGCTTTGTCAAGCAGAGCTCAGTGGTGGCTCTGGTAATGGTGTTTCAGTGGGGTGAGCACATCATATTGCATATTTACATGTTTAAATCAGTTACAAGCTCTATGCCTTCCCCACATGTAGATCCCATCAATAGCAGCTTTATGCAGGCAGGAACAGAACCTGGGGACTGGAGCACCAACACAGTGTCAGGGGAAGTTAGTACAAATTGCTCCATGGGCTGGACATTAAAGCAAGGAGTGATATCACTCTTAAAATAAGAAACCTAATGTAATGTGCTTTAATAGCTGAATAATTGCTGTGAGCAAAGAAAGAGGCTTTTGTGAGGGAGGATCAGTGAGAGCCAGGAGTGAGTGCTCATGACATCACAGCAGTGCACAAGAGAAACTTTATTCTCACAGCTCCACAAGAACAGCTCCTCGAGCTGCCAGTCCCAGATAACTCAGTGGGAGACTTTAGAGAAGAGTTAATAAAATGATTGATTTACAGCTGGAAAAAATTAGAGCCTGAAAACTGGCAGGCTGACATTGTTTGAAAGATGTGCTAGAAACCTCCCCCACTTTTTTATTTGAGAAGAAGGTCATTTGCACCTAAATTTGGAGCTTGCAGCACTTGAACTGGTATTTTGAGGGACTCACTGTCAGTTACCCTTCATGGGAAACAGTTGTCAAACTATTATCATCCTAATTTAGCTATGCAAAAATAGATCTGAAAAGTCTGTACCTTCTTAGGGGAAGGAGTGGGTTTAAAATACTTTATTTTCATTTACCAGCTGTGGATCAGACCCAAAACCTTTATGTGTTTCTTATTGCTGGGTTTGAGTGCAGCGTGTTTTCTTTACTTGTTAGGAAAAACTGTCAACTTTGTCTCAACTCTGTATATATTTTTATGGTGGTTTACAAGCACAAGGCAAACTAAGGGTCCTTTCACAACTTTTGGAGCTGGTCCATCATATTTTTTTTTAAGAATTTACTTTGTAAAAATACTTCTTAAGGTTGAAACACATGATTTACTGTTGATAGGAACAAAATCCCAGGGACACTGCATTGTGTCTTTGCAGAGAAATTGTATTTTTTTTTTAATGAAATTTCTCAGGCACAATGGTAGAGGCAGCTCCAGGAGTGTTTGCACCCCAGTGGTCTGCAGCAAAAGGCAAAGGCATCCATAAAAAGTAGATGTTGAGAGGCAGCACTTTTATGCTTTCAATCTTCAACCACTCATTTAAAAACAGATTTTTATTTTTGGTGTCAGTATGTTTGATCCATCAGTTATACAGCTAATAAGGCACAAGTCTGGCTTTCAGAAATCTTTCATGGCCTTCCAAAGACGTAACAGAACTTGCTCCAGACTGGATTTGACTCAGACTAGACATGAAAAAAAACACATTCACAAATACATGTGTGAGCTGAGGGTAATCATGTAAGATGCAATGAGCTGAAATTAGAAGGACATGGGGTTTATTGCAGATGAAGAAAAAAGAAAGGAAAATAAGGCCAAACATCAGCAATGTATGCTTGAAACAACCACAAACATGGAGACATTATGTGCAAAGCTCATCTCTGTTATTGAAGCCACTTCAGAAAGCAAGTGTCTGAAAAAGAGCAACACTGATGAACTTTAGGCTCAGGAAAAAAATGCAGACTCTGTGTTGGCTTTTGCATGAGATAATTATCAAGCTGTTTGTGTTTTTAGAGAAGAATAGAAAGGATCCAGGTAAACTACAGAGGGAGAGCAGCTGAAGAAGTTCAAAAATTTTCTGCTGTTTGAATCTAATGGACTCTGAAGCCAGATGAGTTTTACCAAAAACTCATATCTTTATTTAAGACACACAGAGATCTTATCTTCATCAGACAAAGTCACTGGTATATCAACAGTCTGTTATCACAGCCTTTGGAGTTTTGTCAAGTAAATCTACTTAAGGAGTTGTTCTCTATGCTAAAAACCTCCTAAACAACTCAACAACTCTCCCACGCTAAAAATAGCCCTCAGTTTTACCTAAATGTATGCTGCCATGTCAAATAATTCCATTTCCTCCCTGGGAATGAGAGCCAAGTGATGGCCTTTGAATAAGGAGGCTTTTGACAGTGTTTGGATTGATGCTCTCCTAACTTAGGGCAGTGCTGCCTGGAGGAAAACACCAAGTGAAAGGTGTAATTTCAATATACACTTGGTTGAAAACACCTCATGAGAACAGAAATGATCTGAACAAGCCATGTAGCTGATTAGGAGCCCAGCAATGGAACATTCAGTGAGAGCTGTAAAACGGGACATTTTAGAAGAACACAAATGCACAAGCACCACATCAAAACTAATTGACTGAAAAATGGTCTGGTGTAAAAATGGATCACAAGTTAAACATGGGCCAAAATCACAATATAATGCAAATTCTCAGTCAGGGATGTGCAAAGAGAACTTCTTTGCTTCCTCAGTGTGTTTGAGGTCTGTCAGAAACACCAGGTCCCACTGTGAATCCAGAAGAGCTGAGAGGGATGAGCTCCAGGCTGAGGGTCAGGAGAGGGCTGTGAAGTGCAGGAGCAGCTGAGGGAGGTGAAGGGGTTTGGTGCAGAGCAGAGGGGCAGGAGGTGACTCTGGGGCAGGTCAGTGGTGCCTGCTGCCTGCACACTGCAGGAAGGAGAAGCCCTCAGCACTGCCTGGGGTTCTGCAGCTGGGGGAGGAGTGGAGTGGGTGAATCTCTCCCCTTTCTCTGGAGAACTCCTTGGAAAAGCTCAGTGTGAAGTTTACCCCCAGTGCCATTTCCCAGGGGGATGCTGCTCCTGCCTCTGGCCCTGGCAGCAGCAAGGTCCCAGCAGGGACTGGGAAGTGCCACCACTTAATGATTTTGTGGTTCAAGAATTCTTCACCTGGAGCATTTTCGTGATACCAACTTCTTTCTAATGCAAATGTTTGTATCTTTGTAAAATGTTGTTTTTAATTGAATATTTTCTAACCACAATGGAAGTTTTTCTTTCCTTTTATACTGCTGGGCTTTTAGTGTTTGCCATTTCTGGGGAGGTGAGCTACAATGATTAGCAGAGCAGGCAGTCAGGCAATCCTTTAAATGTCAGACTGATCTTTTTTCTTTAAATTAAACCCCCAACTAAAACAGAAACCAGCAGCTCAGGGGTGGAAGCCACAGGAAGATTATTGTTAAGAAGAGAAGAACAAGAGCATAAAATGTATAGCTTTTGAAATGTCTTTTCTGTAATGACACAGTAAATGGCAGAATAAATTAAAGATATTTCTGCCAGTCTAAAGATACTGATTTAGGAAGCCAAGGTTGCCTAATGGACTGGAATATCATCTCTATGTTTTCAATTTCCTCCATTTTACCCAAATCATTCACTTCAATAATTAAGGGATAATGAACCGAACAGTTTTCCCCTTTATTACCAGCTCTCTCTGGATAAAGATTCAAAACAATAATTAAAAATAAAAAGGAATCCTGTCTACAGAAGATGTCTGCAGATAATGGGAGTATCCTTCACTTTCCCTCTCTGGGGTTTCCTGGCTGCCCTTCTATCACTGCCATTCCTCAGGATGCTCTTGGGGCCATCCCATTCAGGATGATCCATCCAGACCCACAGTCCCCACACAGACACAGCCTGCTGCCCAGGAAATGGCTTTGTGTCCATCCACACACACAACATCATCGATTAGGTAGAAAGAAAAATGGGCTAATCTCAATGACAGCACTTCTTAAACTTGCCTTGACCTCTCCTGACGCCGTCACCTCTCGGATCCTCTTCCTTGCCCAGTCTGGGACAAGGATCAGGGAAGGGCAGGGCTGGCCTTGGCCAAGGGCCTGTGCAGAAAAGGGGATTTTCCACAAAATCTGCACTTCCTGCAGGTTTTTAAAAATCTAGTTTGAAAGCAGAATGAACAGTGAGCAGTTCATTCAGGAAAGCATTCTTCCCATTCTGGATGGATTCACAGCCCCTGTGTGGGCATTTCCCTGAAGCCAGGAGCTGCCCTTCCCTCCCTGTCCCCAGAGGGACACAGATGTCCCCAGCAGGGGCTCTGTGCCTGCCAGTGATCCCAGCCCTGTGCAGCTCTCCTGGCCCATGACCAGCACTCAGCTCTGTCCTGCAAGGAGACTGAGCCCCTCCCAACATCTCAAAGACAAGACTTGGGCTTTCCCAGGACCAGGATTTTTAAAAGTGGTTTGTGTAACAAAAGTGTCAATCGAGACAGATCAACATCTGGTATTTTTAAGGGAGCAAAATTCCTTTTGTTTATTTTCCTAAAATCCACCCAATGCCCATTGGCTTCCCTCACCACAGACTGCTGCCTCGGACCACCAGGGGCATGGATAAATTAGTTATGAGATTTTCCAAGCAGTAAACTTTCTTCTTTAAAAAAAAAAAAAAAAAAAAAAAAAGAAAAAGAAACAGCAGTTATCTAAGAGCTTTCCATGCTGGAGTCTGGGAGCTTTTCAGAGCTATGAAGTATTTATTTTAAGGCTTTTTTTTTTTTTTTTTTTTTTTTTTTTCCATTAGGTCCTAATTCTCAATATTTTATAAGAAGTTAAATTATCCAGGAGAAGTGAGTTTTCATTTTGGGGGAAAATAAAAATCCCAAAAGGCATTTGCCTAATTAGAAAATAACCATCAAGCACAGAGTGCAAAGAGTATTTTGGATGGAGAGAACTGAGCACAGACGGAACCAAACACAGACTTTAAAAAATCAGAACTGTTTGTTTTTCCTTCAAAGAGGATCAGTTTTAAGAACTGAGCAGTTAATTTAGACTCCTTTATATTTCATCCCAAAAGCAAAGAAGTGCTTTTTATTCTTTCCTTTCAATACCACTTCCTTCTCTGAGCCCTTTTGCTGGACCAAGCCCCTCCAGGCTCCCCAAGTGCCTTCATCCCACCATGTTCCCCACAGCATTTCTCTGAACAAGCCCAGGGCAAGGAAGAATTTGAGGGTCCAAATTTAAGCTGTAGTCCCAGGACTGTCTATTCAAACCTTGCAGCTCTTAAATACTATTTCTGTGTAGTACTATTTCTGCTCAGGCAGAAGGGAGGGGAGAGGGGCTGAGAGGAGGGGATGTGTTTTATCAGAAAACAGGTAAAACACCAATTCCAGCTCTTCTCATGTCAGTTTGGCTGGAGCACATTGTGGTGTGCCTTGGCTCAAATAAAACTCATGGGCAAACAACAGAAAGTTCCACCCCAGGAGGAGGGAAGGAGTGCTGGCCCAGGTGTGGGGCACAGGGGACACCAGTGAGTGGAAGGTGGCCCTTGGGCACCCCTCTGAATGGTCCTTGGTGGGAACAGACAGATTTCTATCTGTTCATTTTAGACTGAACACTACTGGGGAAGCCCATCCTTGGCTCATTTCAGACCTTGCCTAAGCACAGAAATATTTCCCCTGTGACCCAGTTCTGTGTCAGAGCTCTCTGGGCTCTGCTGCCCTACCCAAGGCATCCCAGTGTCACGAGATGTCACAATTGTCCCACAGAGCTTGGCAGAGGCTGAGCTGCAGCCCAGGGAGCAGCACTCACATGGGCAGGGGTTGATGAACGCTGGGACACTGCAGCTTGGGGGGTTGGAATTTGCCATAACTTTGCTCATTAATTACATTCCAAGGGTATTAATTATGAGCTCACTTGTGGACATTAGGCTGTTTCACTGTCCAAGAGGCAAAGCTGGGCTGGACACAAAGAGCTGGAGGTTTGTGCTTCCCTCTGATGAACCAGCCACCTTCCCTCTATCTCCATCCCACCCCCTCTTTGTCCCCCAAATCAGGAAAGAATTTGCATTATTCCTCTGAAAGCATTAATTGAGAGGAGAACAAATGGAGTTCCAGGCAATTTGAAGAAGCCTCATTACTGACTGAGGGCTTGTTTTGAAGCAGTGTCCATCAACACAACAATTGCACTGCCCTGGCCCAGCACCAAAACTGTGCTGGGGCAGGAGGGACGGGTTTTGTTCTCCAGGAGACAGTTGTGCACCTCTAATGATGACCATTGCAGCCAGCCCCTGGCTGATTGCTGCACAGTCCAGTGCATCCTTTCCAGCATTAAACCCTTATTATCCAGCAGCAGGATGAGGTCCAGGGCCCGGGACAGGCTGGGCTCCACTCTGTGCCGTGGCTCCAGACAATGTCACACTTCTCTGCCTGGAGACCACCCCAGCAGGAGGTGCCACTTGCAATTAGGATGGGTTTTTTCTGCTCTGCCTTTTTCCCAGCTGGAGGAGAGCTCCAGCTTGGGCCAGGGTGAGCTGTGAATGCTTTGCAGAGAGCCCAAAGGGATGAAGTGCCTTCTGCATCTCTGCACAGGAAGGGGGCACAGGGAAGGCTGCACAGGTTTTCAGCTGGGCTCTGCAACAGCTCCTGGAGCTTTTCTGTTTTTCTCTTTCCCCTTGCTTCTCTCCTTTCCCTTTGACCCAAATTCCCATCTTCAGTCACTTTGCAATTCCTTGGATGGGATCCTCTGTCCCCAGGCATGTTAGGTGTCTAAGAAAGGTGCAAAAGTCAATGTGGAAACACAGGAGTCTAAGACAGGGTTAATGCTGCTCCTGCCCCTCTCCATTGCCTTTATGGACATCAACCCATGGACCTCCTTTCCCCATAACTCACAGCCTTAAGGTGTTGCATTATCCTGAGTTGGCTGGTAATCCTTGAACAGGTGAGAAGGATGAAAGGGATAGAAAGAGAAGAGGTTTTTCCAGCAGCATCCAAGGCTGCTTGGACCCAGAGATTTTGCTTTCAGCCCATCTGTGCTTTCTGGTTGAGCAGTATGAGGGAGAGCAGAATAAGCTGCCACTGGGCCAGCAGACTTCTCCCCTGGTGCTGGACAAGCTCTGTGGGATGATCACTGAGTTCAGACAGAGCTTAGGGACATCCTGTCAGGGGTAAGGGCAATCCTTTCAACAGCTTGCTTTGTGTTTGCTGGTTTTAACTGAGGCTGAAATAGCAGTGTGATGGAAAAGGAGCTGGGCTGAGCCTGCTGTGGGTAAAAGCTTTGGTAGCCTGAGCTCTACATATGCAGCTCATCACCACCACAGTCCTCCTACAAGTGCCCAGCTGATTCAAAGTGGTTCTCAAACAATCCAATAGTAACTGTTTTCTCTAAACATTTACAACCAACAAAATGTGCCTGTGTACACTCAGCAGAGAGCCAAAGAGAAGAGCAGCAGCTGCTCCCTGTGTTCCTGCTGCAGCTTGTATATATTGCAGTGCTTTTTAAAGCATCTATTTACATTCTCAATTTTGGATACCTCTCCACTTCCTGAGAAGGCTTGGCCAGCTCCAGTCCTGGTGCAGAGAGGGTGCATTGTCCTGACAGGGGCACAGCCACCCTCCTCTCTGCAGGCAGAGGGGTGACCTGGGCTCTTTTTCCATGGCACACACGTGGATCTCCTGCTTTGCTTGTGACACTGTGTTGATTTTTGCCCTTTCTTTTTTATATTCTCTGTGTTCTTCACACATATGTTTGCAGCTTTGTAGTCTATTACTGTAACTCAGCTTCAGTATTTTCCTAGGCAGAAAGACAAAACACATTCCAAAACCCCTGTCCTATCTTGGTTCTCCTTAGAAACCAAGGTTGAGACCAGCTCTTTGAGACATGTTTTTATAAACAACATTTAGTCCTCATCTGAAGGGGGAAGATTTAGAAGGTGCTAGAGATGGGGGATGACTTCACTGAGTGTGGTTCTAATTGGGGATTATTGTCAGATATGATAATTTGCAAAATCTATAAAAATTGTATACACATTATGCAGGGGGTGCATTTTGGTGTTTTCCACCTCATAAATTATGCCTTACATAAAGGCATCTCTGTATCACCCTATTATGTACCTTCTTATCACCCTAACTGTGTCTGGCTCACAATTCTAGAACCAGCAAAAAAGGCATCACTTGGCACTGGCCAAAAAAAGGCACTGGCACCTGGCAGCCTCACTGAAGTGTCCAGGCTGTGGTCTGTGCTGGCCACTCAAGCACCCCCAGAGGTCCCTGGGGCCTCCCCACCTCTTGCCCAGCAGGCAGGGATGTGCTGGGGAATGGTGAACATCATGCACATGGGGCAGCTCAAGCTCAGAGCCATGGGGACCCACCTTGGGCATCCCAGTTTCACTGCAGGTCAGAATGGCAGCACTGCAGCTCCTCTGCCTCCAAACTGCAGCACAGCCACTCACAGGAAGCTCAGAGTCTTTCAGAGCTGGATAAATTGTGTTGGCTTCAGCAGTGAGCATCAGCCCATCACAAAGGGATGCAGGAAGCAGTCTGGGCTCTCTGCTCAGCAGGAGCCAGGGGTGTCACCAGCTCCTTCTGGGAAGTAATGAAGCTACTGAAAGCTGGGAGGAGAGAAAGTGCCATCCAGCCCATGCTGGGCTCTGGGGAGCTGTACTTTTATCAGACAGCATGGCATAATTTCAGTCTTTCCCTCCTTAATGATGTCTTGGAGCAGCACAATTCCCATCTCATTCCCTGCTGATGAGATCTTATTGCCCAATTCTGCCAAGAGAGCAAAAGGACAGGCAGCTGTCTGTGTCCTCCTTAGCATCACACTGCACACACCAGGATGAGTGTCCCTGCTCCTCCACGTGGGACATGGCCAGGAGAGGTGTCTGCAGCCATCTCACTCCTCCTGGCACCAGGGCAGCCTTGCATTACAGCTGCCCATGGGTGTTTTTGGTGAGAAGGCAGCATGGCAGTGTCCCATCTCTGGGAAAGTGCTGTTGGATGGGCCAGTCAGAGTTCTGCTGAGCAAGGAGCTCCCAGAGCATCCCCAGAGCATATCCCAGAGCACAGCCCATGCTGGAGCAGGACCCAGTGCCAAGGGAGGGACAGACAGACAGACAGCTGACAGCTCTCAGGGGGATCTGATGGGAAATTCTCCTGAATTCTTACCCTGTGTTGTGTCAAGGATAAAATTCCTTCTGAAAGACAGCCCTGAAGCTGATGGGTGTGGGTTACAAGGAGGCATGAATGCTCCCTACAAGGTTAACACTTTGCTCATTGCAAAATAGAAAATATGTGAGACTGCTGAGGCAGGTTTTGGAATCTCAGAGCTTTCTGATTTCTGCTAACACCATCTTGAAGCTGCAGAAGGTCAGGGGAAGAAGAAAAGGGCACTCTGGGGTTGTATCTGATGTCTCCCCTTCTTTCCCTTCTTTTTTCCCTTCCTTTGCGTGGAGGGGATCCACAAAGCAAAAAGATGTACAGTTATATTTGTTTCATTCCAGGTGTTTTTTTCTTTGGATGAAAAGTTAAAAATCCTTTCCATATAGCAAGACACAAGTGATCTTACATATTAAACAAAATGCTGACTATTTAAGGCCAAAACCATCCACAGGGTATTTTCAGAGCATTGCCCCAGGACCAGAAGGCAATTGGAATATCCTGTGCAATGTGATAAAATATCCTACAGCTCCTTCTGCAGGGCATGATCCCATAAACCCAGGTGTTCCCCTGGTACAGCACAGGCACCTCCTTCTCTCCCCCAAGCTGCCTCCCATTCACTTTAATTATCTGGTGCACCACAGCAGGTATCCTGCACGCTCAGTCACCTTTAATGGCTGCTCAACAGGAGAGATTTAATTAAATTAGCAAGTTCAAAAACAAATGTGGAAATGAAGAGAAAATAGGCCTGGCATGTTAAACATTAAAATCTTCATCACTTAACAGTGACATGAACAAGTGATGTTCACTGCTAATTTTCCAAATGACCAAGTCTGATATCTGGTGGAGACACAGGGATTTCTGGTAATTCTCTTTTGATGATTTCCCTTTACATGATGGAAGATGGGACCTGCTCACCAGTGACACTTGGACCCAAGAGGAGAGGCAATTCTTTATGGAACATGAGTTCAGGTTTTGTCTTGGTGCAGCATCAGTGTGAGCAGAGACCGAGACAGAGGGAGGGCAAAGTGTTTTAATCAGAGAGCAGGTTCTGGTTCCAGGCTCAGGCTGATAGCTCTGCTTCCGTGTGGCAGCACCTCCAGAGAGAACATAAAGACCTGAGTGGTGTAAAGCACTGCAATTTCATAGCAGTTAACAGCAAGAGACCATAAAAGCTACTCTGCTTTTTGCTGTAGCCTCCCCTTGAAGATCCATTTTCTCATGCCCACGTGAATCTCTGATGAATTCCTAAAAGCCATGAGTTTATTTATATTTCTGTGCCTCTCATTGCTGTTTCCTTGTCCCCTGTTAACTGCCACCACCTGCTTTCACCTCTGTGAGTTGTGCTGAGCATCCCATCTTGGACTCTGCCTTCACTCCCAGATTTCATAAATAAACCTCACAGGAGCAGGCAGTGAGAGCTGACAGTGACTGCAGTGTCTCTCTCCATCAGTGTTTGATGTGTAGGAGCTTTGCCCTCCCCTGGCAGCTTTATTTTCTCCCTGCTCACCTTCCAGAGCAGCCATCCCTTTGTGGTTTTCCCTGAGCACAGTTTGTGGCTGGTTGAGGGTGTGCAGGTGTTTGCAGATGTGTTCTGGGAGCACACCTGTGTGTGTGGGACGTGACAGGACACGCTGTGCCCCAGCCTGAGCACAGAGAGCTGCTGCCTCTGCCTGGATTTGTGCTGTGGTTGCTGTGGGGGTGGATAACACCTGCCCAGAAGGACACAGGGACCAAATGGAGGGAGAGGGCTCTGCCTGTGCTGGGCTCCCCTTTCTGCATCACAGCACTGGCCTCTGCTCAGGCAGAGAGGACTTTTGGACACTGAAATTATTATAAGTGTGCATTTCATTGCCTGTTTTGTCCTCCTAAGTCCCAAACCTCTAAAAAGGCAACCTCAGCTCCAAAGGGTTTGCAGCAATACCCAACAGTGCCTCCCCACAGTGGTTACAGACAATTAACCCTGCAGCAGGTGATTCATTAGTGCATGGAGCATCCCAGCCAGAGACAGCAGGCTCAGCTGTGATGCACTGCTGAGACTGGAACAGCACTTCAGGCACTTGGGTGGCTCTGTCCTCTTGTTTCCATGTGTGTCTGTCACAGAATCACAGAACATCTGGGTTTGGATGGGACCTTTACGCACCATGGGCAGGGACACCTTCCACTAGACCAGCTTGCTCAGAGCCCCATTCAGCCTGGCACTGAAAGTCTCCAGCAATGGGACATCCTGTGCCCTATTCTGCTGGAAATTAAAGCACTTTTCTGTCACCCCATTGTGCCTCAGGCAATACCCACAGGAGATGCTGTCAGAGTGAGAGTCCAGCCCCCAGCTGTGGGGAGCTCAGGCTGCTTGCACCCTTTATTGTGGTGTTCAGCCCTTCTCTGCAGATGTGGAGGGGCTGGCTGGACTTCCCCAACACGCAGGAGGGGTCTCCTGTCCTTCAGTGTCAGTGCTGCACCTTGGCAAGCTGAGGGGAGCAGCAGTGGGACAGTTAATGTGGAAGGTTAATTTTCCTTAAATTCCTGAAGGTAGATTTCAAATACTTTGTTTCAGCTAAGCAAAGAGGATAAGCCAGCACCAAGGCATTGATTGAAATCCATGGTGATTCCTGGGCTGTGCTACACAACATGTTCAGCTCTGGTACAGGAAACTGTCACTGCAAAAACCTTCCAGCCCTTTGGTGCAGGGCTTGGCAGTGGGCTTCTCTAAAGCCTGGGTGCACACAGATTTTGGGAGAGGGTGAAAAGTCTGTCCTGGTTTGAAGGACAGGTGTCTGCCAATAAAGGCAGAAGCTTCTCTTTGAAATGGAGAATGTAAACCCCCCCCCTCCAAATTATTATAATTTTGAAATGAAGGGGCTCTCAGGCAAAGATATGGGAATTAGGAATAACAGTTCTTTACTAGGAAAATTAAAATAGAAATATAGTATTACAAAGAACAATCCCAAACCCTGCCAGAGTCAGAATCCAAGCTGACACCCGTCAGTCAGTCAGGGTGTTGGCACAGTCCCATTCCATGGTGGCTGCATCCTCCTGCAGTGGCAGATGTGGCTCAGCTGGAGCAGTGCTCCTGGAGAAGGGGCAGTTTCCTCTGAAGGTGCAGGGATGATGTGGAAAGGTCTGGCTTTCCTCTGGAATGCAGTGGAAAGAAGGTGCCTTGGTGTCCAAAATGTCAGTTTTTCTCTGGGTAGGAAAGGCTTGGCTCCTGCCCTGGCTGGAGCATCTCCCATGGGATGATGGAATTTTATCAGCCATGCCCTGGGACTCACTGGCCATGAACAGGAGATCTCTCCTGGAGGGAGGATGGGCTGTGGAAAGATAAAGGTGATTGCCCCAGCTGGTTTAAAGCTGCCCATGAGCAGATAATGTGTGCCAGGAGATCAGGGGCACTGCCCCACCCGGCTTCAGCAGATGGGGACAGAATTCACATTTCTGGTCACATCCTGTATTGGAAGCCAGGACAAGTGCCAAGGACACTCTTGCTGCTGCAGTGGCTGCTGGGCAGCTGAAAGGCTGTTAACACAGAGTGTGAGACTCAGCAGTGTCCCTGCACAGAATAACTCAAAAGGACTTCCTTTGGGGTGTGATAAAAACCACTTTGTGCTCCTCAGCAGCCTGGCTGATGGGCTCACTCCATGTGGTCCATGCAGTTATCTCTGTTCTCTGTCAGGGAAACTGAGGCACCATGAAATGAAAAGAACACAGTCAAACCCTCTGGCTCTTTAAAGGAGAGGCCTCTGTTGTCTTCCCAGGGCTGACAGGACATGGAACAGGGACATGGGCACTTTGCACTCTTGGTCAGGACTCAGGGACATCCCAGGCAAACTCAGAAGTGCCCAAAAGGTCCATTCCCAAAAGGTCACCTCTCCATGCTCCCATGGAGAGGGTGATGAGCTCTTGGCTCCCCTGGGTGTGCCAGGAGGATGCTGTGGTGACTCCTTGTGAGCACTGAGCTGGAGCAGGCAGGAGGGAGTGCCTTTCCCCTCCAGCTGCCATCAGTGCTGTCCCAGCTCCAGGAGGGTCTGTGCCATCGAGGTACTTCATTTATGAAATTAATTTAAATTAATAAAATAATTAATAAATCTGCCTGCAGCAGAGCCCTGGTGCTGCTCACAGCTGGGGCAGCTGCTGCTCAAAGCCTCAGTTGGATTTAGTTTAGGTTTCAAAGGCAACATATAAACATTCCCAGTGAAGACACTTCTTCTGAGGGGCTCAGCCAAGTGGGGTTTCCTTCTTGGTGTTTATGGGAAAGCATTTTGTTTAGATAGAAAAGCAAATAAGCAAATCCCCACATTCCTCTCTGGCACATCTCAGCCAGCTCACTAGCCCCTGGGATGGAGATTTAGCACAAGCTCCAGGGAAATTTGCATTAACAATCCCTTATGAACCCCTGGCTGTGTGTCTGTGGGGCAGAGGCACCACAGCCTGGTTTAGGTGCTGGAGGAGGGTGGGAATCACCACTGGTGGTGCAGCCTGCAAACCAGGAGTTGCCCTGAGATCCACTACAGCACAAAAAGCCTCTTTTAAGGACTCTCCTTGTCCCTGACTCAAACCCACAGCCTGCCTACAGCCCAGGAAGGTTAGAAAAGCTGATATTGCTTGCACTGTGTCCTCAAGAACTATGAAATAAGAATGAGTTTCCAATTCTGCCCCTCAGGGCAGGTTGAAAATTCACCTCTACATGAACACCAGAGAAAAAGATTTACACCCATGTTGTACCACTCAAAATAGGCTTTAAATGAGAATTAATTGGTATCTATACCTCTGAGCAAGGTGAATTTCCCCTGGGCCTGAATAAGTTCTGCCTAAGCCTTTTGTGGAGTTATTATTTCTTTCATTCAAGGGGTAGAAGAAGGGATGAAAATCTCCACTGAGAACAGCTGGCTGATTTTTGCTCTTTATTTATAACAACTCAGGTCAACATCTGATTTCTGGCAAGCAAAGCCCCAACATCTGCAGGAGGAGAGGCCTCTGCCCCCTAGCCTTCTGGAATTTTCCAGCTAATGGGAGATATTCCCCCAGTTAATGACAGAGTCTGTCCAGTAGGGATGGGGTGAGCAGGTAGTCATTTTTTGGATGCATAGTTGGGTATCACAGGGCAAGTGATTGAGGGAAAACCCAACCTCATGCAGAGGTGGACTCCACAATCACACTCCAAGAGCCAGGGTTTGTTTGTGGGTCTGCCTTAAGGAACAGGAACCTGCTAATCTCACATTGGCTGTGTCCAGTTTGCTCCCTGATCTATGGGACAGTACAGGGGAAGGGTCTGATGTCACTCCCACACCCCACTGATCTACAAAGATCTCCCATCAGTCCAGAAACACTGATACCATGGTCTTCTCAGCAGCAAATCCCCCTCAGCTTTGTGCAGCAGGTCAGTAAAGCTGCTTATCCCCACACCTGGGCAAGACAAGGTCCAGTGCTGAGAAGTGGCTTCTGCAGCTCATCCATTCAGCACCTTCTTAAGGGCTGGTCCTTCACCTCCATACCCTTAGGACTTGACTCCAAATGCTTCCAGAAGTCCTTTTATAGCAGATCAGCTGCATCAGCATGACATGAGACAGTTGGGATGCCCCCAGGGAACCTGCAGAGCACTGACTGCATTTCCACTGATACTCACAGGACTGGCACTGGGGGTGAAGGTGAAGAGCAAAAGCATCAGGACTGACCTCACCTTCAATTGTGATCAAGGTGAAACCCCCAGACAGAGGAGTGGGAAGGACCAAAATTAGTTACAATCAGTCTGAGAGACTCACTGGAGCAGAGATCTGGCAGCTCTCACCTCTGAGCCCCCAAAACCCTCTCCACCCTCAAAGTTCAACCCCAGAAAAAAGGGAGCTGGTTCCTGACTGGGGACATGCTGGGCATCCATGGGAAGGAGGCATTGCAGGGGTTAAGGCTCTTGGCAGCATTTCAGTGGTACGATGCAAT
The DNA here is from genome assembly GCA_030060385.1 of Muscicapa striata striata. Taxonomy (NCBI): domain Eukaryota; kingdom Metazoa; phylum Chordata; class Aves; order Passeriformes; family Muscicapidae; genus Muscicapa; species Muscicapa striata. The sequence goes on along the minus strand of JAREIS010000148.1, from coordinate 2,390,262 downwards.
AAAATATTTTATGGCATTTTTACAATATTGTGCAATGGGATTTCAAAACCTCAAAAGCAAACACTGCTTTGGAGCACGCTGCAGCTGAGGGAGCGAGCCCAGCAGGTGAGGGTTTATCTCCTTCCCCTCCTCTCTCCATCCCTCCCTCCACCCCTGCTGCAGGCAGCAGCTCCTGCCCCCTCCATGGGCCAGCCCAGCCTCCCTGTGCTCCCTGCACATCTGTGCTGGGTTTGTGTGTGTGCCACATTCTTGCACAGTGAGCACATCCAGCGTGCTCCTGCTAACAGCCCCAATAAACACCCGGGCCAAGGGTGCCTGAATATTGCAACAGATTCAACATCCTTCATCCACAGCCTTGGGATTGGTGTAAGAATAACATCTCCTCTGGGATGGGGTTCTGTTGTTGCCTTTGTCCATCAGGCTGTGGCTGTCTGAGCATCCTGGGGAAGAGCATTTCCCCAGACACAGCACATGGGGGTGGCTCAGGACCACAGGGCTGTTCTGAGGATCTTCTGCCACTGCTCCAGAAATGATGTCCCCTCTGAATGTGCTGGAGAAGTAGAAAATTGACTGCAATTCCAAGGTAAATTTGAGCAGGACTGTTTCTGATTCTCAGGGATCAGAGAACACTCCTTACAACATGAAGGATCTTTAATCCCCAAAGCTGGGTGGTGGAAGAGGTCTCTTTTCCTCCCCCAAGTAAGATCTTCCTTCCCCATTTCAACCCTTCTGGTAACAACATGGGGCAGGAATGTACTTTTATAGCAGGGGCAGAAAAGAGGCTCTTCTGTAATCGCTTTATTCCAGGAACTGGCACTCTAAGAAAAAATCCCAAACATCAGAAAGCTTGGCATTAAATTGTACAGATTGGCAACACTACATTCAGAGTGAGGCAAGCTAAGAAAAGCCTAATCCAATCTTGTGCTTTAGAGTAACAGCATCGTGGCAGCAGATTGCCTGGGGTGCTGGAGAGAAAGGCTTGTCCCAGCATGGGATGTGTCCAGGCTCCCAGCAGAGCAGGGAGGGATCCACAGGGATTCCCAGTGTTTGAACTTGTGCAGGCAGAGACATCTCCTGCCATGGCTGATTTGTCTGATCACAGAGCAAATCCCTCTCTCTGATCCCATTGATGGCTCTAAATTGCTTTAACCATTGTGAAATGAGCCACACTATACATTTCCAATGTAAGCAATTTTCTTTTTCCTCCTTAACAGCTCTTTGGCCTGACTTCAGCAGGAGGCTCAGCTCCCTTGGAAGGTGCTGCTGAGGAGCTGGTGTGTGTGAAGACTCACCTGAACTGCTTGTACTCTTGTTTCCTCCTCTGGATTACCTCAGAGTCTTTTATTACTGAGCTCCAGCTGTGCCCAGAGATTCCTTGCTGTGGATGCTGCTCACACTCCCCTTGGTTTGGAGTGGGGTAATTTCAGCCTCATTAGGCAAGAGGGAAGAGGATGGTCTGAATGGGGTCAGATGCCACATTGGGGCTGGACACCTCTGAAAGTGTCTGGCTCTTCCCAAAACCCCCTTGGCTGCCTGATGGGAAATGTTGGGAGTTTCCACCCCTCCCATAAATCCTGGTTGTTCCAGCTCCTCCTTCTCTGCAGCATCACTTCTCTGTGCCAAAGCAACTCCGTGGGTTGAAGCAACAAGAAGAGTTGTATCTTAAATTGTATGAAGTCACCAGCACATTTGTTACTCTGAGAGTTTCTTCACCCTCCCAGTTTTCAGCATCCCTGTACCCTTAGACTTCACATTTTTTACATTAGAATGGGTCAAACCTGGTAAAAATTTCCACACCAAAACTTTGAGCAAAATTAAAATGACAGCATTTGTCAGCCAGAATGAATTTTTTGCTGCTGGGAAAGATATTATTTGAAAGCCCAAAATTTCCACACAGTGGGAATTTTCCAGTCAAATGGTTCCCAATTCAATTTTTTCATGAAATGTTAAAAAAAAAAAAAAATCCTAGCCATACCTAGTTATATTTCCCTTAAAATTCTGAATTTCTCCGTTTTTCAAGTCAAATTTGAGGAAAGTATCTCTGATTGGAAAATTCTGGAGGAACATTCTGCTGGAAAATACCATTCTCCTTGGCAGAGGAAATTCCCAAAGTGACTCCTCAGGCTGTGACTCCTCTCAAGCCAAAGAACATTTCCCTGGGGAGCTGCTGTTGGCCTGATGTTGGAGCCTGGGCATTATCCTGCTCACACACATAAATCCTGGGTACCTGTGGGTGTCCAGTGTCTCATCCATCCCAGTGTTCCCAGTGTCTCAGTGTTCATCCATCCTTAGCACAATCTGCCTCTCACTCTGGGATTTCCCATGGAGTCTTTTGGTGAAACTCTACCAGAGCTGCAGAGGGCTCTGGAATCCTGGAGAACTTTGGATGGAAAGCAGGAGCCCTGCAAAGGGACAGGCTGGAGCTCAGCTGTGCCAGGGACAATGCTGGCTGGTGGCAGAAGGTGACAAATGTCCTCATGGACAAATGTCCTCTCCATCACCTTCCTGAGCTGCTCAGTGCTTGTTTGCAAAGCCCTGTCAAGTCACAAGCCCCAACCCTTTAAATAAAAAAAGAAAACTCCTTGGCTTGGAGGGAACAGAAGGTTATTACAAGTGATAGGAAGGTGTCCTGGTTTGAAGGACAGGTGTCTGCCAATAAAGGCAGGACCTTCTCTTTGAAATGGAGAATGTAAACCCCCTTCCTCCAAAATATTATAATTTTCAAATGAAGGGGCTCTCAGGCACAGATATGGGAATTAGGAATAACAGTTGTTTACTAGGAAAATTAAAATAGAAATACAGTATTACAAAGAACAATCCCAAACCCTACCAGAGTCAGAATCCAAGCTGACACCCGTCAGTCAGTCAGGGTGTTGGCACAGTCCCATTCCATGGTGGCTGCATCCTCCTGCAGTGGCAGATGTGGCTCAGCTGGAGCAGTGCTCCTGGAGAAGGTGCAGTTTCCTCTGAAGGTGCAGGGATGATGTGGAAAGGTCTGGCTTTCCTCTGGAATCCAGTGGAAAGAAGGTACCTTGGTGTCCAAAATGTCAGTTTTTATCTGGGTAGGAAAGGCTTGGCTCCTGCCCTGGCTGGAGCATCTCCCATGGGATGATGGAATTTTATCAGCCATGCCCTGGGACTCACTGGCCATGAACAGGAGATCTCTCCTGGAGGGAGGATGGGCTGTGGAAAGATAAAGATGATTGCCCCAGCTGGTTTTTAACACCTGGCCCATGAACAGGAGATCTCTCCTGGAGGGAGGATGGGCTGTGGCAAAGATAAAGATGATTGCCCCAGCTGGTTTAAAGCTGCCCATGAGCAGATAATGTGTGCCAGGAGATCAGGGGCACTGCCCCACCCGGCTCCAACAGATGGGGACAGAATTCACATTGCTGGTCACATCAACCCAACACAGAAGGCAGAAGGGGAAGTTTGGTCTCCTTTGAAGCAGCTGTGACTCCAGCATTGGGCACGTTCACACTCACCATGGGGGATCACAGCTGATGCCCCTTGCAGCTCATGTAGTCCCAGTGAGTGCAGAACTCTTCCCTTTTGCCTGTGGATTTCTCCAAGTTCCCCCTGGCACCTCACAGAGTGTCCAGCTTCCCCTCCCAGTGGTTTTCCTTACAACACGAGGCTTTTGATGCCCAAAGCACCTGCAGCTCACCTTGAGCACTTCTGCCTTCAAGGATCCTTGCAAAGCATCTGCTGGTGGCAGCAGTTTCCTGGGAGAGCTGGGGCTGTGCCTGGACACCCCTCTGGGCATGCTGGCTTCCAGGCCAGCTGCTACCAATGGCATCAGAACTTGGATTACATTGATCCGTGTGCCACTGCCCAACTGAAACCCTGCTCCCTGAGGGAGGCTCAGCTTAATTGGCAGTGGTTGTTAATATTGTATTATTGGCAGCCAGATGGTCCAGAGACAGGCAGCTTTCATACATTTTACTGATATCCTTCAGTGGAAAATCATTTCCACTTATCTTTCATCCTCACATGCTTCATGGAACAAAGTGTTACCAGGAGCACCCTCCACCACAGGCAAAGTCACCACGAGGAAGTGCCTGGCTGGCAAACAGATGTGGAGAGGTGTCTGTGCTGGATTCAATTAAAACATCTTCATGGAATGGCTGGGGGAGCAGGAAGAGGTGGTGGCTCCTTCCTGCCAAGCCTGGAGAACACCTGGAGTGGTGCTGCTGGAAAGGCTTTACTCCTTGTTCCTTTTGTTTCTCTGTTCCTGACTTTTGGAATGACACTCAAAGAGCTTGCCTTGCACTGGTGGGTGCTTAAAATGCAAAGTCCCCAGAAGCATCACCAAAAACTTTCCAGATGAAGCCTCCAAACACAGAGAGATGGGATCTACCCAGGTTTCTGAGCCCATCAAAGGCTAAAGCTCCTGGGAAGTTTAGGTTAGACACCAGGAAAAAATCCTTCACTGAAAGAGCAATTGGGACTGGGATCATCTGCCCAGGGAGGTGGTGGAGCCATCACCCCTGGGCATGTTTAAAAACAGACTGGACATGGCACTCAGGGCCATGGTTTAGGTGATGAGGAGGTGCTGGGTCACAGTTTGGACTTGATGATCTCAAAAGTCTTTTCCAGCCTGGTTAATTCTGTGATTCTGTGATAGTGCTGGGTAGAAAGTTAGAGGCTCTTCAGGGAGGTTTTTAACCAAGAGCTTTCTGGCTCCCAGAGGAGACTCAGTCCTAGGAATAGCCAGATGGGTACCTCTCCATAGGTCATTTCATTTGATCCTAGTTCTGCCACTGTCCATTACCTCCTGCCCCTGAGATGCAAATGATGGTTGAGATAAACAGAAAGAAGATCCTTGGGCTTTTATTGCCAGAGGAAATTGCCATGGATGGTTCTGTGTGCCCTGGGTGTGCAGGGCTGCCCTCATTGAAGGTCTCCAGAGCTGTTCTCAGTCCTGGCTCTGACACCAGCCCACCTGGTGGCCCTTGGCATGTCCCTGCAGTGCCCCTGACACCCCAGCTCCACCTCTGCCTCAGCCACCTCCGTCTCCTGGGGTCAGCAGGACCTGCAGGAAAGCATCTCCCCAAGGTGTGGTGGTGACAGGGTTAACTGCTGACAAGCCACCACCTCCCTCAGAGCCCCACCAGCACATCACCTCTGTCATTAATTCCCCTCCTAATGAGTATTGCTGCTGGCAGCTCCAGCATGACCTCAGAGCAGGTTTGAGGGTGGGCTGGAGGCTCGAGGGGTGTGGATGGGGAGAAAGTGCTGCTGGTGCCAGGGGCTCTGGGGAAGGAGCTGTACTCAGACCCATGGTACTGCATAAATGTAATGACTCTGCTATTCCTCTGCCCATTGCAGCTTCAGCCCAGCCTCTGTTTTCTCTGTGCAGTGGGAAGGTGCAATTTGGGGGATTTGTTTGGATTTTACCCACCCATGTGCCCAGCCATCCTCCCTTTAATTCTGTGAGCTCTTGGAGCACTGATCCTGCCCCTCCAGCCTCCCCTGATCCCTTAAGTTTTATCTTTCATATTTCCAGACTCTGCCCTGCATTGGTGTGTGACTCTGAACTCCACACAAAGTGTCCCAAGTTCTCCTCCCAGCTCAGGCACACAAAACAATCCTTTTCCAGCCCCAGAACCAAGGACACGCTGCAGCTTCAGCCCCAAAAAGTGCAACCAGCAGCAAATGGAGGAGAGAATCTGGGAGGGTGGGAGTGCAGCAGCTGGAGCTGGAATTGGCCAGTGAAGGGCAGGATGGAAATGGAGCCAAAGTGATCCAAGGGTGAGAACTCGTGACTCGGATCCATCTTGGGTCCATCTTGGCTGGAGCCACGGCCGGGCTCTGGCACTGCCCAAGGTGAATCCTTTGGAGGCCTTGGAATCAATCCCTGCTTTATTGCTGTGACCCTGCCCAGCTCTGCTCCTCTGTTCTCTTTAAGCATCACCCCCTCAGCTCTGCCCCAGACTGGGCAGTGCCACACATCTCCTGGTGCACAGGACACCAAAGCCTGGGGGAAATCTTTGAGCAGACATCAGGTCTCTAACATCACAGATTATTTGGATCCTGCTCAGCATTGCTGGGGTTTGTGCCCTGGGGAAGTTTTAGGAAGCACATTTCCTCAAAGATAAACAAGAATTTCTAAAATGTCCACCCTGTCTCAGGCACAGATTTGGCAAATGAGCAAATTACAAATGGCTGAGTGCAGGCAGTAGAGGAAGGCCAGGACAATGAAGTGCCTCTTTAGGGATCTCATTGCTTAAAACAAGGTGAGCTGAATCCTCTCTGAGTGCTAGTCCTCAGACTACCATGATGACATTTTTGGGACATTGGATGATTCGAGGCTTTCTGTGATTTGCTGTAGAGGTTTTTTATGATTTATCTGAGCTTAGTACAGGGATCCCATTTTCCCCTCACCCTCTTTGCTCAGCCTGTGCTGTTCCAGACCCAGCAATGGGTCCAGTTCTTACAGTAACAGGGTCCAACCACCCCCTGCCCTTTCCCAGGCCACCACCCATGGGAGCATGGGGCATGTATTTGTGTCAGCAGCATGAAAACTTCAGTGCTTGGCCATAATATTTCACTGTCTTGCCCAAGCCTCAAGTAGCTCATCCTTCCAATATTTGCCTGTTGGATAAAGTTTCCCCTCCTCCTGGGACCAGCTGATGAAGAGAGTTAATACAAAGCAAGTTTCTGTGAAAGAAACCAGCCCCAGGTTCAGCTGAAATTTTGGTGAACCCAGTGTTCAGACACCAGCCTCAGACACCTCATCCTGGGTGATGCTCCTCATGTGTCTGGAGCAGCCCAGGGCTGTGCTGCCAGGCAGCAGCTCGAGGATGGAGCCCTGGTTTGTTTTATTTTCCTGCTGACCCACCAGTGAGTGCTCCTCTGATGCCCACGCTGCCACAGCCAGCATGTGCTCCCCAGGTCAGCCACTCACCGGGAACATCACCAGCAAAATAGCAAACAGATGTCATCCAAGATCATTCATAAATATTTTATAGCAGCCTGTGAGCCCTTTGGTGAAAGACAGAGACCTCAGCCCTGCTCCAAGCTAATTACTGAATGCCGACAAATGCTTCTAATTGGGTTGGTGGCAGTGACAATGTTATTGACAGCAACAGGGAGAACAGCCTGCTGGTGTTTATTTGCTTTGCTGTGGATACCCGTGGTAATAAAATGTAAATTGAGGGTGATGCATAAGCCTTGGTGGAGAGCTTCTGTTCTGTCTTATTGAATTAACACAGAAACCTAAGGAAAGAGGGAGAGGTGAGGGGATGCTGCTGGGAGGATGCTGGCCCAAGGCACAGGCAGGAGTCACTTGGCATTGGGTGTTTTCAGCCAGCTGAACCCAAGCAGGCAGCATGGAGTGAGGAGAGGGATATTTTCCAGTAATATAACCCATTTGCTGTCAGACTGAACATCCAAAATCCCATTTTTTCAACTCTTTCCCAGTGACAGAGATGTCAGCAAATAGGAGATATCAAATGAAGGGGGAGAGGGTGCAGGATTCTGTTCCTGGCTGCCCTGTATTTGCCACACACCACACATTTCTCAGAGGCTGCAGCCCTGTCCCCATGTCACCAGGGATGATGTGACACTTGATTTGTTGCCATTTCCAGAGCATTTTGAGGTCTTTGTTTGAAAGGAGCTTTTATTAAACTTCCTACGTGCTAAGAACTGCCTAGAACTAATAAACAGGGTTTAAGGAAAGTAATTTGGGGACATGACAGCAGCTTGGTTCTGTGTGTAACTGTGCCTATGTGTGTGTGTACAAGTGCCTGTAGCTCACAAATTCTCTTGAGACACCCCCCCTCCTTTTGGAAGCAAAAGACTCCCACATGAACATAAGTCTTGAAATGGCAATATTTTAAATGCAAGCATTAATCCCCTCTTCCAGCAGCCCGTTTATTAAAGCTCGGCAAGTTTCATTTTTGAAGCTGGTTTCTCTAGATGTCATTATCCTCCTGCTGCAGCAGATTAGCGGATTGCTGGGAGGATGCAATTTGAGCTCAATTAATTCTGCTTCAAGTCCCAGTTTGGTGTTGCTAAATAGCTCTCAGACCCTCTGATCAGGCTCTCCAACACTCCAGTGCCTCAGGAATGCTGCCTTGGGTTTCTACCCTCCCAGGCACTGGCCCTGTTTGCACCATCACTCCCTCTTTCCTAGAGGGCTTCTGCAGGATTTTTTGCTTAGTTACTCAACCTTCTGTCCAGGGAACAAACACTGAACTGGTCTTGCCAAACACCACCTCAGCATTCAGTTTTTCTTTTTTTTATTTTTTTATTTTTTTCTGTATCACTTCCCTTAAGTCAGTTAAACTGTTGGTGCAGTCATTTCCATGTCTGCTCAGATACAGCCATGAGAGGGAATGGCAGAGCTAAGCAGATAAACTATAAAGCAGTGAAATAAAAGTAGTCACTTCACAAGCAGGTTTTGGTTTGTTGTTTTTTATTCCTTGGGTAAGACTTTCCTTGACTGATATAAGTAGGATTAAACCAGAGGTTGACTAAACCTGCTGTGCCCAGGGCCTGTGGATCCTTGTTCGTGTGCTTGGGTTTGTGTGAGTAGAAATTGGGGTCCTGGCATGTGTGAAGTGAGGAGTGTGTAAATCCCAGCTCATTCTTCCAGGCAGGAATTGTCATTTCTTTATATGTCTTTGAAAAACCTGTAAAACTGGGCCTGGAGCCAGGACTACCCAAATCATTGTTAATCTTGACCTGGTTTACAAACAGGTATCAAGTCCATTTCCTTTGCTCCTGTCCTTCCTCTCTCCTCCCTCCTTGCTCTCCCTCTTGTGCTCACAAATACATACTGCACATCCTCTGTCCTGCTTCCAGCCAGCATCTCTTACAATGACCCCACCTTATTTATTTGTTTCATGTGAATTCAGACCTTACCAGGATATTCAGCAGCCTCCCAGTCTGACATATCTATTTTCACTGGATGCTTGAGAGAGGAGAGTTTGGGTACCAGAAGGCAAATTAAAGCATCATCATCAGCATGGATGTGGAGTAGGTGACTCTTGTGGCTGCTTCATTTCTGAGCAGGGAGGATTTCTGGAATGCAGGCCCTCTGAAGGGGAGAGAGCTGGGGCAGTGGGGGGATGGAGCTCTTTCCAGACATGCAGTGCACTGGGGGTTTCCAGCAGCTGTGCAGAGAGAGCCCTGGCAGCTGCAGACTCATCACCCTCCTCTCTCCAAACTCCCCAACTGCATTGTGACATCCAGAGTGGTAAAACTGTCACTGGCTGCCTGGAGCAGCAGTGGCTGCCCCATTGCTGGAAGTGTCCAAGGCCAGGCTGGACCTGGAGCAACCTGGTCCAAAGGAAGGTGTCCCTGCCCATGGCAGAGGTGGCACTGGATGATCTTTAAAAGTTCTCTTTCAACTCCAACTATTCTGTGATTGCATAAACTCTGAATTGTCAGGTGGGACCACAGAGCCCAAACAACACAAATACTTGCCCTGAGCTCAAAGGCACCAGTTGAAAGGCCTGTGTTGCTCTCTTCTTCCTTGCAGGCTTCTGGATGTCTGGCTTTGCTTCTCTGCTGCCACACACCTGCCCATGTCCTGTGGCATCTCAAAATCCTGTGGCAGGCACAAGATGCAGATGCTGACACTTCCATGCCCTGTCATTGACAACTGTGCCCACAAACCTTTGGAGCTGGTAATGTTTTGCACATGAGCCAAGGACTGTTATTAACAAGATTAGATATCAACATTTTTCACACAGAGGGTGGAAAATTCCTGTTTCAGGCACTGGAACAAGCTCCCCAGGGCAGTAGTCACAACACCATGCCTGACAGAGTTCAGAAGCATTTGGACTCCAATCTCAGGCACATGGTGTGCCCTGCATAGGGCCAGGAGTTGGATTTGATGGTCCCTTCCAACTCAGCATTTTCTGTGATTCTGTGATTCTGTGACTGTCCAAAGATCTGTCATTGCAGATGAGCCTTTCTGAGCACATCTCACCAGCAAAAGGCAGAAAATGCAGCTCAGTGAGAAAGTCAGCCTCAGAGGGATCCCCCTGCACATTCCAGACCTTTAGCCCTCAGACAGCAGCCTGAAAAAATACTTGGTCCTAAAGGTCAGCGTGTGTCACAGCAGTGCCCAGCTGGGGAGTGAAGGGCACAGCTGAGGGATGTGGCTCCAGCCACAGGTGCCACAAACCAGCAGGCTCCCAAAACACCTCTGCTGCCTCAGTGTGCTCTGTTTGCAGTCCCTCTGTGCTTGAGCTGGGACAGAAAACCTTGTCCCTGTCCCTGCTGCACACCCACAGGGAGCAGCCTGTGAGCAGAGTGCAGCAGAGCTGGTGGCAGCAGGACCCTGATCCCTGGCAGGCACAGGGGGACCTTGGCAGGGGTGCCACTGCCTTTGGGGTGTCTGGGTGCCATGGACCTGCTGTCCTGAGCCTTGAGGGGTGCCCACAGCCAAGCACTGCCTGCACTCCATGGCCCTGGCTGTGACAGGGAGGTGACCCTCACCCTGTGCTGTCCCCTCACACTTGCACAGCCAGCAGCACATGCCCTCTTTTGGAATTTCCTCATTCCCTGCATCCTTGTGTTTGAACACACATGTGGGTTGCTTGGCTTTCCCAATGCTGTCCTTCAGACATGGGTGTTGAAATGTGGGGGTGCTCACAGGGATGTGCTCCCACTCCCCAGGGATTTGCTCTGACCCTCCTGTTGCACTGTGAGGTGACACCCCAGCAGGAAATCTGCACCTCCCATGTCCTGCAGCACATCCCTGGTGGGGCTGTGCAGCCCCTGCACTGCTGGCTGGGCAGCTCTGATGGAAGCTGAGCCTGTGCCCATCTCCTCTGCCCTGCTGCTGGATGGCACCTGGGCTGGCAGGGGCTGTGCTGTGCTCACTGCCCTGCCCAGGGCATCACCCAGGGATGCTGGGCTGGCAGGGACAGGGGCTGTGCTCTGCTCACTGCCCTGCCCAGGGCATCACCCAGGGCTGTGCTGTGCTCACTGCCCTGCCCAGGGCATCACCCAGGGGCTGGGCTGGGCTGGCAGGGGCTGTGCTCACTGCCCTGCCCAGGGCATCACCCAGGGGCTGTGCTCTGCTCACTGCCCTGCCCAGGGCATCACCCAGGGGCTGGGCTGGGCTGGCAGGGACAGGGGCTGGGGCTGTGCTGTGCTCACTGCCCTGCCCAGGGCATCACCCAGGGATGCTGGGCTGGGCTGGCAGGGACAGGGGCTGTGCTCTGCTCACTGCCCTGCCCAGGGCATCACCCAGGGATGCTGGGCTGGGCTGGCAGGGACTGGGCTGGCTGTACTCACTGCCCTGCCCAGGGCATCACCCAGGGGCTGTGCTGTGCTCACTGCCCTGCCCAGGACATCACCCAGGGCTGCTGGGCTGGGGCTGAGCACAGAGCTGGGCAGCAGCACAGGGCCAGCTCCAGCTGCTGTTTGCTCTGTCCCTGGTGTGCAGAGGGGATAAACAAGGCTGAGGTGGGCACAGAGTGGGCTCAGCTAGCCCAGCTGCACCCAGGCCACCCTGATGGGGTGGATTACCACACAGCTTGTGGCACATGGGGCTTTGCTGCCCCTCCAAGGCAGCTGCAGCCAGCCCAGCCCCTCTCCAAGGCACTGGTCAGCCCCCTCTGCTTGCAAGGTGCTTGCCATGGCTGGGGTGCTTTGCAGCTATCGACTGAAGGGACGGGATCAATACACAATCTGTCTGGCCTCTGTGCCTGGGAATCCTTCAAAGAGCAGTGAGATGCTTGGACAGCCCCAAAGGAGGATGTTGCAGCTGGGGTTCATGACCCTGGCAGATGCCTGCTCCTGTGAGGCCACCCTGCCTTTCCCAAATAACCCACGGGCTGATTCCCAGCTCAGGAAGGATTGAAGGGCACAGGAGGGGCTGGGATGCCAGCACAGGGATATCATTTTACCATCCTGGGGCAAGAGAGCCCCGTGCACAGAGCCAGCAGCTACCACCTGGAGTAATCTTCATTTTGCAGCATGATCCCAACCTTAGGCCTTTCAGCTGCCCCCAGGAGAGATGAAAGAACCAGGCCATCCCACATCCTCCATGCCAGGGCTGTGCAGAGCTGCTTGGAGCTCAGAACCACTGCCTCTCATCCGAGAGGATCTGGGGTCCATGACACTTTTAAAACATTTCTTTACATGTTAATTTTCCTAGGAGAACCCTGTGGCTTGGGAAGTTCATGAGAGCATCCACTAAACGGGGAGGTGAATGGCACAGGTGGGTTTCAGTGCTACTGCTTCCTGCTGGAATTTCTAGTTTTGGTCAGCTTATGTGGACAGCTTAAGTCTTTCAGCCATTCCTGTATCAGTCAGCCTGCAGCTCATAATGCCCAGCCTGAGTGGAAAGAGAAGCAGCAACTTCTAAAAACTGCAGCTCTGAGTGAGTCTCACTGCCAGCTCGGGGCAAGGGCAGGAGCTAAAGAGACTCAGAGAAAGGGCAGGGTGAGGGATACAGGGGAAGAGCAGGTGGAGAGGAAGATGCTTTTGGCAAGGAGAAAAAGATCAGAATAATGAGAAATTTTTCTGTGGTTATTTGGGGTTATTTTTTCAAATGAGAATTCCCTGTGAAACTGGGATAAAGGGTCAAGGATCTTTCCCCGTGGTGCCAATATCACTGGAGATGCTCTGCCATGAAAATGATCATTACTGATCTGCTAAACAAAACACATCCTTGCCTCAAGCCTGGCTGGTGCTCCAACCTCTCTTCATGATGCTGATGCTGGAAAAGCAGAATGCCTCCAAACCCCTTAAACAGGAGGCTCCAAAGGGCTGACCCAAGAGTGAGGATCAGCTGCCCAACACCATCCAGAAGGAAAAATTACCTGGCATATCTCTAGAGTGATTAGATCCCAAAAGAAGGTGATTTCCTAATGCTGTGGGCCTGTCTGGTTTGTGCAGAGCTCAGACATCTGGCAGAGCATGAGGGGCCAGTGGTGGCCAGCTCTGTCCCCAGTGCTGGCCAGAGCTGTGCTCAGTGAAACACTGACCACAATTCTCATGCAAATGGCCAGACTGCAAGAACAGATGTGAAACGTTTGTTTCTGTTCTTGCTGGCTTGTAAAGAAATAATGCAACTGGAATGGGGTTAAAAAGGGGGCCAAGAAGGGTGTGGGGGAGAAAGTTTATAACAATGGCTCTCCCTTGGTGGCCCAAAGTGATGGAGTTTATGTCAGGCTGTGCCAAATTCCTATCTCTAAGTGAACTGGACCAGCCCAGTCAGGCTTTGAGGTATGGGCAATACACAAATATTATAAATATAGGGAAGTGTAGAAGCTGTGTCATGTCCAGTGTGGAGCCATCAATCATCCCCTTCCCGTGCTCAGTTTATAAAGTGGTTTTTGGTGGTGCTGAAGCAGTTCATGCTGGCTGTGTGGACAGGCTGGAAAAGCTGACTGCATGCTCCAAGTATGTAGTGTGTGCTCTTGGGGAGCAGTGGTGATGAGGTGCCCTGGCAGGTTGTGTTCATATTAGCCAGCCTGAAAGAAGTACAATCCATGGAAGCAAAGACAGGTCAGCACAGCTGACCTGATAGCATGGGTGCCCATCATCTTCCCCTCCACTGCATTGTTCAGTGCACAGGATGGGGAAATCAGGCAGAAAAACCCCAGTGACACAGTGTGTGATGATGCTCCTCTGAGACAATCCTCATCATGGCTCTGGAGTTGCCCACTTGGATATAGGTATGATTTAATGAGTGGGAGGCCCTTTTTTCTGGGAACATCCATGCAGAGAAACCCTTGAAGGAGCAGAGCCCTCAGTGAGAACATGCCTGACATGCAGATGTGAGCTCAGAGCTCACACAGTGCAACCATGTGGGTGTCCCTCACAGCAAAACACACACCCAACCTCTGCCTGTGCTCCTGGCTGCATTGGAACACAAATATTGACACAGAGACAGGAGCATCCCTTGGCAGCACACACACAGGATCCTGAGCCTCACTTTTCCCTTCTGTATCTCTGTGGATAGCTCTGAGCTGGGTCACAAGCTCAGACAGTGAAGGAGAACATCAAAGCTGAGGTTTTCCCACCCTCAGTAGTGCCTGAGCCCTCCCACCACATAGTGCCTGAGCCCTCCCACCACACCTCTGCAGCTCCCAAGGGGGAGAGAAGGGCTCCTGGGGACATGTGGAGGCCAGGAAGGGAATAGAGAGAGTGGGAAGGGGAGGATGCCAAGGTCCTGAATCACAGAATCAATCACAGAATCACAGACAGAATGACAGAATGACAGAATCACAGAATCACAGAATCACAGAATCACAGAATCACAGAATCACAGAATCACAGAATGAACTGGGTTGGAACAGATCTTTGAGACCATCAAGTCCAACCTATGACCTAAAACCTCCTCATCAACTAAACCACAGCCCTGAGTGCCACATCCAGGCTTTTTTTAACACATCCAGGGATTGTGACTCCAGCACCTCCCTGGGCAGATGATTCCAGCTCCCAATCAGTCTCTCAGTGAAGAATTTTTTTCTGACAGCTAACCTGAACTTCCCCTGGCACAGCCTAACACTGTGTCCCCTGGATAACAAGTGTGAGCTGACCTGTCCTCCCCTGAGCCCTGCTCCCCAGCTGGAGGAGGTGAGCACCTCTCCCTGCTGTGTGCAGCTCAGGCTGCCTGGGAGGACCTGTGCAACCTCCCCTGTGTCTGCTTGTGTTCTGTGCAGCACTGGAGAGATGCTTGGGAAGAGCCAAGCTGAGGGTGTGTGTGCAGCTTGGTGATTACACACCCAGTGCCTGAGGAATGTGCAAATCAGCCCCAAATTAACACTGGGTGCTGTTCCCAAAATGACAAATGCTCTGCCCAGGGATGGGTGCACACCTGGGACACGCTGGCATTGGCTCTGAGAGCCTGAGCTGCACCTTCTCTGCTGCATCCAGAGCATCCCAGAGAGGCAGTGGGGTCACACCCAGCTGGGTGTGACAGCCTGCAGGGGCATGGGGACACACAGAGGGACACTGCCACACACAGAGAGTGACACTGCCACACACACAGAGTGACACTGCCACATACACAGAGTGACACTGCCACTCGCACAGAGTGACACACACAGACACAGAGGGACACTGCCACACACACTGTGTGACATAGTCACATACAGAGTGACACACAGAGTGACACTGCCAGCCACACACAGTGTGACACACACACACACAGAGTGACACAGCCACACACACAGAGTGACACACAGCCACACACACAGTGTGACACACAGTGTGACACAGCCACACACAGAGTGACACCGCCACATGCACAGAGTGACACACAGCCACACACACAGTGTGACACACAGTGTGACACAGCCACACACAGAGTGACACCGCCACATGCACAGAGTGACACACAGCCACACACACAGTGTGACAGTCACACACACACAGTGTGACACTGCCACACACACAGTGTGACAGAGTCACACACACAGAGTGACACACAGCCACACAGCCACACAGCCACACACACAGTGTGACAGTCACACACACCGTGTGACACTGCCACACACACAGAGTGACACACAGCCACACGCACAGTGACACACAGCCACACACGCAGTGTGACACACAGTGTGACACAGCCACACACACAGTGTGACACACAGCCACACACACAGTGACACACAGCCACACACACAGTGTGACACACAGTGTGACACAGCCACACACACAGAGTGACACAGTCACACACACAGTGACACACAGCCACACACAGTGTGACACACAGCCACACACACAGTGTGACACACAGTGTGACACAGCCACACACACAGTGTGACACAGCCACACACAGTGTGACACAGCCACACACACAGAGTGACACACAGCCACACACAGTGTGACAGTCACACACACACAGTGTGACACACAGCCACACACACAGTGACACACAGCCACACACACAGTGTGACACAGTCACACACACAGTGACACACAGCCATACACAGAGTGACACACAGCCACACACAGTGTGACACACAGCCACACACAGAATGACACACAGCCACACACAGTGTGACACACAGCCACACACAGTGTAACACACAGCCACATACACAGTGTAACACACTGCCAGACACTCAGTGTGACACAGTGTGACACACAGCCATACACACAATGTGACACACAGTGTGACCCAGTCACACAGCCACACACACAGCAGGGCAGCTCCCCCTCCCTGGGTTTGAGGTGTGTTCAGCATGGCCCTTGCTGCTCAGCCACGCTCACCCTCAGTGCTCTCTCCAGGTGTGACCACACCTGTGCTGAAGCCCAGCCATGCCAGGGCTGTGCTTTGAGCACTGATTGCCCCACAGGGGCAGGGCTGGCTCAGGGTGGGTGCTAAGAACACAGTGCTCAGCCCAAACCCTCAGGCTGATACAAGAAGGCCAAATTTCCCATACAAGGCAGGAATGTGCATCTCTTGTTCCCCCTTCCAGCAGGAGCTAAGGCTGTGTTGCTGCTTTGCTTCCTTTTAAAGAGCTCTGTTCAGCCCAGCTAAGCCCGAGAGCAGAGCTGTCACCAGCTCAGCTGGGGTGGGACAGGGGGAGCAGAGTGCTCCAAAGAGGGACACCCAGGGATTTCCAGCTCTGCTGCTGTGCATCCTGCCCCTCTCTCTGTGCTGGCTGTTTTCTGGCTGGTGCAAACAGGAGCACTGTGGGGCTCTGGGCTTGGCTCCTCTTGCTGGGCCAGTTGTTTCCAGCTGTGGTTTCACTTCCTGAAGAGAGTCAGGTGTTCCAAAGGTATTTCATGAAAAGATCAAGGCACAAGTGCCTCCACATTAACCTCCACATGTACCATTGCTGTACAAAGGGCAAATTATCCCTAAAACCTGCTGTGAAGGGTTTTACACCCAGGTCCTCATTGGTGAGTCTCTGGATGCTTTTTCCAGCTCTTTGGAAGACTGTTTCAGCCCTCAGTGCTCTCCAAGAATTGCCTGATACCCAATTAAATTCATTAAAAGACTCCCCTTAACTTCAGAGTTGTTTGCTTGAGCCTTCACAGAGAGATAAGGCATTTTATGGAGGAGCAAAGTGAAGCTGGAAGTGAGCAATTCTCACCCCCATATAGGGCACACCTTTTCTCCAGTCCAGTTTTTGGGGTCATTTTTTCCAGCTGTAATGTCCATCTTGGACTGGGGAAACCTTACCAAGTATATATCTTTTTCAAAGCCAACCCTACTCCCCAAAACACACCACTTTCCCCCAAAGCACATTTTCAGCAGAACCAAAACATTTTATCAACAGTTAGTAGCCAGCCTTCCCTGTGTTTAATGAAGAACCATAAATGCAGATTTAGGGTTTAATTTTCCTGTATTGTTTTCATTGCCTGACTTGGCTCTTTTTTTTTTTTTTTTTTTTTAATGGAGAAAAATATTAAAAAGCACAAAAGGCCTGCAAGGTATTTATTGTTGTTCCAACCCATAGCCACTCCCAGCTGTATCAAGCCCAGCACAAAGAAGCACGCAGGGCACAAATAAAACGAGACACAAACAAAGGTAATAAAGGAGACAAGTATCTGTTTCAAAAGCACTGGAAGAGCAGCAGGAGCATAACTACTTCATGTTCCAGATAATATAGCTGTCTGGAGTCACCCTCAGGAAGCTATACCAGGGAGCAGTTTATAGGTTTCCCTTGGAGAGCTCCTGTAAATATTTGCCTGCAGTGGCTGAGGGTGAATGGGAAGGCCAGGGAGGTGTTGGGAGGGTCCCAGGCTGCAGCCCCACAACAAAGCCACTGCCTGGGTGTGCAGAGAGCATCCCCAGCAGGCTGCAGGTGTGGGTGTGCAGGCAGGGCACTCCAGCAGTGGGTTTTGCACGGATGAGAGCTGCTGATGCACAAGCACTGGGGTGTAACAGGTTGGTTCAGAGGCTTTGTGCTCAGCACAGTGTCCCCATCCCTGCTGCCTGTCCTGGCTCTCCAGCTGGCAGTGCATTGTTTCCCACAGCCAGGGAGGGGTGGATGCCATTCCAGCCAGCACAGGATGGCACCATGCCTTTTCCTTTGGTAAAAGCCAGGAGGAGAGCTGGGCTCAGCACCCAGATCCCACAGTGCAGCTCCTTGACCTCCCAGTGCAGTTCTCACAGTCTGACACGAGTCTCCACATGCTGACCCTGTAGCAGAAAGGAAACCTTAAAAATGAATCTGAGAAACCTCAAGAACTCTAATCAAGTCTTGACTTTGAGAAATAAAAACATGGCTGTGGGGAGGCATCTACTGAAATTTATGATGGATATGCAGAAAAGCTCATTTATCAAAGATGCTCTCACACAGAGCCCTCAGTGCATCACCAGCTCCCATTCCAGTAGCTCCAGACCTCCCCATGCAGTTGCTCTCCAGGCTCCCAGCCCTCTGCAGCCAAGCCAGTCCCACCACTGCCCAGCCTGCCTGGGGAAAGGAGCCCTTCACCCTCTCCTGGGGTGTACAGGGGGACATTCATGGTGCAGAAAGCCTCCCCTGTGTGGCCAGGATGGCTGGCTGTTTGCCTGTGGGATGTTTGAGCCAGCTGCCTTGTGTTCCAGCTGGGCTGGGGCATCTCCCAGAGGTGGTGCCAGTCCCCTGAGGGCACTGCCTGCAGAGAGTGCCTCTGCTGAGCCCCATGGGCTGCTCTGCCTCTGGCTGGGCACCAGAGGTGGGCTGGCTGCCCTGGAGGGCTCCCTGCTCCCCTGGTGGGCTGCAGCAGGAGCTGGGGTGAGGCTGTAGCTGAGTCTCACAGCCAAGCCCAAGGCTGCTCTGCCTGGCCCTGCCACCATCTGTGCCAGCCTGTCCCAGCATCACAGCAGCCTGAAGCAGTGAAGGGCCACCAGAACCATGGCTGGGAGCTGTGCCTTCAGCCAGGAGGGGAGCAGCACAGTCCTGCTGGCCCCAGGGGTCCCCTCCAGCCTTTGGGGACCCCTGCAGCACTGAGCCATCCAGAGCTGACAGCAGGCTCTGCCCTCCTGCCCTCCCCTGAGCAGGATGGCCACCTTGGGAAGGGCAGCTCCAGGGGTCAGAGCCCATTTCCAGCAGCATGGAGCTCCTGCCATGGCTCTGAGTCCAATGTGGTCTCCTCCTCTTTCTGGCTCTTATTAATTCATGCTCCTGATCTGGCCTCCCAGATGTCCTCATGGCTTGTGCCAGCTCTCTAATCAAGTTGGCCCAATCCCAGCTGGGCAGGAGGTATCAGAAACAAGGTGCATTCACTCAGTGCCATGGCAGGCATCAGGTACAGAGATCTGTGCCTCCAGCCCTGGCCAAAGCAGGACTCAGATTTCACCATTCTGCTCACAGCTCTGCTTGCTTTTGGGCACAGGCACGGCAAACTATACAACAGACCAAGTAAATTTGTCAGGTTAAGAGAGTGCAGAGTGAAAATAGTCTCCAAAACTTTTCTTTTTCTTTTTTCCTGGTCTACATGGTATTTCCTGTGAATACTTTTGTCTTTCCAAAAGAAAAAAAAAAACAAACCAAAAACCAAAGCAAAATCCCATCCCTACATTTTTAATGTCTCTGGCTCAATATTTCAAGATACCTTTTCAACAAAACTGCCAAGACTGGAGTTGATGATCAGGTCTCCAACATCTCTCCATCACCTGTCCTGTCTGCTTGGACTCTGTTGATGCTCCATGGGGATGCAGCTGCTGTTCCCAGTGCCCTCATGGCTCTGCTGCTGCCCTGAACACTCTCAGCACATGCTGTGCCTAAGGAGGCCCTGCTGTTCCCCTAACAGAAAGAGCAGGATTCCTTTTTTAAATATTTTGACAGAATTTGACTCTGACAGGCTCTGGGCATCCACACGTGCTCTGCCTCAAAAATCTCAGTGGATTTGGAAGCTCCCTTGGGAGTGCTGGGATGAGGTCACAGCCAGGGTGCTCCTGCCACCAGTGCCAGCCCAGGGCTGGGGACATCCCAGGGCACAGCAGCAGCTCCTCCCTGGCCTCTCAGCCTGCCCCAGCACACCTCAGTGGCTCTGAGAACAATGTGTGTTCCTACAGTCTAAAGGCAAAAAGTCCTTGAACTTTGCTGATTTCAAGGGGGGAAAGCCCAGGAGATTATGGAGATCAATAGAGGATTTGGGTAGAACAGGAGCTGTCCTTGCCTCCTCCCTCTCCCCTGGCTCTCAGATCCTTGGCCACTGCTGGCCTGTCCCCATTAGCCATTGTTCCTATTCATTTTAGATGAAGGGGCTTTTGTTGCAGGAGCCTATGTGGGGTCACATCACCCCTGGGTTATCAATCTGTTTCGCTCTGCTCGTCCCATACTCCATCTCCCCAGTACAATGGGATGTTTTCTTCAGCAGCAGCTTCCTGACAGGCAGGGGTTCCCTTTCCCTTCAGACCTTATAATCACTTGTTAAGTTGTGCTAGCCTGGGGCTCCTGGTCCCTTTTCCACCATACTCCCAGTTTAACCCCTGATCCCATCTGTGCTACGGGTCACTGGCAAAGGGGGGAAAATACAGCCACAAATACAGCCATAGATACAGCCATAGATACAGTCACAAATACAGCCACAAATACAGCCACAAATACAGCCATAGATATACAGCCATAGACATACAGCCATAGATATACAACCATAAATACAGCCATAGATACAGCCATAAATACAGCCATAAATACAGCCACAAATACAGCCACAAATACAGCCACAAATACAGCCATAGAGATACAGCCACAAATACAGCAATAGATACAGCCACAAATACAGTCATAAATGCAGCCATAAATGCAGCCATAAATGCAGCCATAGATACAGCCATAGATACAGTCACAAATACAGCCACAAATACAGCCACAAATACAGCCATAGATACAGCCATAGATACAGCCACAAATACAGCCATAAATACAGCCATAGATACAGCCATAGATACAGCCATAGATACAGCCACAAATACAGCCACAAATACAGCCACAAATACAGCCACAAATACAGCCATAGATACAGCCACAAATACAGCCATAAATACAGCCACAAATACAGCCATAGATACAGCCATAGATACAGTCACAAATACAGCCATAAATACAGCCATAGATACAGCCATAGATACAGTCACAAATACAGCCACAAATACAGCCATAGATACAGCCATAGATACAGCCATAGATACAGCCACAAATACAGCCACAAATACAGCCATAGATACAGCCACAAATACAGCCACAAATACAGCCATAGATACAGCCATAGATACAGTCACAAATACAGCCACAAATACAGCCATAGATACAGCCATAGATATACAGCCATAGATACAGCCATAGATACAGTCACAAATACAGCCATAAATACAGCCACAAATACAGCCATAGATACAGCCACAAATACAGCCACAAATACAGCCATAGATACAGCCACAAATACAGCAATAGATACAGCCACAAATACAGTCATAAATGCAGCCATAAATGCAGCCATAAATACAGCCATAGATACAGCCATAGATACAGCCACAAATACAGCCATAGATACAGCCATAGATACAGCCATAAATACAGCCATAGATACAGCCATAAATACAGCCACAAATACAGCCATAGATACAGCCACAAATACAGCCATAAATACAGCCACAAATACAGCCACAAATACAGCCACAAATACAGCCACAAATACAGCCACAAATACAGCCATAGATATACAGCCATAAATACAGCCATAGATACAGCCACAAATACAGCCACAAATACAGCCATAGATATACAGCCATAAATACAGCCATAGATACAGCCATAAATACAGCCATAGATACACAGCCACAAATAGAGCCACAAATACAGCCATAGAGATACAGCCATAGATATACAGCCATAAATACAGCCACAAATACAGCCACAAATACAGCCATCAGCCACAAATAAAGCCATAGAGATACAGCCACAAATACAGTCATAAATGCAGCCATAAATGCAGCCATCCCAGTGGGGCTGGCACGGGCTGTGTGTGCACAAAGCATCTGGGGTGAAGCCTTCCCCTTTCCCAGTTGTATGAAAACACCTGGAAATATCAGATGGTGGAAGAAAAGCCTTCAGCTCTGGTTTGCCAAAGGGGAAGAAGATTTTGGTTGCTGAGTTAAAGCCTCACATGCCAAAGGTCTCTCCTGGTAAGCAAGTCTGTTTCTTCAGTGCCCCCATGAAGGGCATCCCAAATCAGCCCATCTGGAGTAGGAAACTTTGCTGCTGCTGCTGCTGCAATGAGGATTTTGGCACCAGCCATGCCAGGAGAGGAGCCCCACTCACCCTCAACAGGAGCACTGGAACGACAGGAGCAGTGGAACAGTCCTGGGGGAGGCAGGAGTGCAGCGAGCAATGAAACTGTGAAGAGATAAAAGGAGAAAGGAAGGGAGCAAAGGAAGGAGCAAGTGCAAAGGGGAGCACAGAGGAGCCCGCCAGCACCGTCCCAGGGCTGAGCCCACGGCAGCAGCAGGGCTGGAGCCAGGGAACTGGGAGTGACAGCCATGGGGGTGGCCACAGCCCCTGCACCTGCCAGCACAGTGCGGACAGGGACAGGGACAGGGACAGGGACAGGGACAGGGACAGGGACAGGGACAGGGACAGGGATGTGACTGTGACAGAGACAGAGACAGAGACAGAGACAGTGACAGTGACCTGGAACAGTGACAATGACAGTGACAGTGACAGAGACGGTGACAATGACAGTGACAGAGACAGAGACAATGACAGTGACAGAGATAGTGACACACAGTGACAGTGACAGAGTGACAGTGACAGTGACCAGGAACAGTGACAATGACAGTGACAGAGACAGAGACAGTGACAATGACAGTGACAGCGATAGTGACACACAGTGAAAGTGACAGAGTGACAGTGACAGTGACAGTGAGAGTAACAGTGACAGTGACAGTGACAGTGACAGTGACAGAGACAGTGACAATGACAGTGACAGTGACAGAGACAGAGACAGAGACAGTGACAATGACAGTGACAGTGACAGTGACAGCGTCAGTGATAGTGACACACAGGGACAGTGACACACCGTGACTGTGACTTTGACAGTGACAGTGACAGTGACACACAGTGACTGTGACTGTGACAGTGACAGAGTGACAATGACAGTGACAGTGACAGAGAGTGACAGTGACACACAGTGACAAAGACAGTGACAGCGTCAGCAACAGTGACAGCGACAGCGACAGTGACAGCGACAGTGACAGTGACACACAGTGACTGTGAAAGTGACCGTGACAGAGAGTGACAGTGATAGAGGCAGTGACAGGGACAGAGACAGTGTCAGAGAGTGATAGTGACACACAGTGACAGAGACAGTGACAGTGACCAGGAACAGTGACAGTGATAGTGACAGTGACAGAGACAGTGACAATGACAGTGACAGAGACAGAGACAGGACAATGACAATGACAGTGACAGTGACAGTGACAGCGACAGTGATAGTGACACACAGTGACAGTTACAGAGTGACAGTGACAGTGACAGTGACAGTGACAGTGACAGTGACACACAGTGACAGTGACCCTGCCCATGGGCCCAGCACGGTGTGCAGAGCTGCCCTGGGCCCCGGGGATCCCACACCCCTGCTGCTGCCAGGCTCCAGGAGATCCATGCTGGATCCGTGCTGGATGTTTGAAAAGCTCTGAGATGGGCAAACAGAAATTTAAGGGGAAAAGGAAGAGGCTGCACTGAAAATGTTCAGTCGGCTGTGCAAGAGACTGAGCAAAATGAAAAGCAACTTTTGCTCCAAGCTCCAAGTCATTAAAAAACCCTTAAGTTATCCCTGAGAAGGGTTATTTTTGCAGCAGGGCTTAAATAGATAAGACGAGTAAGTTCTCAGCACTCGATGTCATGATGTCAGCCACATAATTTTTCTGGCTTTATGTACACTGTTCATCAAATGGTCTCTGTAGCAAGAAAAACTCATCCAAAAATAAGGTCCAAACCAGTCTGCTGCTAATAAAGACTCTCAGATTTGCAGCTGTACTAACAGAGTCCACAGCAATACGGGTGAAACTATTTCCCTGCATTGCCCTTTCTAAAGCATTAAGACACCTTCCTTCTTGGAGAGCTGCTCCTGGCTCCAGAATTACTGGTGCCTTCAGCCCCAGGAGGCAGAAACCATGAGTCAGGGTCTGTAAAAATATCACAAGTTTGCCTTAAATATCGTAGGGATCTTTTAAATATAGATATATTTAGCTTATTGCTTTCTAGACACTGAAACTTTTTATACAGGCTCTGGTCATATTTTCCCTAGTTAGCTAGTGACTCTTTAAAGGAAAGCTGAGATTCACACAAATATTTCCAGGAAAAATGATGCAAACATAAGTCTTGCAATGCAATCCCAGTAGATACAGAAAAGAGCAGATACAGAAAGAGCTCTACACTCTTTGACACCAATTTCACTTCTCTGTTTTTCTCCATTTGAAACAATCAATTTTTTCAAACAGAAAGTGTAGCAATGCTTTAAGTGTCTAGGAAAAAAACTATCATAATGAGAATAATAAGAAGGCAAACCACTTTTGCCTTTCTGCAGGGCCCAGTCCAAAGCCCATTGATGTCAGCAAAGTCTTTTCATTGACTTCAATGAGCTGGATCAGAGCACAGATTTATAAAAGCATTTATGCTCCTAATGATGTAAGTAGTTGCCCAGAGGTGTTGGTGGTCTAACCTGCTTATAGCATTTTGTAAATCTACTTACATATTGGAGCATTGAAATACCTGAAACACTACAGTATCCTGAAGTCATCAAACACACCAAGATCTAGCAGAGTAATTCTATGCAAATAGCATTTGTTATTAATTTTGGTCTGCTTACTATTTGGAAACATATTTTTATTAGCCAGCCAGCTCTGCAGATGGCTGATTGTAATTCAATGCAATTTTTCTCCCTCCTTTTCATTACATAATTTGTGGATATACCAGCTTTATTTCCAAGTAGTTCAAGTCCTCAGCTAGGTCCACACCAAAGAGAAGGAAAAAAAAAATCTAAGTCAAGTGTTTCATGTGCAAGTTTGTTTGAAAATTCTATAATCTATCACAAACATTTCAAATTAAGAGGGCATTCCCACAGGCAATGAAATAACGAAGCCCTTACAATCAGGCAGCCGAGCCATGAAGCTGAGAGCTATTTCCACATTTTATGTACTCTCAAAGGACAAGAGCAAATTCCAAGAGCAATATCGTGTTGTGTTTGTAGATATTCTTTACCAACCGTGGGCCAGGTTCTGCAGCCAGCCTAGGGGCAGCTTGTGCAAGTTAGAGGGGAACAGTCTGATCGTGGCTGTTTCTGAGCTGTGTTCAGCTCGGTGGAAATGTTGTGATGCTGTGAGTGTGCTTTACACCCCTGCCAGTGGCTTCGCCGAGCCACAGGGGACTGTTCTTCCGTGCAAAGGCATTGCTGTCAGCCAGGGTGGATTACTGGGCAAATCAGGAATTCGTGCTCAGGTCCGGAGGGATTGGGGGGGGGTTAGTTCTAAAACCTGAGTGCGCGGACAGGCAGGTGGACAGTGCGGTCAGACAAACACCAAAATCGCCCCGCACGTGCTGGACAGAAAAGTCCTGCGGAGTTCGGCTGCCAAGAGAGGCTCCCCGCGGGCTGGAGAGCAGTCAGCACCGAGAGAAAAGCGAGAAAAGTGTTCGCAGATCTCCTCCCTGCCCTTCGGGATGGACTCGGGGCATCCCTGCACCCTCCGCGACAGCTCCCGGCACAGCCTGGGGGCATTCCGCATCCCTCTGCCTCCGGAACACGCTCCCGGCCACCCACGCATCCCCGGCACAGCCTCCGGGGGCTCCCGCATCCTCCGGCACATCCTCCGGCACATCCCCCGGAGCATCCCGCATACCCCGGGACACCTTCCCGCCCATCCCCGCTCCCCAAAGGGCTGGGCAGAGGATCCCGGTTCGCAGCGGGGCCCGCCTCGCCCCCGCCCCCGCCGCGCCATTGGCCCCGGGCTCCCCGCGCTCCGCCCCGCGCCCGGCGATGCCTCCGCCGAAGTTTTCCGCGGCGAGCTCCGCACGTGGAGCCCCGCGTCGAGCCCCGGCACCGCAGCCCCTCGGAGCCCGCAGCGGCGGCTCCGCGCTGCCCCGCGGCCTCGCCCCGTCCCCGCGGGGATGCCCCGCTGAGGCGCCGGGCATGCGGCAGCGCGGGGCCCCCGGCCCGGCGGAGCGGCCCGGCCCGGCGGAGCGGCCCGGCCCGGCGGAGCGCAGCGCGGAGCGGCCGCGCCGGGGGCGGCGGAGCATGGCCAGGGCGCCCGGCCGCGCTCTCGGGGTAGCATGGCCGTGAGCCCGCCGCCGAGCCGCTGCCCCGCAGCATCTTCAAGAAGTTCCTGGTGATGCTCTGCTCGCTCCTCATGTCCCTCTACGTCTTCTACTGCCTGGCCGACCGCTGCCAGACGCTGCCCGGACCCATCATCGCCGCCGGCGCCGCATCCGAGGAGGACGAGGGCGGCGGCGGGGAGCTGCTGGGCGGCTCGGCCGAGCTGCCCCCTGGCAGGCGGCGGCGGCGCGGCGCAAGCGGCTCCTGCAGCGCCTGAAGCAGCGGCGGCGGCGGCAGGAGGAGGAGGCGGCGCCGGCCGGGGGCGGCGGGAGCCGGGCCGGGGCTCGGGCGGCGGGGGCGGCACTGCGGGCACGGCGGGCACGCTGGCCCTGCTGCTGGGCGAGGGCAGCAAGCGGCTGCCGCAGGCCATCATCATCGGCGTGAAGAAGGGCGGCACGCGGGCGCTGCTGGAGTTCCTGCGGGTGCACCCCGACGTGCGCGCCGTCGGCGCCGAGCCCCACTTCTTCGACCGCAACTACGAGCGGGGACTCGCCTGGTACAGGTACGGGATGGGGATGGGGATATGGGGATGGGGATTGAGCGGTGGCCGAGCCTCCAGTGCCCCCCGCTGGCCGCTGCTCCCTGCAGCCCCGTCCTGGCTCCCCAAAGCACCCTCGGAGCCTTTTCTGCACGCTCCGAGCCTTTTCTGCATCCTCCGAGCTTCTTCTGCATCCTCCGAGCTTTTTCTATCTATCTTCCGAGCCTTTTCTGCACGCTCCGAGCCCTTTCTGCACCCTCCGAGCCTTTTCTCTATCCTCGGAGCCCTTTCTGCACCCTCCGAGCCTTTCCTCACCCGCCCCGCCAGTCCCCGTCTTCATCGCGCACTGTTCCCCCAGCCCCTCGCTCCACCCGTTCTTCCATCCCTGCTCCCGAATCCTCCAGCCCTGCTCTCCCGCATCCCCTCCCGGCTCTCCCGGTTCTGATCCCGCTCCCCGTGTCCCCGTGTCCCCGCTCCCCGTGTCCCTCCGGCCGTGCCGCTGCTGCCCGGCTGTCCCACACCAAGGCAGCAATGCCCGGTGCCCCGCTGCCCTGAGGACTGCGGGGTGCTGAGGCACAGCTGAACCCTGCCATGAGAACCCCAGTATCTTCATACTCCCCCAGCTCTTTGCAAAAGCTGTGGCTGAGCGCTGACTCTCGCCGAGCCTCCCCGCAGCCTCCCCAGCCTCCCGCAGCCGCTAGAATCCACTTTTCCTGTAGTCACTGTGGACAAACCCCCTATTTCCCACGTAAATGTTTCAGCATCCCAGTCATGAGTAAATAAAAATGTCGCTTTCACACCCCACATGTCCACCTTGCATAGAGGTCGATCGGGTGGTTCTTTTAATGAATTCGTGTTTTGTTAAACAAGCCGGTAAACGTTAAAGCCTAGAGGGTTCTCGCTGGAGTTGCTCAGGTCTTTTTTTGTTGTGTGTTTTAAAGTTAGTACAGGAGCGTCTTTCCGGCAGATTCCTATAGGAGGGCTCGGTTAGGGTGAAATTGCTGTCTCGAGGAGCGTGTCTTGTGTTTGTGGCTTTCTTGAATGAGCAAGCAAACAGGCGAGGATTTGGGGTACCCCTGGATCTTGTTTTACTTTCACAGAAAGCCCGACTATTAGCAGAGAGAAGAGTGTTTTGGCTCAGCTTGTGGTGACAGCACTGAAATGTGGAGTAGGGTAGTACTGACAGTCCGAGTGTTTATGTAAAAGCCTTAACACGTGGAAGGGATGAGCTTCCTTGTGTATCTGCCAATGTCAGAAACACGCTGGGTTTCTGCAGGCTGCAGAGTGTGGGTTCTCTTGAGAAGAAAGATTTCCTTTTGTGTGGGCTGAAGCTGTCTACAAAATTATATTTTTAGTCTGTGCTTATCCGATTTCCACATGCTGACCCTGTAGCAGAAAGGAAACGTTAAAAATGAATCTGAAAAACCTCAAGAACTCTAATCAAGTCTTGACTTTGAGAAATAAACACATGGCTGTGGGGTGGCATCTACTGAAATTTATGGTGGATATGCAGAAAAGCTCATTTATCAAAGATGCTCTGGAAGCTTTGTGGAGCAGATGGCAGTGGGATAGACCTGCTTCTGGAAGCAGTCCCTGAGCGAAGAGCGCAGACCTAGACAGAGGGGGAGCCACAGGCATTTAGGGCATGGTGCAGTCCTTGGTGTCGGGGATATAATTTTCCAGAGGTTTGGTCTTGATCTTGCAGCTCTTGCTCACTGGCCGTGCTGCCCCGTGCGCTGTTTGTGTTTTCATTATGTTTCAGCAGTTGGCACATGAGTGCTCCTATTAATTGCTGCAGTTTGTTTGTTCTGCTATTTGATGTACTGAGTTGAGTTTAATCTTTTTTTTTTTTCCTTTCCTTTCTTTTTTTTTTTTTTTTTATTTTTTTATTAGCCCCGTGGAGGCTGAGGTACAGTGAATTCTTTGTATGGGATTATTCCTTTGAGACCTAATCTTGCTGGCTTTGCTTGTATGAGTAATCTTTGCTAGCACACGGAGTCCCGGCACGGTGGCAGCGCCGCCGTGCCAGCGTGCTGGTCACCAGCCACCAGCCTGCTACAAATACTCATTTAAAAACTACCTGTAGTCTCTCTGCACGCTTGCTTGTAATCTTTGATGAGGGTTCAGAGCTGGGGAAGTGGCCAGATGTTTGCCAGAGGTCCCGATTCCTTATCTTTGGCATCAGAGGCTTGGGTTTCAGTGTGCTGCTGTTTCCCAGCAGTCAGACTAAACAGCGTCATTACAAGGTATAAACAGCCGCGTTTGTTTCCAGCGCCCGCAGGAAGCCGGCACAGGCAGCCAGAGCCCTGGCCCCGGCTACAAAAAGCTGAAATGGAAGAGGCAAGCAGCCTTGGTAGCTGATGCTGCTGGCACTGGAGCACAGAGGTGGGCTGTCACAGGGACAGGGTGGCTGTGGGGTTTGGGGTGTGAGGAGAACCCCTGGTTCCCCCTGGAATCACAAGAGTGCTCCCCTGGCAGTGTGGGGAACAGCTGAGCTGTGCCTGGGGGGTTTGGGCATGGGGAGAATCCCTGGTTACCTCTGGAATCACAAGAGTGCTCCCCTGGCAGCGTGGGGGAACAGCTGAGCTGTGCCTGTGGGGTTTGGGGTGTGAGGAGAACCCCTGGTTACCTCTGGAACAAGAGTGCTCCCCTGGCAGCGTGGGGAACAGCTGCAGCAGTGGGTGATGCTCCTGCAGCAGCCAGGCAGGTGAGGAACAGGCTTGGTGACATGCAGGTCCCCTGCCAGGGTGCCACACAGGGCATGGGAACATCATCCAGAAATCAGCTGGAGTAATGGTGTAGCTGTGGCAGCCCCTGGTAAGGGACAGCTGTCCCCCCGAGGAGCTGGCTTTGTAAAACCCGTCCGTGGGATGTAACTTGGTGAGAGTGACACCTCCGTATGGGTTGTGTGTGGGTTGGATATCAAGGGGAGCTGTGTGCCCAAAGGAGCTTTTTCTTTTTTTTTGGGTTGGAGTCCCCTCATGCAGTGGGGACAAAAGGAGGGAGGGGGCAGCCCACAATGCTCGTATTGACTTCAGTGCTGGGTTTGCTGCTCCAGCCCTGAACAAGGCTATTGAGCCAACAGAGTTCACTAGCAGGTGAGCATGGGCTTTAATAGAGTTCAACTGGCAGCCCCCACCCAAAAACGGCTGTACAGCCTGGGGAAAACTCCCAGGAGCAGAGGCTGAGCCAGTCATGTAAAAAAAAAAAAAAAAAAAGCCTGGATTAAAAGGAAATATCTGTGTTTGCGGGTGATACTGCGGATCTGCCTCTTTCCCTCTGATCTTTTGTTAGTCTTGCACTGATTGAGCTGGCTGTTGGAATGCCATTATACTGTCAGTCACCCCAGGAACATTTATTTCATATGTTTTAATCTCTCTGCCTCTGTAGCACCAGTGCCACTTTCACTAGAAGGAAGCCAAGTTAATGTCATTAGATTACATCTGATCCAGGGGAAGATGAAAGATAATTCAAAGTTGCTCCGTCAGGTTGGGAGTTTAAGTATCACTCCTCCTCCATGCTCCCAGAGCTGGGGAGTTCTGACTCCTAATTAATGTCCTCTTGGGATTTCTTTCCAAGGTTTGTTGTTTTTTTTTTTTTTTTTTCCTTTGTAATCTAGGCAACCACTGATATTTCTGAGTCAAAGGGAAGAGAGAAATCTCAGATGTTGAAGAGGTCTGGGATGGAGAAAGGGAGGAGGGTTGGGAGGGATGTGCTCCCAGCAGCTGTGAGCAGCTGCATCCCACCTCGAGCTGTGTCCCATCCTCTGTGCCTGGAGCCAGGCTGAAATCAGAGCCTGGGATGGAGGAGCCAGGCTGCTCCTGCAGCAGGGCTTGGAGGTGTTTGCAGTCCAGCAGTGCATTCTGTGTGTGAATAACTGTGGGAGTGCTGGGTGGGGGGCAGGAGTGTGTGAATGATATCAGGGGGACATCAGGGCAGTGAATCCACCTTACAGAAGGTGGAGCAGGACTGGGGTAGCAAAGGAGCAAAGACCTTGTTGCAAACCCCCTGCATGAAGGAGATGATGTAGCAGTAGTTGCCTTGAAGTGATCATCTCCCCACTTTTCTTCAGCCATCCTTGCTGCTTCTGCAACAAACACCAGCTCTTTGAGTTCAGGGTGTGCCCAGCCCAGAACATGGCTTGTGTTATTGGACATTGAGTTTATTTGGGTTTTCCACTCCCTGCTGCATGTAGGAAGGGCTGGTTTAGCAGTACCTTGTCCTGGGAACATCTCAGCTCCCAAACACATTTGAATCACTAATAGCATCGAGCACAGCCTGCAGCAGTTTGGAAATTGCAGCCTTGGACAGCCACATGCTGAAGAGATCAAGGTCCTTGTTTATTTATTAGCTGTGTAATCAAACACCTCCTGTACTGAGCTCACAGGGCCAGGTACTGCATGAAAAGGAAACAAAAGGTGGTTTTGGCCCCAAAGTGCAGCACATTCACTGTAAACAACAGGTGGAGATGGGCTGAGCTTGGCACAGACAGTGCCTGTGGTGTTTGCATGGGGCTCCTGGGCAGGGGGTCCCTGCAGGTGGAGGATGAGGAGGGTCTGTGGCTGGCTGAAGGAACCTTTCTTTGCTGGGGAAAAGCAAGGGGGGAAAGGAGCTGGAAATGCTGAGGAAATCAGGACTGGAGTCATTGAGTCTGTATGACAGTAACTGGTTCTGGTGCTCTCGTGTTTTGCCACTGCCTGGGCTTGGATACTCCAAGGATTTTCAGTAGAGATGAAACTGTAGTTCCAGAGCAGTCTGGCACTTGGCACTGGCTGCTGGGGAGATGCTGTGGTGTGCCTCAGTTTGCCCCTGTGTAAAGGAGAAGCCACTGCCCTGTGCTGCAGGGATGGAACCAGCAGGGCTGTGGTGACACCTCTCTCCAGCACAGACACGAGGAGTTACATGGGATCGGGTGGGTTAAATACCACCCCAAAAAGGTGAACCCCCCCAGAACAGCTGTAGCCTTGACACAGCTGTGACTGGCTGGTGTTCCTCACGTCTTGCAGCAGGGATGGCACTGGACAGACACTCCTCACAAGATCTCCCTGCAGAGAACCAAGGCTGGGCTCTTTCCGCTCTTACTCCTTCAATAGACCCCAAAGAGTTATTATTTTTTGGTGATTTTTTTCCCCAAGCATTTGTATCTCTACATATCCCTTCTGTTTTCTTTTAATGGAGAAGTTTGTATCTGGGGCTTGTGTCTGTTCCTGATGATGGAGTGAGCTCCTGAGCTGGCATATTAGGAGAAGTCAACCACATACCTACCAGAAAGCATCAAAATAAATACTAAAGATTTTACTGGACTCTTCTTTCCAGATGCTGTGGTCTGCATAGGGGTAAACTGGGGATGTTCAGAAGTCTATAGACCCATCCTCCTCTTCAGGACTGCTTCACACCTCAGTCCTGGAGAGAATAGCACCCTTCTCACCCACCTCATGGCTCTGCCTCAGCCCGAGATGTTTGGAAATAGAGCTCCCCTGGCCCTGCCTGCTGGTGCTGAGCAACTGTGAAAATATGGCCTTGGCTGTCCAAGATGTTGTCAGTAAAATTCTCAGAGCCAGCTCTCGTGGAGAGCAGCACAAAGCTGGAGCTGGCTGGGGTGAGAGCTCATTTATGGCAAAAACTGGGATAAACTTTAGAGAAGCAGCAGATTGACCAGCTTTAAGCACTCTGGGTGGATTCAGTGAGTCTCCATCTCTGCACGTAGCCTGTCCTGCTGCCTGGGGGATCATTCCATCGAGGCTGGGTCCAGGCCATGCTCTGGCCACACCAGCACCACCAGGATGTCTTTACCACAGCCCAGCTTGGGTTTCACCCTGACCTTTTGAAGTTCATAATAGGAGCAGTGAGGTCTGGGGAGGGGGAAGGGAGCTGGGAGCATTTCCAAAGAGTTCGGAGCAAACAAGCAGGATCAGAAAACCTGAGAATAAACCCCCATGAGCCCCTCGTGTGATGCAGGCATTGAAACTCCTGAGCTGCTAATTATGCCTTTTCCCTGGAGGATTCTGAGGTAACCCAAACTGCTTTCACAGGGAAACAGCAGATGCTGGCCAGGGGCAGCAGGGGCCAGCGTTGTGGCTGTAAATCTTTGCAAATTCTCATTACATGCAGGTATTCTGGGAGGGAAGTGAATTAGGTTGCAGTTAAGTTTGTTTCTGGGGTTGGATAGCGGGGTCTTATCCCATTACAAACCCCAAGTGGGGCACTGAGGGTGTTCAGGCAAGGGCTGGGATCATCCCAGGGGTTGTGGCAGTGGCTGGTGTTTCTGCTTTTCTCCTACATAACCCACCTCCTGGGAAATTCACTTTTTCACGGTTTGGGGTTAAACATGTTCAGCTCCAAACTGTGCCCACCTGAGCCCTGTGCCAGGAGCTACATGAGCAGGATGGTGCCTGCAGTGAGAGTATAAATAGAGTTGCTGGAGGAAGTGAATTATTCCTGGCGTTTCTTCCATTGAATAATGTGATTCTGCAGCAGGAAATCTTTCAGCAGAAGAAATGGCCGGTTCCCTTCGTGCATGACAAGACCATCCTTCTTGCTTCCTGGAAGTGAGGAGACTCGTTATGTGCTCTTTCTCTTGCAGCACCATCTGTTGCAGGATATGAAGATCCCTGCTCAAACTCCCCCAGGCTGCTGGGAGCGTCTCTGGTGGGAGACAGAGGAGAAACTTCTCGTGCTGCCCCAGGGGAGCTTTGGAAACCTCATGTGGTTGTTTTCCCCATGGCCAAGCAGCTGTGCCCAGATGTCACATAAGAAACTCCCCCTGGGGCAGTTTGAGGCATCTGGAGACCTTTCTAGCACCAAACTCCTGCAGAGTGAGTGGGATCCTGCCTGGCTCCCAACTCCTGGACTCCAGTTCCTGAGCACAGCTGGTGCCTGCACACTGGGATATTAGCAGTTGGATCATTTCTTTCCACAGCCACCCTTCTCACATCATCCCCTGGGGAGAGATGTTCAGGTTCAAGTGCAACATCATGATGGGAAGCTGGTTCTTTATGGATTTAATTATTTATTTCTCTCTCCAGTGGGGTCTTTTCTTGTTAAAAATTGCAAAAAGCCAGTCTGATTTCTTCTGCCATTGCCTGTTGGAAGAGGGCTCCCTCCCATAAACCAAGCTGCCTGGGGAGGCCTTTTATGGAAAATCACCAGATCAATAGTTCTGCCTTCTGTTTTTTTCCATGTGTGGCTCTGTGTGTTCATATCTGCAACTTTCAGCTCTCAGTGTTGCATTTTGTCCTTAGCATTGCATTTCTGCCTTCATGGTCTTGTTTTGTAACATAGAGCATCTTTTGACATTATTTAAACACTTCAGCACAGTCTGAACTGGACTTTTTGGGAAGAAAAAGAGAAATCCCAAGCATTGGCTCAGTAGAACAAGTGAGGAAACATCTGGTTTTCCCCCTGGGTGGTGCTTTGTGTCCTGACTCCTCCAGCACAGAGTTAGTGAGGGCTGGGGATGTGATGGCCAGGAAAGATGTGCCAAGGTTCCCCTGATTCCTCTCACAAGGGTGGAGGGTGCTAATCCCCACGTCTGGGTTAACTTCCATCTCAGGTAATTCTGGTCTCTGCCCCTAAAAATGAACTCTGCTGTTTCACTTGGCTCCACCTTGTTCCCTGTGCATGGACCTGCTGTGCAGAGCCCCACCAGAGGGCTTGGGGTGTTTGGCTTTTAATTGCTGCAAAGTGGTTGTTCTGAAAGACAAAATGGGTTTTTCTGCATGCAGAAGCTGCATGTCACAGCAAGGCATAAAGTGAATATTGTGCAATAATCCTGTCCTCTTGCACTGCTGAGTTCTGCTGTGTGAAGATGAATATTTGTAAATGTTTGCCTGGTATTCAGCATTCTTGTACCTGTGTGGCAAAGGTTGTTACAGCCTTCATCACCTCTAAAGGAGGATAAAAACACAAAAGGAAAATCCAATTGCCTGCAGCAAAAGCAGAGCACAGGCAGTGACATGCAGAGCTGGGCCAGAGGAGTGTGGCTGGGGGTTGGCAGCAGGGACAGCCAGTCCTGTGCAGGGCCTGGGGAGCCCTGGCTGGTGCATGGTCACTCCAGGCTCCAGAAGCCTCTGGGAGGAGATTCCATGGGGGACTTATTGAGGGTCTCCCTGCTCCCCCTCTCATGTCTCCATCTGTGCTATCAGCAACAGGTTGGAAAGAAGCAGAATTAGAGACTTTCTCAAACAGTGTGAGATGAAGCTGTGAAATTGGCTGCCAAGGGGGGTGTTTAGCTAAAAGAGTCTAAAAAGGGTTCTGGAAGTGCTTGGTAAAGAACAGTGCACCAGGAGCTGCTGAGTGTGGTGGATCAGAAACAAAGCCCAGCTGAGGGGGTGCCAAATCTCATCTGGGGGGGGACCCAGGGCTCTGCTCCTGGCACAGGAATTATCTTGTGGATCACAGGGTGACCCAGGGAGGCTCATCTTCCCATAACTGCTGCTGGAGGGGAATTATGGTTTATGGTGTTTGGTTAAAAATCCAGCTGGTGTGCAGGGATGAATTTTCCAGTTGGAATCATGTGGGTGGTAGCAGAGAAGGGAGCATTTCCACTTGGCACCGTGGGCTGGGTAATTTGGGTAGAAATGGCCATCAAACCCCTGCTCCCTGTCAGCTCTTGTGCTGCCTGGGACCATTAGCCCAACTCCTCTGCCTCCTCTGCCTGGGTTTAGGGGCTGCCAGGGGTTTCTGAGCAGGCACAAAAACCCCAAAACAGGCTGTGGGTAGGTGTGAATGGCTGAGAGTCAGTGTGTGTCCTGTTGAGCACTAAGTGTATCTTGTCCAGCTGCTCAGCTGGACCCTCCTTAGGAGCAGGGATGGGATTTTGTTGGGCACATGTGGAGAGAGAGGTCCAGGGGCCAGCAGGGGCATGGACTGCATGTTGTGTGTCATGTCCAGAGCAGCTGAGGAGGCTTTGGGACACTCTCAGCTGGCTGAGTGGTGAGCAAGGGCCTGATGAGCTCACAAAACACTGAGCTCATTGCTAAAGGCACAGCTGGGAGGGCTGGGACTGGGTTTCCTGCAGGCAGTGAGCATCAAAGAGCCATGATCTGTGTTTGCTCTGAGCACAGGCAGACTCAGAAGGTGCCCAGAGGCTCGGACACAGGAGTGACACTGAGCTGAAATCCTGTTTTTGCGTGGCCAGGGTGTGATCCCTGCTCAGCCCAGCACAGGCTGGAGCTGCCTTTGTCACAAGTGCTGCTGCTCTGCCTGCCCTGGCCCCGCCACCCTCCCTCCCTCCCAGCCCAGCACATCCTCTGGAACAGCCTCCCAAGAGTTCAGTGGGACTGCAGGCAGTCTGGGGGGCCAGGCAGGGGGGGCAGGGGCAGGGGCAGGGCAGCCCAGGCTGGCCCAGATGCTGCACACTCACTAATTGAGTTTGACCATCAGCAGTGCCCGGGTCGGGGTCAGCCTGGGCTGCTTTGTTTGGTGTTGGACAGGTTGAGCTCTGCCCTGCCTGCACAGGGGGTCGTGGCCCCTGTCACATGCTGGGGAGCTGCTGTCCCCATGGGTGATGTGACAGGCTCAGTGAGCTGTGAGCTGTGCCTTCCCAGGGCTGCACAGTGGAGTTCACAGCTCCAGCCCTCCCACTTGCACCGCAGTGCTTGGCCAGCACAGCCCTGGCTCACAGCTGATGCCTGGCTGTGTCCCTGTTCCTGCTGCTCCCATCCCACAGCCTGGCTCTGGGGGAGGCATTTAGGAGTTGTTTGACCCCTCAGCTTCCACAGGTGCATCGGCCAAGCTGTGCTGGCACAGCTCTGTCCTGGCTGGTCTCCACACACTGGGGAGGAAGGTGCACTGCACTGAAAGCCATCCCATCCCCATGCTGTCCTCAGGGAGAGGGCACTTGTCCCCTCTCCAGATGTGGGAGTGGGACCCTGAGATGATCTCACTCCTGCCCTGCCCCCTGCCTTTTCCAGCCCAGAGCTGTGAAACAGATTCCAGCAGGGTGCTGGGGATGAGAGACCTGGGCACTGTCCCACTCTCCTCCCCTGGCAGCACCAGTGGCTCCAGGCACATCCCTGCTGGTAGCCACAAGCCCAGTTTCAGGTACTCAGAGGGAAAAGGGTCAGGAGGGAGCTTTGGGGGTGAATAACAGCCTCAGCCAGGCAGGGCTGTGGCCACAGAGGCCCAGTGGTATCCTGGGGATATTCCTGCAGATACAGATCTACCTGTTCCCCCAGCTCTGGAGCAAAGTAAGGGCAGGGACAGTGGGGACATCCCCTGAGCCCTGCTCTGCAGGACTTTCAGGCACAAGCCCATGGGTCACCCTGACATTGCTGACTCAGCCACGGGCCCTTCCCTCAGCAGAGACTTCCAGGAATGCCATCCTGAACATCTCCCACTAGGCAAATCATAGCCAGCATATGGTTAGGGAGAAATTGGATTTACCCTGCAATCTAATCAATGTTAAATAACAGTAATTCCAACTCTGAGCTCCGTGTTTAAAGTGCTGTTGGTCTCTGGGGTTCGTTGGAGTTATTTAATCTAATGAAATCCCATTACTGTCTCCTGAGGGTGCACCACAGGGATGTCATTCCTAGGAAGGAAAGCAATGGTTGAAGAATTGGCAGCAGGGACAAATATCCAGTAGGGGAAAGGGGCTGAGTGCAGTAAGTTGGGGTTTTCACCTGGCAGGAACTCAGAGCACTGCATTGTTCCAGGGGTGACTGTCCCTGCTCAGGACATGGTGGTGGGGAGCACATGCCCAGGTTCCTCCTGTCACCCCCCTGGGCAGGCTGTACCACGTGGAGCCACCTTTTCCCTTTTCCTGGCCCAAACAGGAGTTATGTTTCTTAACCCATCTCAGTACCAGCAGCATTGCTGTTGTTCTCAGCACTGCCTCTCCCTGTGCTGCCCCTGGCTCTGCTGGCTACTGGACTTGGATAGAACCAGGGAGCCACCCATGGTTTGCCTTGGAAGGGCCTTACAGACCAGCTCATTCCAAGCCCCCTGCTGTAGGCAGGCACACCTTCACTAGCCCAGGCTGCCCCATCCAACCTGACCTTGAACACTTCAGGGATTTAAGATGGTTTCCCCCAAACCTGATGTACTTTTTCCATTTGCATTGAGCAGTTTTTCCTAATCTGCTTTATAGGGGGAGATAGGAACAATTCTGGGTCACATATCCCACGCTGACTTTGGGACAATTTCTGAGCCTTCAATCAATCACATCACAACAGGATCAAGCCAAGCCTATTGCACCAGTTGCTTTCCTGCATGCTGAGCATATTGTATTCAAATATCTTGGAATTCTGGCAGCAGAAGGCAGGGACTCTGCTGCTGTCAAATACCAGCAGGGCAGCATCCTGTGTACTGGGGGAGTGTTCCTTCCCCTGTAGTGTGTGCTCCAGTTTCCCATTATTACTTCTTTAATAAGACTGATATTCACTCTGCATCACTCATTTGCTGCTAAAATTGGAGCCATTACAGCAGTAAGTGACAATTAACCTTTTGGGCAGTGTGGGGTGGAAGCCCAGTGTGGTGCTGCCCCAAAGGAGAGGGATCAAACCTGCCCTTCAGGTGTGAATTCCTGTCTCACACTGCACCAGCTTTCTAGGGACAGCTGGGATGGCTCAGGGGTGCCCAGCTTCCTCTGGAGGAAGGATTGCACCCCCAGGTGCTGGGAGAGGACACACCTGGCTCAGTGTGGATGTGATGGGAATGAGGGCTCTGTGCTGCTGAGTTACCTTGGGACATCTCTGAGCTGCCCATCCCCAAGGAGCAGCTTCTTTCCTTGAAAACCATCTCCGTGCTGAAAAAACAAAAACAAAAAAACAAAACAAACATTGAAAAGGAGTATGTCTGGTAATTTAATCACGTTGAGTGCTCCTAAAATCACGTCTGCATTGCACAGCAGCATGCCAGAGCTCTCTGGAGGAGCAGATGTGGCAGGGTTAGGTGCAGAGAGATGGGGCAAAGGAGGGATTCCTGCAGGAGGGAGGGTGAGACTTGCCCTGGCAAGCACTGCAGGGCCACCCTTGCCCCCTGAGGGGTGGCAGTGTGTCCTGGGCAGGGCTGGGGATGCTGGCAGTGTGTCCTGGGCAGGGCTGGGGGAGGCTGGCACTGTGTCCTGGGCAGGTCTCTGGGGTGGCAGTGTGTCCTGGGCAGGTCCCTGGGTTGGCACTGTGTCCTGAGCAGGGCTGGGTGAGGCTGGCAGGTCCCTGAGGTGGCACTGTGTCCTGGGCCGGTCCCTGGGGTGGCACTGTGTCCTGAGCAGGGCTGGGTGAGGCTGGCAGGTCCCTGAGGTGGCACTGTGTCCTGGGCCGGTCCCTGGGGTGGCACTGTGCCCTGAGCAGGGCTGGGGGAGGCTGGCAGGTCCCTGGGGTGGCACTGTGTCCTGAGCAGGGCTGGTGAGGCTGGCAGGTCCCTGGGGTGGCACTGTGTCCTGGGCAGGGCTGGGGGAGGCTGGCAGGTCCCTGAGGTGGCAGTGTGTCCTGGGCAGGTCCCTGGGGTGGCACTGTGTCCTGGGCAGGTCCCTGGGCTGGCACTGTGCCCTGAGCAGGGCTGGTGAGGCTGGCAGGTCCCTGGGGTGCCGTGGGAGGGGTGATGCTGGCTGTGCTAACGAGAGCTGCTGGCTCTGCTCATTATGCACGTCCCTTTCACACTGCCTTCATTATTCCCCGGCTATCTAGTGTCATTAAGATATCAAGTTCATTTAGGTACATCCACATTGGCAGTTTAATTATGTCTGGGTACTACTCTGCATTTTATTCATGGACTATCTGGGGGCAGTTGTCAAACACAAGACTGGGAGATAAAGGTTGGGTGGCTGCAGAATGCTAATGTCCTGCTGGTTCCCTTTTGTCAAGTGCACATCCAGTTATTACCAAACTGATTATTTCGTTCATTAACACCACATACATCAGCTCCCTTCACCAGCTATTATTGTGTACATTCATCTTTTCATAAACAATTACCTGACAAAGTTGAGAAAGGCAAGTATTGGGAATTAATGCTCTGCTGGGAAGTTCCTGGAGTGGGTTAGTAACAGGGTGCTGGGGGTGTGCAGAACGCTGTGTCAGCGTGATGGCTTCATTAATCACATTAGGGACAATAGCATGTCACATGTGTGCTGTGGCTCCCAAAACCCTGCCTGTGCTGTGCCAGGGCTCACTGCCTGGGGCTGCCTGGGGCTGCCTGCCCACTTTGTGGTGACAGGAAATCCTGGGGACCCTGTGGCACAGCTTGGGAAGCAGCCGGACCATGATCTCATTCCTCATTATTACTGGTTTTAGTAGCATTATTATCATTATTATGATGAGGAATATTTGCTTAAATCAGGTTCTTTGTGTGTTGTTTCTGCCTTTTTTTCCAGCTTCCTCATACTGCTTTTCCCAAGTTGGAACCCAGTGCAGTAGGATTAGAAGTGGTAGGAATGGTTAGGACAGACATCACAAGCATGTAACAGAGCCCCCACCTGTTCATGTCTACAGGTTTTGTCTGTAAAAGCTGGTGATGGAGAAAAAAACAAAAATAGCAGGGAGATGTGAGCAGTGAAGGGTAACCAAAATCATGAGATAAGTGGTCCCTGCAGCTTTCTTAGAGATGGTGCTGAGAGCCCCAGGGAGGACTGGGGACGCTGCTTGCCCAGAGGGAGATCATTCCTAGCATGCTTCACACAAACCCTTGGACACACAGCCTGGGTGGTTCTGCTGTGGTGTCTGCTTCTGTTTCTGCAGGTACTCTGCACCCTCAGCTGTTTCCCCAGGCAGTCTCTGTCCCTGGGATGTGGAGCAGGAGCAGCTGCAGGAGGCCACCAGTACAGCCAGAATCAATTCAGCTTTTCACTCCAGCAGACACACTCCAAAAGTAATGCTCCAGGGGTCACACTGCTGCACTGCTCCAGTGCAGGATTTGCAAACTAAATAAAGGATCTGAGTGAGTCTTAAGTGCCTAACTCCCTTAGGCCCCTTTGGAGAAAACCCCACTGGAATAACTAAGGAGCTTTCACTGTGCCTTTGCAGAAACATTAATCCTCCTTGCTATGTCAAGTCTCTTTGATCACACTTGAAAATCTTCATCTCCAGGGGTGCTGCCTGGGCTTTCCAAAGTGGCTTAAGAGCAGAAGACCTGGACCCCAAGACTCAGAATCCTTTTCCAAATCCCTCTGTGGCTCTCTGTGCTGGCATGGGGAGATCACACCATGCCAGGGGTGCCCTGGTCCCTTCCCTGCAGGGTGGGACCCCACCATGGCTGATGGGTGACTGTGGGATTTAAAATCCCTGCTGCCCTAAAGAGTGTCAGCGTGGGCTCAGTCAGTTCTTGCTGTGTTTCCTTAGGTATTCCCAGGGAAATGGAGAAAGCACACTCAGCCTGGGCTTTCTCTTCAGGGATGCTGAGAAATGAATGCTGAAGGAGGGTTGGTATTGCTGGGCAGGGCAGCCCTGGGAAAGAGAGAGGCTGGGAGTCATCTTCAGGAGCTGATGTGAAGCCTCCATTCCTCTCTATTTCAGTGCTGAGTGAGGAAGAGCAGTGTTTATTGACCTGGATCTAAATTACTCAAGTTGACTTATGAACCTGAGGGTTTTTTCCATC
The DNA here is from genome assembly GCA_030060385.1 of Muscicapa striata striata. Lineage (NCBI taxonomy): Eukaryota > Metazoa > Chordata > Aves > Passeriformes > Muscicapidae > Muscicapa > Muscicapa striata. The sequence goes on along the minus strand of JAREIS010000148.1, from coordinate 2,349,020 downwards.
CATCCATATTCTGGAGAACACTTCATCTTCCTTTTTTCTTTGTTCTTTTTTATTTTTTTTTTCACATTATTGAGCTGTATTCACTCTGAACAGCCTTGGTGTCACACTAATGCCCAAGCCCCAACCTCCACATCCCTTCCCTGTGATGTGAAGGTGAGCATGGTACAAACCTAGAGACCAGCCAGAGCTGAGCTGGCTGCTGTGTCATTTACCCATGAAATTCAGATCTGCTGCAAACTAAAACTCCCTGAAATGTGTCAGATACTGGATTAGACAGTGATGCATTCCCTGGGAGGAGGTGGAATTGCTGAGCACAGGGAAGAGCTCTTGTGGGTAGTGGCTGAACTCCCTGCCTTGATGTGGGCTGGAGAGACCAGAATCCATCTCTGTGCAGCTCCCTCTGCACTGGCCTTTGCCTTGCCCAGAACTTGCAAATTAGGCCAGGAAGAATCTCTTTCAGCTTTCTGTTTTCTGGAGATTTTTGCACACTTTGCACTTGACTGCTTTGCTCTGGGAATGAAAGTACAGAGCCCTTTCCCAGCCATTAAAGTTTCATTTAACAAAAGGGCAAAGAATTGGCACAGGAAAGATGAAGAACCACTGCAAGAATAAACTTGTGTGACTCTATGTATTTTAGATCATAGCCTGAGGTCAGGCTCCTTTTTTTGTAATACAGATAGAGGGCTTTTTGGCCATGCAAGCAGGAGATGTGTAGTGATACATAAAGAAGTCACTTCTCAGCATAATTTAAGGAATAACCTCTGTTCTCAGCAGTGAGGTCCTTTGAGGTGTCTGGGTCTTGCATAAAACTCTGCATGCTCAGATACACACAGATGTGCACACACCATCTCCAGCAGCACAGGGCATGCCACAGGATTCCCAAAACTTTATCATCATCTCTGATGAACTGTTTAGGACTCCACAACCATATCTTGGCAGACAGATCCTTTTACCTCTGCAGATAAGGGAGGAAATCCATCTCCTTGCTCCCAAAACCCTGCAGCCACTTCATCATCTCCAGAGACACAAGGGTGTCCAGAACTCCCCAGGTGTGGCTGTGGAGCCCAGTGTGTCCCAGCCTGCTGCATCCCCTGCCCATTTACAATATTCTTCCCTACCTCCAGCTTCAGCTGCCTGAATGTAGCTGGTTTAGTCCCTGCACTCACTAGGTCCTGATTTGCAGTCTCTGAGATTTGGTGGCATTTCTTCAGAGGGAGGAAGAATGGAGGAACACTGTTTTTTTTTTTCCTTTTCCTTTTCCTTTTCCTTTTCCTTTTCCTTTTCCTTTTCCTTTTCCTTTTCCTTTTCCTTTTCCTTTTCCTTTTCCTTTTCCTTTTCCTTTTCCTTTCCCTTTCCCTTTCCCTTTCCCTTTCCCTTTTCCTTTTCCTTTCCCTTTTCCTTTTCCTTTTCCTTTTCCTTTTCCTTTTCCTTTTCCTTTTCCTTTTCCTTTTCCTTTTCCTTTCCCTTTCCCTTTTCCTTTTTCCTTTCCCTTTTCCTTTTCCTTTTCCTTTTCCTTTTCCTTTTCACCCCCATTCAGTGGTTTTTCTGTGTCCATCCAATTTTCAGACAACATTTTATTCCCCTTTACATTGTCTGCAGCTTCTGAGCCACCACCCCTCTGTGCAGCTCCAGTTCCCACCCTGACTGCTCTGCCATCCTTCTCTTGCCCAGGAGGAGCTCATGCACTGCAGTGAGTGTGCAGGGCCTGTGCTTGCACCAAGGGAAAACAGGCAGCCATGGAAAAGGAGCAAATTGCATTAGGTATTGCAGGCAATAATGTGGCTCCCAGGGGACAGAGATAATGTAGTGAGAGACAAAGGAACAATAGTTTCTGCTGGCCTGAGCACTCACTTGATTGTGGCCTTTCAGGAATTATTCCTGATTTCTGTGTGATTGTTTGTGTCACTCTTTTGGCTTTTCACTTTTGTCTGGCTTCTTCTGAATGGAGCCCCAGAGCTGATAAGGGATCAGGATGTGGGCAGAGGCATCCCCAGCAGCAGGGATGGGGATTATTTTCAAGCTGGCTGTGATTTTTGGAGTTTGTCTGTCTGGGGGACTTTTTCTGTAGAATTGATGGTTTGGGTTCCTGTTTTCTGGTGGGGGCAGATGTGCCATTGGGAATGGGAGGGAAGCAGGGGAGATTCCCTGAGTGCAGAGAGAGGCACCAGGATGAAGCTGCTGGCAGAGTGTGTGTCCCCAGGCCACAGCTGGGTTTGGGGCTCTTGCAGGACACAAGGGCTGGTGATCCATGGGTTTGCAGGACACTGAACTGTCCCTGTGATGGGGATGGATTTCCTCAGCAGCCTAGGTGGTGAAAGCTGTCCAAATCAAAGCCCCACCAGCTTTTGGAAAAATCCCATCTGGGATGTTTGCCTGGGGGCTCCCCAAGGTCCCTCTACAGAGACAGACAAGGCTCTAAGATGTGCTTTGTATCTCTTCTCTTCTCTTCTCTTCTCTTCTCTTCTCTTCTCTTCTCTTCTCTTCTCTTCTCTTCTCTTCTCTTCTCTTCTCTTCTCTTCTCTTCTCTTCTCTTCTCTTCTCTTCTCTTCTCTTCTCTTCTCTTCTCTTCTCTTCTCTTCTCTTCTCTTCCCTTCTCCTTCTTCTCCTTCTCCTTCTCCTTCTCCTTCTCCTTCTCCTTCTCCTTCTCCTTCTCCTTCTCCTTCTCCTTCTCCTTCTCCTTCTCCTTCTCCTTCTCCTTCTCCTTCTCCTTCTCCTTCTCCTTCTCCTTCTCCTTCTCCTTCTCCTTCTCCTTCTCTTCTCCTTCCTCTCCTTTCTTTCCCTCTCCTGTTTTTCCTGTCTTCTTCTCTCACCTTTCTGAGACGTAAGCAGATTCCAGGAAGGCATCAGTTGTCTTTAACACCCAGAGGAAAAATCGAAGGGAAGGGTTCAATTACTCACATGAAAAATGAGTCTCCTAACGGAGGTCTATCCATTTGCTAGTTGTGCTTGTTTTAAAACTGAATTATAGAGACTGCACATTTTTCCAGAGACAAATGCATTAATTTTTCTCCAAACAGACAGGAGAGAAGCAGAGGGAAAATAAGATAATAAGAGTTTCCACAGTGATTTATATGCCTTTGTGAAAAATAATGGGGGCAGACAGCAGTGTGCTCCAGCAGCTGGGAGGAAGGGGCAGGGGGGTGGCAGGGACGACTGCAAGGAAAACTGCCAGAAGTCCAAGTCTGCTTGTTGGTTTTAGATGATATAAGATCACTTTATGTCTCTGACTGGCTTGAAAAATCTCTTTCTCTCTCTCTCTCTACACATATAAAATATAGACCATATGATGCACTTAAAACCAGCCCAGACTATGGTGTTTATACAGGAAAGGATTGTGTTTCTGGCCGACCTCTCCCCAGCCCTCCTTCTCCTGATGAAGAATAAACTGGGACCTTTAGAAAACAAAGTGGTGGCTGCAATTTTTAACAGATTTGCTCTTGTATATATTTATACAGGGCAGGCCAGCCCTTCCCCAGGGCTGTCTGCTTGTGCCTGTGGGCAGAAACCAGGGGGGTTAAGTTTATTTTTTTTTTATCTGTTCACTTTGGTTTGATTTATATGGTAAAAGAGATATTTTTATTATAGTGCATCGTAAATTGGGTTTCTTTATTGCTCATGAGAGCTGTTTCCCAAAATTGGACTATTTATATAGTACACTGATTGCAGTGTATTTCTGATCTTGATGTCTAACTGTAGGGAATAAAAAAATTACAGAAAATCAGATGTTTTTTAAGAAAACCTCCAACTTCTCTTGAAATAAGATGAAATGAGTAACTTTTTCTCAAGATGATGGTGTGGCACTCAGCAGCTCCCAGGAAATCATCTTGGTTTGGTGACTAAAGACTTTTGGTGGGAATTGGAGGCTCTGGGAGGTTTTGAAGCAGTTTTGTGGTTTGTCCATTGATGTAATCCACAGGAAACACATCCGTGGGGCCAAAGGCCACCAGGGCTGTGGTACCTACAAAGATGTTTCTCTCCAATTATGGGAATGATTCAATGAATTAATTCCCAGTCGGTTTCCCAGCAGAAAATCCTGCAGCATTCAGATGGATGTGAGAGTGGAGGGAGGCTGGAAGTGATGCTTTAAAGCAAAACTTAAATCTGTTCCAGGGCAGATGGTTAATTGTGGAGTTCAATTTATTTGCCTAATGCAAATCACGTCCCATTTGCCCATGGCACCAGGAGAGCAGATTCCTGTTTGTTTTGCTAAAAGCTGATGTTTCAGGGAATGTTCTGCAGCTCCCTCCTGTGTGTGCTCCCAGAGGAGGATGACTTGCACACAGGACAAGCAGTGGTTCCCATGGAAAGGTGCTGGCAGGGGGATAAGCTGCCAACACCACGTTGGTTTGCAAGATTCAACCTCTCTGCTCGTGGCTCCAGACCTGAGAAGGTTCTTTAGCATCCTCTTTTCCCATTCCCAATCCAGGCACCTGGAAGTGTCTGTGGGGCTGGATTCCTGCCTTGGGCCAGCAGGCTCTTTCTCAGGGAACTTCCCAACTTCCCAAAAGGACCTAATTGAAGTCTGTAGAGATTTTTCACAGATTCATGGCTTTTCAAAGGAGAAATTTGCATATTAATAAGAAGCTGTTCAGACTGATTGGCTTAATGTGTTTGGGGTAAGTATAATTAAATGTCAAGGGAAATATATCATGAAGTAATGAAGCTGGAGTTAATTTATCAAAAAAAAAAAAAAAAAAAAGAATCCTAAAGAGGGAGACACTTCCAATAACAAACAATCCTTTAACCTTCCTCCTCAAGATGATTTGCTTAGTCAGGGCTGAAATGTGTGGTCCTGGAGATCCTCCAGTGAGAGAGACACGAGGTGGTTGTTGGTTTGGGGATGGAGGTTTTTCCATATTTCCCTATTATAGAGCCCTCTGTCCTGGCTGAGCCCATCAGGAGGGTTCCCCCATGTCCAGGTGGGGAAGGAGCAGTCCTGGTCCCTCCAAGAGCAGCAGCAGCTCCTGGAGGATTTCTGGGAGGATGTACCTGTGTCAGACTTCAGGGGTGCCCTTAGGGAGAAGGAATGAGGTTGAGATTTATTTATTTCAGGTGTGCTGGGCCATTTGTACCCATTGTTTTCTCATCCCTCTGTCTTTACTCTTTGAACTTTATGGAACATCTCCTTCTCTGTTCACATCCTAGCTGGGCACAAACCCCAGCCCATACAGGCACGTCTTTAAAACAAACAAAAATTGCAGTGCAGGTGCTGAAACTGGATGGTTTAAGGTGATAATTGATAAAGGTGAGGTCCAGGCTGAAGGCTGTGCTGGTCCCTGTCAAGGCTGTGGCTCCTGGCACCCTGTGTGTGATGGAAGGAGGTTGGGAGCTCCCTCTCCTTGGTGCAGACATGCAGTGGACACACAGACAAGGATTTCCCAGCAAAACTCTGCTTTAGGTGGGTGCTGGGCTCTTGGGTTTGTGTCCAGCCTGTCCTCTGCTGTCCTCTCCCAGCAGTGACTGACCCTGGTGTGGAGGGATGGCAAAGGCAGCTCGTGATTTGCACGTGCAAGGAGAAGGGCAGGGTGCAGGGATGTGAAAGGATCATGTCCAGTGTCTGGAGAAATCCCCCTTTGGCATAGCATGACACAGAGGGGAGTCAACAGGTTGTGATAGAGAATCACTTTTCATTTGGGAACTACATTGGAAATATGATTAAATTAATGTGAGCCTGATTTTCTCCCTTGTAAGAACCTGGTGCTGCAAGAATTTGGCAAATGGCTCACACCTTATGTGTGGAGCTCTGCCACTGCTGGGGTTCAGCTGTCACTGGGAGAGGCTCCTGGTGCTGGAGAGAGCAGAGGTGATGAGTGTTGGGTCCAGGAGGACTTTGTCCTTCCCAGTTCATGACTTACCCCCTCACTGGAGCTGCTGGGAGAGGGGCTCTGAACAGCTCATGGGCAGCACTGCAGAGATGGCTGATGAGCCCAGCCCCAGCTCTGGCAGAGGAAGATCCTTCAGAAGATGCCTGGTGATGTTTCCATTCCCATACAAAGGATGGACACATGTTGAAGGGGCTGTGACCAGGAGCCCTGGGGCTCTTCATCTGTTCCTGGCAGGCAGAGGGCTGGGATTTACCAGCAATTAGCCACTGGAAATAAACCAGCTCTGAAACAGCCCTTCCAAAGGCCAGCTGGACAGCCCAGAGGAGGGGCAGTGCCACCTGTGATTGCCTCAGCTCCGATGAGTTTCTTGTTCCAGCAGAGAAAATCAATGGCTTGCAGGGCTAATGACATCAGGGAGTTTCTGCCTGTCAGTAGCATTTAGGCACTGCTGCTCCCCAGATGTGCTTTCCAGCACAGTGGGTTTTGGGAAGCCCTTGGCACAGCGTCCTGTCCCAGGCTGGTCAGGGGGTGCTGGGACATGGGGATCACCTGCGTGAGCACAGTGCTCCCACAGCCTCCACCCTGCCAGCAGCCCCTCAATAATTCATCACTGCAATTAGACAGAGGGTTTGCGTGCTGTAATGAGCTGTGATCCACACAGTGTGCATCCCAGGAGAGCAGAGGGACAGGAGCTGAGCACGGGAAGCACAGCAGGGGCAGGGGCTGCTGAGCAGAGCCCTGCTTGCGTGCAGATGCTGCCCTACCCCATGGCCCTGTGGCTCTGCAGACAGGGGGGTGACAGGAGGGGACTGACATGAAATCACTGTGCTGCTCTCCTGGGCTCTCCTGGGTGTGTGTGCCCCCCTCACCTGGGCACCCTTGGCTTGGCTGCCCTGCCCTCAGCCCAGGATTGGGGCTGCTCCTCCTGAGCAAGTCACAGCTGAGGTCCAGGAGGGATCCTCACCTCTGGAGTTATCAGCAGACAAGCTGCATTCTGCACAGCTTCCCTTGGGTGGGCTTCCAGCTCCTCAGGAAGGGATGAGGCTCCCTGGCTGTGACCTTGGGGCAGGGGGATTCCAGCTGTGACATCCTCAGTGCTGCTCTGGAGCTTGGTGTCCCAGTCCGTTTTGGAGGCACTGAGATTCCTGGAGTGGTTTTTTCTTTAAGGCTGAGGTGGTTAAACCCAGTGGTGAAGGGAGTGGCACTGGGGGGCTCTGCTGAGCCCCTGGCACAGCCCCTGGGTGGGCACACAGACACCTCTGCCAGGATGGGATGGCATGGCTGGGCATGGCTGGGCATGGATGGGATGGATGGGCATGGCTGGGATGGATGGGATGGATGGGATGGATGGGCATGGCTGGATGGGATGGATGGGATGGATGGGATGGATGGGCATGGCTGGGATGGATGGGATGGATGGGCATGGCTGGGCATGGATGGGATGGATGGGATGGATGGGCATGGATGGATGGGATGGATGGGCATGGATGGGATGGATGGGATGGATGGGATGGATGGGCATGGCTGGGATGGATGGGATGGATGGGATGGATGGCATGGATGGGATGGATGGGATGGATGGGATGGATGGGCATGGCTGGGATGGATGGGATGGATGGGCATGGCTGGGATGGATGGGATGGATGGGCATGGCTGGGATGGATGGCATGGATGGGATGGATGGGATGGATGGGATGGATGGGATGGATGGGATGGATGGGCATGGCTGCATGCTCTGGCCCCTGCCAGGGCTCTGGGGCTGCTTTGGGGCTGGCACCATGGCTGTGCTCAGTGCTGGGGGTTTGGATGGGGTCAGAGAAGACACCTCAGGAGCTGTGGGGACTGTTTTAGGTGGAGGTTTGCACCCATGTCAGTCAGATTTAAACTTCAGAGGGAACTGAACTGGAAGGAGGAGGGAGGGAGGGAGGGACATTTTTGCTGAGATGCTGCTTGCCAGACACGGTGTGGAGACAGCTGCTCTGGCTGTGTAATGAGATACACAAACACTGAGACTGCTCAAACAAACTCTGCCATGCCCTGTCAGGAGCTCTGGGGCTCTCTGTGTGCCAGCAGAGCTGGGGGCTGGGCCAGGACAGGCTCTGCCCTTGGAGAGCACTCTTTGGGAAGGTGCCACAGCATGGTGTGCTGTGCTTGTCCCCAGCAGTGGTGGCTGTGACCAGGCAGTGCCTGGCCCTGCTGCCTGGGCTCTGGCACAGGGGGAGGTTGCTGCTTACCAGCAGGTCTGGTTTTTGGGGTACTTTGGTGAGTTGCTGAAAGTCTCAATGTGTCCCATGTGCTCTGAGAACTGTCCCTTCCATCCCAGCACAGCTCAGTGCACCTCATTCACAGAGCCAGGAATGATTGGGGTTGGAAGGGGCACTAAAGCTCATCTCATTCCAAGTCCCCCTGCCATGGGTAGGGACATTTTTCAGTAGCCCAGGTTGCTTCAGGCCCTGTAAAACATTATTTTATAATGATTTTTAACATGCTAATCTTCCATTACGTCTGTGGGTATCTACCTGCTAATGAAAATAATCCATGCTTCTAAATAATGTACAGAAAAAAACTGAAAAAAAAAACTTTTTTTGAGATTTCAGTTATTAAGATTTATTCTACTTTCTAACATTTTTTCAGTAAAGTTTTTTCTTTGCTTACTTGGACTTATTTGAGATTAACAATCAGGTATTTCCCATGTTCAGATCTGCCTTGGATATTCACCTTTAATGTGAAGTTTTATCCCCTTGATCTGTCACAGATGACTGAAGTCATCACTGGCTTTGAACACTTCCCTGGGCAACCTGTGACAGGATCTCACCACTCTCATACTAAAGAATTTTTTCTTAATATCTGATCTATTTTCTTCTTACTTCAGCTCCTCTGGAATACTGGAGGTGTAAAAACCTGTGTGCTGGGAGGGACCTCACTGTACTGGGCTCAGGGCCTATGCCATGGTGGCAGGACAGCCACCTCAGCACATCCTGTGGAAGCAGAATAATGCAGGGATGGTTTCCTGATGGTGGGAATGAAGCAGTGCTGCTGGGCACCTTTCTGACCACAGCCAAGGGAAAGAAGCACCAGTATTTCAGCAGGTGATACACTCACCCTGCATGGTCTGCAGTGCTTCCATGGGCATGGAAGAGCAGAGACAAAGGAAATTCCAAGGTCCCTGACTTGTTTTGTCATCTGGGAGATGACATTTGTATCACAGATCCCTCCAATAACACCAGCATTTCCCTGAGCATCATCTTTCTCTAGACAGAATTCCTCTGCAGCAGGATGGGTAAGGATAGGAGAGACCCAGGGCTCCTTGTCCTCTCCTAGGACTATTCCTGCCTCTTACATTGCTCCAAGCTCAGCTTAATCCATCCTCATTAAAATCAGTGGCAAGGGTGTCCTTTTGCTATTAATGCCAGTTGGGTTTGATTTTACATCCAACACCACAATGAGTGATTTTCTTTTTTTCCTTGCAGACCTCTCTGATCTTTTGCCTCTCTGCTTTCAGCTCCCTCAGTCTTACAGCTTTTCTTGGAGGTTGTTGGTTTTTTTTTTTCAGTTTTTCTCAGTTTCCTGAAATGCATCTTTCTGTGTATCGATTTCACCTGAGATCTAAAGGAAGGCAGAGCAGGAGGCTCAGCTAACTCCCCTGTACACTCACAGCTCATCAAAGCAAATTCAGAGCCTTGTGAGAGCTGCTGGGGCAGCTCAGCCCCTGGGCTTAGCAGCTGGCCTCATGGGAGGGAGGAATTAATCTCTTTAGGCAGCATTTTTGAATTTATATATCCATACACGCTCCTGGTTACATCAAGTTATCACTCTTGCTGGAGCATCTTTCTTTTCAATCATCTCCTGAACATGCTGTAATGGTGCTTGTGGGAGTGTGGGCTGCAGCTGGGGGAAGGGAGTGCTTGTGAGAGCAAGTTTTGGGCTTTTTATAAATTCCTCTTGCAGAGTCACTGCTTAAAACCGTTTGGAAGAAAAAGGGAGATGGTGGGGGAGGAAGAGGATGAGTTGCTGGTGGCAGCAGTGGCCCAGGGAGCAGCACACACCCCTCTGGGGCTGTGAGGTTCAGCTGGCCACCATGCTGGCTGTGCCTCAGTTTCTCTGTCCTGGTTTGGGAGGTTCATGGGGGGAAGGCTGTGCTCCCCCAGGGCTGCCAGCTCTGTCACACGCCTGTCACCAGCTCTGGCTCCTTCTGGAGACAGCAGTTCTGGCCCTGTTTCTGTGCAGAAGTCATGATGACATAAGCCCCTCAGGCAGTTCATTTGCCCTCTCTGCCCTGCTACTCCACGCTCTCTAGAGGGTCCCATCCACCCTGGGGCCATGCTGCATTTCTGGGAGCAGATTTGGCCCTTCCTGACCCTTTTCCACAGGACCCAAGCTGGCTGCAGAGCTGTGGGGCTCTTCCAGGCAGAGCAGCATTTCTTTGGTGACAGCTTTCCCTGCAATGTCCCCTCCAGTGGCCCTTCCTCCAAAACAGCCCTTGCCACCAGCCAGACTGCCCTGCCCACCACAGCCTCAGCCTGGGGTGCTCCAGATCCCAGCCAGACCCTGGGCATTTCTCAGGAGGAAAATCAAGCTGCAGCAAAGCTGCTGAGCAGGGAAAAGCTAACAGAGGGCAGTTCTCCCCTTTGCAGTTTGGTTCAAGGTGTTTGTTGTCACATCCATGGACAGCTCATCCTGAGCCAGGAAAGCAGGGAGGGTCCTTGGATGCTCTAACCCTTACCCAGCTTAGGGTTAGAAAAAAACCCCAGGGGTTTTTCCTTCTCACCATTTTCCTGTGGGTGTCTCACTGGTTGGACCAGTGCCTCAGCTAGTGGAGAGAGCACCAGGAGCAAGGTGCCCCCAGCCCAAGGTGTTTTGGGGCTGGGTTGGGTCAGCAGTGCCCTCCTGTGTCTCACAGCCCTGCAGCACCTCACAGGCTGTGCAGGGGAAGATCCTCATTGCAAAGTGCCCCAGCACCTCTGGGAAGGCCCAGCCTGTGTCCAGAGGCTCTGTGGGACTTCTTTATCCCACAGGTGGAAAGAGCTGACACCCTTTTGGGGCTGCAGCCAAAGAGCACAAACAAGTGTGTGCCATTGTCCTGCCCTTCTCCTGGTTGTTCAGTGTCTCCTGCTCTTGCTCAGCATGTGGAAGGTTGTTCCAGGGACAGGGAGCAGGGGGGATGGAGCTGGCAGGCAGTGGGGAGGGGGATATGACTTGATTTCTTCTCCTTTCCAAGGGTTCAGGTGCTCTCAGATGTCTCAGTAGCTGCAGGGCAGCACCACTGCATCAGAGACATGTGGGCTTGGTGCCCATGGGGGAAAAGGGCAATTCAGAGGATCACCAGAGACTGGTTTGGGTCAGAATGGGCTTTAAAGCCCATCCCATCCCACCCCTGCCGTGGCAGGGCCACCTTCCCCTGTCCCAGCTGCTCCAGCCCCAGTGTCCAGCCTGGCCTTGGGCACTGCCAGGGATCCAGGGGCAGCCACAGCTGCTCTGGGCACCCTGTGCCAGGGCCTGCCTACCCTGCCAGGGAACAATTCCTGCCCAATATCCAATCTAAATTTGCGTCTTTCAGCTCAAAGCCATCACCCCCTGTCCTATCTGCCACTCCCTGCCATTGTCAGAAGTGAGGCTGCCCTGAGCAGAACCCCACAGAACCAGCTGCTGGTCCAGCTGGAGGTTCCAGTTCCTCCTTCCAGGTATTACCAGGCTCCCACAGAGAAATGTCTAAAAGCTGGGATTGTAGTTCTCCCATTACCTCCCCCAGCTGAGGGCAGGTGGGTTTGGGGCTGGGGCACTGGGACTCTGGTGCTTCATTGCCACCCCTTTATTTCAGCCACCATGAATTTGGCCAGTCTGTTTCTAAACCAGTTACACTTTTGTCTTTTGCAGCATCAGTAAATTGGCAAAAAATCCTGGCAAATTCCACTGTAGAGTTATGTGCCTGCTCAGCAAATGTCACATTTATTGTCAGCAGTGATTCCCTTCATCTTCACATCCTTCAGGATGCATGAGAGCTTTCATACTCCTCAGCTTGCTTATTCCCCAGCCTGACTGTCCCAAATTCTTGGAGTTTCTCCCAGACAGAAACCCTCAGCAAAGATTTGACTTGTCTTTGCTCAGCCTCTGTGTAACATGGTTGCAAAGGGAATTATTTTAGGAAAAGCCATTCCTTGCTCTCTCATTTGTAACATAACAGCCTGGGGTTTGGTTATTATTGCTGTTTTTAGCTGCTGTTGGCTTTCCATTGTTGCTTTTTTGATAGATGGGTTCAATTTTGCTGGCATATTGCACAGGTTTGGAAGCCAGATGTTGCTGCTGCAGGATGGGAGCAGCTCAGTCACACAGGGGTCAGAGCCAGGGGCTCAGGGTGTGGGGCTGCCATGAGAACTGCTCTGGCATGGTGCTGAACCCTCCAGGGCTGCAGCCCCCCATCCAGCCCCCATTCCCCCTGGGAGGGGACATGGGAAGATCAGGGAATCTGCAGAGGGCTGGGAGGCAGGATGGATTTGTGTGTGACCTGGTTTGGAGGACAGGTGTCTGCCAATAAAGGCAGGACCTTCTCTTTGAAATGGGCAATGTAAACCCCCTTCCTCCAAAATATTAAAAATTTGAAATTAAGGGGCTCTGAGGCAAAGATATAGGAATTAGGAATAACAGTTCTTTACTAGGAAAATTAAAATAGAAATACAGTATTACAAAGAACAATCCCAAACCCTGCCAGAGTCAGAATCCAAGCTGACACCCGTCAGTCAGTCAGGGTGTTGGCACAGTCCCATTCCATGGTGGCTGCATCCTCCTGCAGTGGCAGATGTGGCTCAGCTGGAGCAGTGCTCCTGGAGAAGGTGCAGTTTCCTCTGAAGGTGCAGGGATGATGTGCAAAGGTCTGGCTTTCCTCTGGAATCCAGTGGGAAGAAGGTGCCTTGGTGTCCAAAATCTCAGTTTTTCTCTGGGTAGGAAAGGCTTGGCTCCTGCCCTGGCTGGAGCATCTCCCATGGGATGATGGAATTTTATCAGCCATGCCCTGGGACTCACTGGCCATGAACAGGAGATCTCTCCTGGAGGGAGGATGGGCTGTGCAAAGATAAAGATGATTGCCCCAGCTGGTTTAAAGCTGCCCATGAGCAGATAATGTGTGCCAGGAGATCAGGGGCACTGCCCCAGGGTGATAGAATTCACATTTCTGACCACATCCTGTATTGCAACCCAAGACAGTGTGTGACCAAATGGTGAGGGTGGGAACCTGGCTTTTTTGGGTGCTCCTGTCTTTGTGTGGTGTAGGGGTGATGTGTGTGGGGGGTGGGATGTGGGGTGACATCCAGGTGGGATGAGGAGGAGAGGGAGAGGAGCTGGGAGTCTCCTGTGGCTCCTGCACCTTCCTGGTGTGCCTGGTTTAACATGAAGGAGCTCAGGGTACCCAGCCACCAAACCCTGAGGCTCTTTAGCAAATCACACCCAATCCTGACCAGGAGGGCTCTGAACTCCCAAGGGGACCATGGAGCAGGATGGACCCTGGCCCCAGCCCCTTCCCACTTCACTCAGGAGAGCTTCCCAAAGCAGCATTGTGTGGGATGTCTGCGGTGAAAGAAGGAAATTGCTGGGGTCAGGGGGCTGATGTTGCTCATTTTTATTTGCTGCCTCCTTGGAAATACCAAAAAATAAAGTCTTGCCTCCTGGCCTTTGAAAATTCCTCTTGTCCTACAGGAAGGGAGTGTTGTTACTGCAGGAATTCACTGTTATTCCAGGGAATTGAAGCCTCTGTGCAGGAAACCTGAATGTGGGCAGGGAGGAATTTAAAGGCATTAGGGTGGTTGAGATGTGCTGTGTTCCTGCCATTGCAAGGAGGGAGCTGGGATCCCACCCAGAGGGCAGGGCTTGAACGGGAAAAATGAATTCAGGTCCAATTCCAGGTAAATGGGAAGGAAAAAAAAAAATCAATGATAAGTTCAGGAGTATGCAGAATCAGAGCATTGGGGGCCTGCTGACAATGAATGCAAGGAGGGGAGGGCTGGGCCAGAGGCAGGAGGCTCAGCACCATCAGTGCCCAGGAGATCCTGGCACTAACATGTCCCTCCTCCCCCTGCAGGGAGCTGATGCCCAGGACCCTGGAGGGACAGATCACCATGGAGAAGACCCCCAGCTACTTTGTCACCAAGGAGGCCCCAGCCCGCATCTCCTCCATGGCCAAGGGCACCAAGCTCATCGTGGTGGTGCGGGACCCCGTGACCAGAGCCATCTCGGACTACACCCAGACCCTCTCCAAGAAACCTGACATCCCCACCTTTGAGAGCCTGACCTTCAAAAACAGGACTACAGGCCTGATTGACACCTCGTGGAGCGCCATCCAGATTGGCATCTATGCCAAGCACCTGGAGAACTGGCTCCTCTACTTCCCCATCGGGCAGATCCTCTTTGTCAGCGGGGAGAGGCTCATCAGTGATCCTGCCGGGGAGCTGGGCAGGGTCCAGGACTTTCTGGGCCTCAAGAGGATCATCACTGACAAACACTTCTACTTTAACAAAACCAAGGGCTTCCCGTGCCTGAAGAAGGCAGAGGGCAGCAGCAAACCCCACTGCCTGGGGAAGACCAAAGGCAGGACCCACCCTGACATTGACCAGGAGGTGGTGCAGAGGCTGCGGGACTTCTACCGGCCCTTCAACATGAAGTTCTACCAGATGACAGGGCAGGACTTCGGCTGGGACTGAGCCTGAAAGAAATAATTTAAGAAAAGGAAAATATAATATAATATATATATTTTTTTTACGTATCAGTAGAGAAGGGGGAAAATACAGAAAAAAAAAAATAATAGCTGTGCTGAAACATGATTTTCTCTGATTTGGTGGTTTTTTTCTTTTTTCTTGTTTCCTTTCTTCCCTCAGAGAAGAGGTGCACATCCAGAAAAGGAGGCCTGGTCTCAATGGATATGAGCAGCTTCCCTCAATGGGCCTAAGGTTTAGCAGGGCCTCTGTAAAAAAAACACAGGTGCAAAGTTTTTAGAAGTGACAGGGGTGCTTGGGGTAGCTCAGAGTCTTCCTGAAAGTTCAGCCAGGTTTTGGCTTGCAAGTGCCATTTTGGCCAGACCTCACCACTTTTGACAATAAAACAAAGGTGGCTTAGTACCTAATTTGGCCTTTCAAACGTTACCTTAGGGGATTTTTTTATTGCATGAAACATTTGGTGAATTTTGCTTCCACTTATCCAATTCTTTGTTTTACTTTTACCCCCCTTAAATCAAGCTCTTTTCATCAGCCAACCTTATTTTTCCTCTTAAGGCAGCCAAAACCAATAATCCTTTGTTTTGTTTTGAGACAAAATAATTTTGGTCGCTAAAAGTGAAAGAACACAAATGATTCTTTTGACTCTGTAATGAAAATTGCCAGGTAGTCAAAAGGCCTCATTCACAGGAGCTGGCTCTAAACCAGTGTTCCCTATTGCATCCCTTTTGCTACTCTGACACCAAAATGGTTTTCTAAGGGTTTTTTTCTCAGGGGGGGGCCATCTGAAGGGAATTTGGGGATGTGAAGGAAATCCACGCTGAGATGATGCTCATGGCACACCCTGAAGGTGTTGGGGGGACCCACCATCCCACCAGGAATGTGCAGGAAACTTCTTAGTGTCCAGTGGGCATGGTTTGGGCCATAATGATGGATGCTTTAAGTTGGGCCAGTCTTAAATAGACTGGAGAAAGGGTTGGTTGTGAAAAAGTGAGCAATAATCATGTCCAGAAAGAGGAATGAGAATACAATAGTTCTTTCCTAAAGGAGAACTGAGAGGGAAGCTGGAAGGTTGTGAAGGGCTTTAAAAACTGTCAGGCAAAACAAATCTCCTTTACCACATTTCTTTAGCTGGTGGAAATGTTTCAGTGACAGAAATTTGTTAGTGAAGCAGAGTCTTTTTATTTCCATGGGCTCATTTATCTGTTGGCTCTTGATCTTCAGCATTTCTGAGCTGTGGGAGTACCCAGTTATTCCTTGGTGCTGCATAAACAGTGTGGTAGTGCTCCCTCCCTGAGCCCAGCTTTGAGCTGAGAGTACCTGAGGGGTTAAAACAAGCTCAGTGGGCATCCCCAGGAGTGTGGTGAGGAAGAAGCCTGGGGATGAAGTTCACTGGCTGCCTGCATACCAGCAAGGAGCTTGATAAAATCCCAGCAGAGCAGAGATTTCAGAGCCCAAAGAGAATTGTATAGAAGTTACAATTTCACCTGAGAGGGAGGCATTTCCACCTTGGCAAGTTGGGGAAGGAGTTTGGTGGCCCATTGAGCCTCATGGCTCTGAGTTCCTCTGCTCATGTTGAGCCACATCCTCTCCTGGCTGCCCTAAACCTCTTTTCTACTCAACCCTCCACACCTCCCTCTGTCCCCAAAGGTGCTGAGTCCCAGAACCTTCCTACACCTGAAGACACAAACCCACAGGGTTTTGCATTTCCCAAGGGAATGAAAATACTTCATTCCACTCATGATGCCCCAGGAGCTTCTCCCACAGTTCTCAAGGCAAAGCTCTGCCTGAGCCCAGATTTCCATGCCCCAGCTGAAGTGCTGCTGGGTTGGTGGCCCCAAATCCAGCCTGAGCTCAGCCCTCTGTCCTGGTGTGGCACAGCTCACATTGCCCCCACTGATGCTTTCACCCCTTCCCCCATTTATGTCCCATTTAAAGACCTTTTTTGGCAATGCCAAAGGCACCACACAGACCCCCAGCAGTCCCTTCTCTTGCCTGCCCCACCTCAGCCCCTCAGTACTCATGCAAGACACGGCATGAGAAGATCAGAGATGGTCACAGAGCTTTGGCTCCACCACACCATGGCCCTCCCAGCATCTGCAGTTCACACCAGAGGCTGGGAGGATGCTGGGCTCTTGGTAATGTGTCACAGGAGGTGAGGGCAGCAATCTTTTTGGGGCAGGAATGGGGATGGACACCATTCAAATGGAAAACCAAGGTGTAGTGAGGATGAGGCATCAGTCACTCACTGGCATAACCAAACAGTGCCAGCACCAGCAAGGCACAAAATCTGAGGTGTTCCCAGCTGAATAGAGGATGTAAGTGTGCCACTCTCTTCAAGGAGAGTTAAGGTTGGGATAGTAGGACATGCCTTTGAGAAATTTCTGTGGTTTAAGCCCAGCTGGGATCTCAGCCCCACTCACTCCCCAGGTGGGATGGGGGAGAGAATTGGAAGAGTAGATCTAAGGAAACCTGTGGGTTGAGATAAAGACACTTTAATAGATAAAGCAAAAGCTACATACAAGCAAAGCAAAGCAAGAAATTAATTCCAGATTTCCCATGAATGCTCATCCCCAGGACAGCAGGGCTCCCTCACATTTGGAATGGTGAATTGAGAGGACAAACACCATCACTCCAAAAATTCCCTGCTTCCTTCTTTCCCCACTTTTACATGCTGAGCATGATGCTCTATGGTGTGGAATATCCCTTGTACCAGTCAGGGTCCTGGCTGTGTCCCCTCCCAGCTCCTTGTGCATCCCCAGCCTCCTCCCTGCAGGAGCAGGAAAAGCCTTGATGCTGTGTAAGAACTGCTCAGCCACAATGAAAACATCCCTGGGTTATCAATACTGTTCCCAGCACAAATCCAAACCACAGTCTTATGAACAAAATGAACTTTACCCCAGCCAAAACCAGCAGACAAGTATAAATACCCCTCACAAGTATGATGTTTTTAAAAAATCAATATAGTTATATTGCTATTTTCTCCCATACAGTCACATTTGGACCACTATAAAGCAGCTTTATAGGGCCACAGATTGGTCTCCCCATATTGGACAAGCTACAGCAATACCAAGCATTTCTTAGAGCTGAGTGTCTGCACCTGCCACCAAATCCCTGCCATTAAATCACTCAAGCCTTGATGTGTACACAAGTCCATCATATGTGCCTTTAAAAACTCTTCCCAGCACATCAAGCTCAGCCACTTAGGAATACTTTCCACTAAAAACTTGAATGTTTTATTCCCCCTCATTTCCCAGGGTTTGAGTACCTTGTTGCACACCTTGTAAAGCTATTTAGGGATCTGAGAGTGTGATTGATTGGTTTTGATCTGGGCCATAAGTAGTTTTGAAAATCCCTCCACATGTGAACAATGGCTTTTAAAAAGAGGTCATGCAACCAAATTGCTTTGAACTCTAATAGCATTTAAGCCTCTAAACTCTTCAGGCTTATTTGAAAATCCAGCCATGAAGTTTAGATTATTTTAGCCTCAGAAGAATTGGAGGTAAACTATTGAAAACTGCCTCCCTCCAGGGCCTGCAGTGCTGAGCACGTGCACTGGAGGGGAAATCAGAAGTAGCTATAAATTAAAAAAGTGACCTCTATAGTGTTTTTCTTTAAAAAAAAAAAAAAAAAAAAAAAAAGCAAAAAAATCAAAACATTAACTTTGAGAAAATAATTAGCTTATTAAAATGCTTCTGGTCTCAATAATCAAATCTGCCATTAGGCACTGATGCAGCTTAGGCTTATATGCAATACAACGTTTGGGTTTTAGAACAAATCCAAATTTTGATTCTGTTTTAAGAAAAAAAAAAAAAAAAACAAAACCCACACCAACCTTTACAAAGCATCCTATCAGCATCAAGTGGCAAATTGATCACAAGGAAGTTTTGTACAAGGAGAGTGGGGAGGCCTGGGTTGCCCAGGTTGGTGGTGGATTCCCCATCCCTGGAAGGGTCCAAGGGCAGATTGGATTTGCAGTAACCTGGGATGGTGGAAGGGAATGAAATGAGATGGGCTTTAGGCTCCCTTCCAATCCAAACCATTCCATGATTCCGTGATCTTGGAGGAGACAGACACAGCCACAAATGGCACCACAGTGTGGGCTTATGTGTGCTGAGCACAAGGATTGCCCCAAACTCCTAAAAAATCATTTTTTCCCCACTGCTGTTGCCATACTTTGGCACAGGCTGGTAGAGCCCAGTTCAGAAAGGTCATTGAAGGTGAGACCTCCCTTTAACCCTGTCCTGGTTTGAAGGGCAGGTGTCTGCCAATAAAGGCAGAAGCTTCTCTTTGAAATGGAGAATGTAAACCCCCTCCTTCCAAATTATTATAATTTTGAAATTAAGGGGCTCTCAGGCAAAGATATGGGAATTAGGAATATCAGTTCTTTACTAGGAAAATTAAAATAGAAATACAGTATTAAAAAGAACAATCCCAAAACCCTGCCAGAGTCAGAATCCAAGCTGACACCCGTCAGTCAGTCAGGGTGTTGGCACAGTCCCATTCCATGGTGGCTGCATCCTCCTGCAGTGGCAGATGTGGTTCAGCTGGAGCAGTGCTCCTGGAGAAGGTGCAGTTTCCTCTGAAGGTGCAGGGATGATGTGGAAAGGTCTGGCTTTCCTCTGGAATCCAGTGGAAAGAAGGTTCCTTGGTGTCCAAAATGTCAGTTTTTATCTGGGTAGGAAAGGCTTGGCTCCTGCCCTGGCTGGAGCATCTCCCATGGGATGATGGAATTTTATCAGCCATGCCCTGGGACTCACTGGCCATGAACAGGAGATCTCTCCTGGAGGGAGGATGGGCTGTGGGAAAGATAAAGGTGATTGCCCCAGCTGGTTTGTAACAATGGCCCATTAACAGGTGATAGTTCTCACAGCACAGGAATCGCTGCCACACCCAGTTTTTAACAATGGCCCATTAACAGGTGATACCTCCTGGGTGAAGGGTGGGGCATGGGAAAGGGAAAGATGACTGCCCCAGCTGGTTTTTAACACCTGGCCCATGAACAGGAGATCTCTCCTGGAGGGAGGATGGGCTGTGGAAAGATAAAGATGATTGCCCCAGCTGGTTTAAAGCTGCCCATGAGCAGATAATGTGTGCCAGGAGATCAGGGGCACTGCCACACCCAGCTCCAACAGATGGGGACAGAATCCACATTGCTGGCCACATCAACCCAACACAAACCCACTACAGCAGCAGCCTTCAGCCAAACCTGCAGTGTGGGGAAGATCTTTGCTCTCTGTCTGAGCTGAAAAATTCAGAGCCACGGGGATTTCTTTAGTTTGGCAAGGCAATACTGGGTGTGTCTGCTGGGAATCCATCACTGCCATTCTGGAAGGGCAGGGATGGGGCTGCTGTGCCTGTGGTACCCTTGGTGGAATTTTATCAGCTCCTTTGGAAATGCTGCCACTCAATGATCTGCACAGTTAAAAGGAGTTTGTGGAGATCAGTGTGAGACTCCTCTGCCTGATGTCAGGGTGGCCTCTGGGTGCAGCACTAAGTCAAATTTCCAGCAATAATTTGGCCTTTCCAACCCTGCACAGAGTGGTTTTTTGACTTGCACTGATTCTCAGTTCTCCCACATACACACTTCACACACAGCATCAAGATGAAGGGGGAAAATTGCCCATTTTCCTAACCATTAAAAAATTCCTTGATTGTGTACAACAGTTTCTGGGTTTTCTCTCCTCCCTCCCCTTCACTTCGTGATACTGTCATCCTTCTCCCTTTGGTGCTATTTCAGTATGAAAAACCTGATTTTAATTTAATTTAAGAGTGAAAAAGCACACATTTAATAAAGTTTACGGGTACTGAGAGGCTGTGCTCTCTTTTTGCTGGTGGCAGCAAACTGCAAAAAGGGGGAAGGTTTATGAAAAGAAGGGGGAAACCACAAAATCACCCATCTGTGTCTGATTTTAGTCTCCTAACCCTAACTGACTCCATGGCTGTGCCTTCTGTGAACTCCCCAGTGGCATCATTGGCATTGAGCCCATGACCTCTTGTCTTCCACCACATCAAGGTCAATGCCATATTCCTTTCTTTAAATTGCAAAAATCCTCAGTCAAGTGTTCCTGTGTCCCCCTTTGCTGTCCCTGGCCCTGCCACGTCCACAGCATTTCTCCACCAAGGTGGATGGATTCCTGCTTCCCTTGACCTGGGTAGTTCAGGAATGGTTTCAGTTCACAGTTTACTGTGTGAAACCCGAGGGGAAAGGAATTCCTCAAGAAATAAATACAGTGGAGAAGCCCCCCTGTATCAGGTTTGCTGTGTGGTCAAGTAAAGTGATATTCTATTTAGTTTTTTAGATGTATAAACAGATTAAGTCCCAGGGAAAATATGCTCCCAAACTCCATAGTATTTTATTAAACCACTGAAGTTTAATACAATCTTTTGGCTTCCGCAGAAAAATTTTCCATTTCTTTTCTGAGCACCTTTGATTTTATTTTCTTTTAATTACCGTTATCTGGAATTAACGATCTGGGGTTTGCACTCCACCCAGAAAGGACTATCCAGATTAGAAGTGGGGAATTTTGCTGAAATACAGAAATATCAATGTGGTGGTAAGAAGTCAACGACACCTGGGCAGAAAACTGGAGAAGCCAACGTGCAGAATTAATCCTGCTCAGGCAGGCAGTGACAAGGCTGCATTCCTCAGCTCACAGCATTTATTTCCTCTGGCATTGGCCAGCCATGGCTGTTGGAGTCACAGCTCCTTCATCTCCTGCCTGTCCACGAGAGCTCCGTGGGCAAAGCTCTGCTTAGCTCAGCTCCAGCAGTGCCCTGGGCTCAGCACTGCTCCATGGACACAGCTCTGCAGCATCACCCAAGGGCTGGGGGGCTGCAGGAGCAGGCTTGGCCCCTGGCCTCCCCATTCTGCTGGCCAAGGAATCCCCACGGGCATCTGGCTCCTGGGGAAAGCTGCTGGGAGCCAAGCAAAGCCCCAAGAGAGTCCCAGCTCCTGCATTCCAGTATTGTTAATTAGCAATAGTAATGGCCATCATCGTGTCATGGTTCTTAAGAGAACTTTGTGAATTCTGGAGGCAAAATTCACTGGTGGGAGCATTTCCTGAGGTCCTCAGTGCAGCAGAGGAACTTCAAATGCTGTTTATCAGTCCCATGTACATCTCCCTGCAACTCAGGTCAGTCCTGGAAATGGAAAATCCTTCTTCACAGACACACCAGCCTCTCTGAGTTTCTCCACTAATGTCGAGGCAGTGGTGAGGCTGCAGGCTGGACTTGCTTGGCCAGAGTTTCTCCAGCTCATTTCTTTTGTTCTTCCACCAATCACTGTGATTTAGGGCAACAATCTCAAGGAAATGACTGAGAGGTATTGGCTGGGGAGCACTTACCTTCCCTTGTTCAGGAATTATGGAAGAGGATCAATAGATTTTCTATCTCACTGCTGGGGACCCCCGTGGCTGGGCACAGAGGAGTGAAAACATTCTCTTGAGGGCAGGTTTGAGAGCACAGAGGAAAGAGGCCAAGTGCATCCTATCGACAGGGCAAACGCAGTCACCAATCTAATTACCTCTAATTACCTCTAATTCCTCACCTTTCTGCACAGCCACAGCTCTGCCAGGGCACAGTGACCACCAGTGGCTCCTGGGATCTGTGGCTTTGGGATGTGCAGTGCTGTCTTAGCCCTGGGCACAGCCCTGCAATTTGGGCAGGCTCCAGAGGGAGCAGGGCTGGTGGGGGCAGAGGGAGCATCCCAGCAGAGCCCCCAGCTCTTCATCAGCCCAGCAGAGCCCCCAGCTCTTCATCAGCCCAGCAGCATCCCCACATCTGAGGGGATGCCAGGCACCATTTCCCTGCTGGGTTTGAATCAGCTCTGCTGAGTTCAGGCAGGGTGTGTTGGCCAAAGTGAAGCTCCAGGCCAAGCTCTGCAGTTCAGGGGCACATCCAATTCCACAGGCACATCTCTACCCACCTGCCATGGGAATGAAAAGACAAAACCAATGGCAATGATACACCAAGACTCAAAAACCCCTCACTGTTTACCCTTCCCTTTGACTCAAACCCAGGGTTGTCCTGAGACCAAACTCCTTCGTTTTCCACAATGGGAAGATTCAGGGTTAACAGAAGAAATTATTTGTGTGGCTTCTCCTGGGAGCTGCTGGGGCTCAGGGCATGGCCAGCTCTGCCTGTATAAATTGGATATTAACCCAGTGCATCTGAGTGAGCAAGATGTGAGCTCTCCCTGACCTGCAGTGACCCTGGTGTCTGGAAGATGCTGCTGATGCAGTAAAGGACTGCACATCCACATCTGGGATCATGTCTGGGCTTTCACCAGCTTAGAAAAGCTTGTAAATAACAGAATTGACCTTCTTTCAGCAGAGCCTGCTCCTGGATGCAGCATTCCACACCAGATCCCAGAATGGTTTGGGCTGGAAGGGACCTTAAAGATTATTTCATTCCACCCCCTGCTATGGGCAGGGACATTTTCCACTATCCCAGGTTGCTCCAAGCCCTGTCCAACCTGGCCTTGGGCACTGCCAGGGATCCAGGGGCAGCCACAGCTGCTCTGGGATCCCAGGGAACAGGCACCCAAAGTCAGAGTTTTCTGTTTGAACCACCTAAACCCCTCTGAGACACAATGTGCCCTGGATGGGGAGGGCAAGGGGACAGGGAGGGGTTTGTTGGACTCTGTCATTGTCACTGCAGAGGGCAAAGCCACCAAGGAGCCTGCAACCACTGCCTGGACAGCCAAACTATCCCCCCATCCTGGGAAATTCATCCTGCTTTGACACCCCATATTTTACCAGCTTTGCTGAAGAGAAAATTCTCATATGCTTCCACTTTTCGAGGAGCTGAGCTGTCCTTTTGATAGCAGCTGCCAGCATAAATATACATGAGAAACAGGTTTTCAGTTCCTGAGAAATGTCTAAAAATTGTAAACAATCCTCAAGTCATATGGGGATAAACAGTCAGAATTTCAATTTTGTTTATAGTTTTAAAAAGCAACAGTTGTCTGAGTCGAGTCAAGCCAAGTCCTTCTGAATAGATAATTTTCAAACATTTGGTTTCAATTCTCCCAAACCTTCAGTAGAGAAGTCCCATTCATGGAATCTTTAGCTTACAATTCAAAATGAAAAGTATTACGGAGTAGAAAACTGGATCTTTCTATTTCAAAAAATAAATGGCCTCAGATACTGAACCAGCTTGAAAACCCTTTTTAGAAAAAAAAAAAAGGAGAAACAAAACCACTCAGCCAAGAAGTTTATCCAGGCTGTTCTCTTGCTGAAAATTCCAGTTTTGCTGAGTTAGTTGTTTATTTCACTTAACAAACAAGAACATCCCATCAAAAACACAGCCCTGCTTGTCAGGCTGAGAGCAGAGCTGTCCCTCCCTGTCCCCACCCTCCAGCCCCTCAGCCTTCCCCCACTCCAGCACAGAGGTTCTGCAACCAGGGAGAGTGGAAAAGAGAGTTCTGTAATTTCCTCTTTGCATTAAGAGCTCATTAGGAAAAATCCAGAGGCCCCTCATTGTGCCTGCATTTGCATGTCTTCTGTGGATGTTTAAATTTTATTTTCCTGTGGTTTTTATCCCCCACCCCCCCCCTTTTCATGTGTCTTTCCTGTATTGCTGGCACTGGATTGCTTCCCTGCTCACAATTAATTCCTGAAATAATTTATTTCACTTCTGTCACTGTTCCTCAGCTGGATGATTCACACAAACAGAATTTGCTAGTTCTGTTGGTAGGAAATTATTTATTTAAGCTATTTGTGGGTATTAGGGAATGATCAGTCAAGTTACATGGCAGGACTCCTTTTCCCAGGCTGGATAAGACATCTCTCAGGAAGAAAGGAAAAGTTACTAAAAAGCTTTACTGGATGCATTTTGGATGCTTCCCCTCCTAAAATCATGGAATACGTTTGGAAAAGCCCTCCAAGATCATGAAATCCAACCATTAACCCAGAACTGCCAGCTCCCCCACTAAACCATGCCCCCAAGGCCACATTTGCACATTTTTAACACTTCCTGGGATGGTGATTCCACCACTTCCCTGGGCAAAAATGCACCAGATTTGATGGGTTTTTAAACCAGAATTTAGTTCTTTGCTCAGAGGGTGGGCAGGCCCTGGCACAGGGTGCCCAGAGCAGCTGTGGCTGCCCCTGGATCCCTGGCAGTGCCCAAGGCCAGGCTGGACATTGGGGCTGGAGCAGCTGGGACAGGGGAAGGTGTCCCTGCCATGGCAGGGGTGGGGTGGGATGAGCTTTAAGGTCCCCTTCAACAAAGCCCATTCTGTGATTCTAATAAATCAATTGACATTTTGGTTTGGATTATGGCTGCTGCCCTCTGATCCAGATTTCCTAGCTGGACATGGGTGTGAGTTTATGCACACAAAAGGGTGTTCATGTGGGAGACTGGAGCATTTGGGGCTCTGGCAAATCCTCTGTGCAGAGGGCCAGAGAGCTCCTGCCCTGAAACACACTGGAGGCAGCAGAAAAAACTAAAAATAAAAAATAAAAAGGGCTCCCAGATGTTTCACTTGACTTTCTATCAGGCTCTTTGCTACCTGTGTGGCCTTGGCAGAGCACTGGGGTTTGCTGGATGTGAGCTCCCCTCTCCTGTTGGATCCATGCCAAGGTGGGGAGCTGGCTGCTGGTCAGAGAGGAGAGCCAAGCTGCAGCTATTTCCTCCCTCCTCTCCCAGCCCGGAGGCTGGGCTCCAGTGTCTCTGCTGAGAGAAGAAGGTTTTGTTAATCAAATGAGAGAAAGGTTGGAGGGATGAAAGGGAAGGTTCAGGGAGCTGCAGGTGGGGAGACCTCACCTGACAGGAGAGCAGCAGCTGTTCCTGAAAGGCTCAGCCTTGCAGAAGGGTCATTTGTGCTTCACCCCCTTCTCTATTCCATCTATTCTATCTGCTCTATCTTTTCCATCCATTCCATCCATTCCATCAATTCTATCTATTCCATCCATTCCATCTATTCCATCAATTCTATCTATTCCATCTATTCCATCTATTCCATCTATTCCATCTATTCCATCTATTCCATCTATTCCATATTTTCCATCCATTCCATCTATTCCATCTATTCCATCTATTCCATCTATTCCATCTATTCCATCTATTCCATCCATTCCATCCATTCCATCCATTCCATCCATTCCATCTATTTCCATCTATTCCATCTATTCCATCCATTCCATCCATTCCATATTTTCCATCCATTCCATCCATTCCATCCATTCCATCCATTCCATCTGTTCCATCAATTCCATCCATTCCATCTATTCCATCTCCACCTGGCCTTGGAGCAGTGAGGCTTTTCCACCTCCTCCTTCCTCCCAGCCCTGCTCCCCCATCACACACACAGACCCTCACTGGATGACAGCAGCCACTGCTCATCCAGAGCTGCCCACACACTGCTTGGAGAAAACAGTGAGTAATTGTGTCAGACACTGGGTTTGGGGATTTCCATGCCCAGCCCTTGGCCCTCATCCTTTCATGCCAACCACCCAAACCCAGAATGAAGCAGACAAATGAGCTCCAGGGAGTAAAAATTACTCCCTGCCTTAGGAATCTCAGTTCCAATTCATTGGCATATAAATTACCAGCTTCCTTTGGTTACTCCCTGTTGGAAACTCCTTTCCCAAGCTCTCCTTCCTTTCCAGCACCACCACACCCATGTCCAACCATGACACCAAGAGCTCCTGCAGCTCTCCATACACACAGGGTGTAGCTCCATCCTCAGGCTTACATTCAGGCACTTTGCCCCATGGTCGATTGGAAGCAGAGACACTCAATCATCCTCCTGTTCTTTTCATACAACATCCTGACAGCACTGAAATCCAGCCAGGTTTCTGAGGTATTGGTAGATGGGTGGACAGCTGATCTCTGCAAAGTGATCTGTGAGCCAGCTCAGGAGGATTTGTATTCCAAGGCTACTGGAGAAAATTTCTGCTTTTACATCAAATTCCTGGCTGCCTTTTGGCAGGAGGCTCCCACTCAGAGGGAGCCTGTGCATAAGGTCTTGTTTGAAGATTCCTGCACCTGCAAGGTCCTGGTCCTTCTGACACCCTCTCCATGCTGCCAATCAAGAGTTGAGCTGCTCAAGCTGCAAAGTTCAGTCCCCAAAGAGCCAGGGAGGCTGTGGATGGAGCTGGGTGGGATGTGGAGGCAGCCCTTGGAGCCTCTGCTGCCTGGCCCTGAGCTGTGTCTCCACATGGAGTCAGCTCTAATGGGAACTGACAGCTCATGAAAGCTGCTATTCATGGTCCTCTCAGGAGTTCATTACCCCTGCTCATCCCAGCCCCTCTATGAGATTCACCCTGGCTGGACTCCAAGCCCAGAGACAGAAGTGTCTGGTGCAGAGCCACCAGCTGGGTCCTGCCCCAGAGCAGAGCCCAGGCCCATCCCAGCTCTCCTGTCCAGCTCATGATGTGTTTTTGGTGAGATCCTCATGGTCACCAAGGCCTGTTTGTGCAAGTTTCTTCATATTTGAGTATGTCCACAAATCACTCCAGATGTGTTTGTGTCTTGGGGCACACACACAGCAGACACAACCACTCTGCTCTTTATCTCTAGCTGGACAATTTTGTCCCTCCAAACCCTAAATGCCTTCTCCAAGCCCAGGGGCTCCTAGACATCCCCCTTTTCTCAACTTTGCCAGCTCTAAAAATCTTTTGGTTAGACTTTTCATTTCAAATTCTTTCAGTTTTCACCACTGGCCATTGGGGTGGCTGCCTGCACAAAGGATCTGGAATTGAGGTGGGATCCTGTCTGTAAGGTCCTGGCAGCTGCACACCTTGAGGTGTAGGCTGAGATATGGAGAAAGATTCAGAGAGAAGACCCATGAGAATGGATGAAGCTCTGGAAAACCCTGGAAATCCTGCCCTGAAAGAAGGAGCCAAGCAAAATCTATCTTGCTTAAAGGCAACCTTTTCTCAGTCTGTAAGAGAAGAGATCCAAGACCTACAACAACCTGAGCTTGGACCAGGGAATTTGGCCACTCATTTTGGTGCTAAGTTTGATCATCTAAGTCTGGATTTAATTGTCCTCTATTGCAAGCTGGCCAGCTGTGCTATGGAATGGGAATTAATCCTTCTATTTATACCTCCCAGTTCTGAGACTTAATGGATGTAAATTACTTTTCTCTGCAGAAACACACCACAAAACTATCAGGAAAATAATTCCTACTCACAGGGCCTAAGACTGTGAGACAGGCAGTCAAATGAAAGGCTAAATAGAGCTTTTTGAAAAGTAACTCAAAGAAATCAACTCTTACCTCCAAAAGCCTGACTGTGGCATCATTTCATAAGGAAGAGGTTCCTTCTCAGGATACTGAAAGAGACATTTCAGCAGGGATGACTTGGTGGATAATGTGATGGTGGCAGGGGCCAGGCTGAGTGACCAGGGCCTCTCCTGTGATGGTGGCACAGCTGTGAGCAGCAGGAAGGGACAGAACTCCTTCATCACAATCCAGTGTTTCTGGGCTCGTCCATGTCCTGGTTCAGCCCTGCCCTCCCCAGCTTTGCACTGGAATTGCTGCCCAGAGGGGCTCCCAAAGCTCTCCTGGGCTGTGCCAGCAGCACTGATGGTGCTGTCTGCAGGAGTGTCCTGCTCCAGCAGCTCTCACAGCCAAGGGGGTGACCTGAGAATGGCCAAATGAGTGTCAGCAGCTCCCTACAGCCAGCTGCCAAAACTCAGCCACCAACCTGAGCAGAAGCAGGAGTGTTTAAAGGAGCCTTGGGATAACATTCACGAGACAGCACCAATTCCATGCCTGGTATCCTGGAACCCAACAAAGCTGCTTTTTGTGCCTGGCTGTTGAACAACACCAATCCAGCACTTCTGGCACACAGTAACACTCTGTCTTCCATTGTGGGGGGAAAGGAATGGGTTCCAAAGAGCCTCACTAATATATTTAGCCAAATACTACCTCATTGTTTTTGTGCCTGCCCATATCCAGCACCTACTCATCTTCCCTTTAGCTTTCTGCTAAGGACCTACAGCAAGCAGATTTTAGCCATCCCTCTTTGGTGCTGTCACAGTGGAAACCTTCATTTCCAGAGAGCTCAGTGTTCAGCTTTTCCATGGGAGTGGGACTCTGTGTGGCTGGGATTTTGGGAGGGGCTGGGGGACCTCGAGCTGCTGCTACTGACTCTGAGGAGGAAGGATGTGTGTCTCCCTAGAAGAATTAACATTTCTACAGCAGACTTTCAACAGCATTAACAGCCAAAGCCTAAGCAGCAAAATGTCTATTTGTGGGTAATAAAGGCAGACAGATGCCCCCTGCATGCAAACTGCCAGTGCCTCTGAGACAGGAGGCTCTAAATAAATAATAACAAATCCTAAAGCTGAATGCACAGTTGCTATTTGCATCATAAATAAATGAGGAGGCTTTTATTTACTCATTCTGGGGGCAGAGCACAAACCAGAGGAAATCCTCAGAGCTCCCACACCAGAGATGTTCATTAGCTCAGCAGAAATGCACATTCCCTTCCAGCTGCTTGCCCCAGGAGATGCACCCACTGCTCACCAGTGAGAGCAGAACCCACACCAGGTCTCCACCACCACAGAGAGCTCAGCTCCTGCTGGAAAGCAGGGCAGTGACCTGGGTGTCCTGGTCAGTGGCTGGACATGAGCCAGCAGTGCCCTGGCAGCCAGGAGGGCCAGTGTGCCCTGGGGGCATCAGGGACAGCATTGCTGGCCAGGCAAGGGAGGGATTGTCCCCTCTGCTCTGAGCTGGGCAGCCTCACCTCGAGTGCTGGGGGCAGTTTTGGGCACCACAATAAAATAAAGACAATAAACTATTAGAAAGCATCCGAAGGAGGCCATGGAGATGCTGAAGGGCCTCAAGGAGAAGCCATGTGAGGAGTGGCTGAGGGCACTTGGTGTGCTCAGCTGGAAAAGACTGAGGGGAAGCCTCAGGCAGCTGCAGTTTCCTGGAGAATGGCTGCTATGAGGATGGGTGCCAGCTCAGCCAAAGCTCACTGGTTTGGTTTTCCAGTAAAACATTCATTTTTAGCTCAAAAAAGGGTTGGTTTACCTTCTGGGACATGGACATTAGTGTATGGCCTCTTGCTGTAGAGGGAGGGTAGGTTTCCTATGGGCTCTGGTGGGTCATTTATTCACAGAATTGCAGAATGATTTGGTTGGAAAGAATAGAATAATTCCACTCCCTGGCCATGGGCAGGGCCACCTTCCCCTGTCCCAGCTGCTCCCAGCCCCAGTGTCCAGCCTGGCCTTGGGCACTGCCAGGGATCCAGGGGCAGCCACAGCTGTGCCAGGGCCTGCCCATCCTCAAAGTCAGGAATTTCTTCATACAATCCTAAATCTGTCCTCCTGCATGAATTCAGTCCCCCTTTTCCCCATCACTGCCTGCCATTGTCCAAAGTTCCTCTCCAGCTCTCTTGGAGCCCCTTTAGGCACTGGAAGGGGCTCTAAAGTCTCCCTGGAACCTTCTCATCCCCAGGCTGGCAGGAAGGAGGAATGCTGCCTTGAACTTCTCCAGGGCACAAGATTTTGTAGCTTTACTGTTTGCTATTTTTAAGCAGCTGGGGTTTGGGCAGCTTCCTAGGCCATAAAAAAATTTAGGAAAAATAAGATTTCCCCTGTTGGCACTGCCTGTGTCATGGACAGCACATGGGTGATGCATTTCAACTGAAAAGATTAAAGTTGTGCTGTCCTATAAACAGCTGGAAAGAAGCTCAGATAATAGGAAATGTCAGAATTCTTCCTAAGAGCAGAATTAGTGCCTGCCTGTAGCACATCGTGCTGCCTTCAGCCAGCTTTTTATGTGTCATGTCAGCAGCTACAGACAAGCTGCAAATAGTTTCCTATCTCCTCTAGGCTCCAGTCTCCAGGAACCTGACTGACTTCCCAGAGCTGTTTTGGATTTACATTGGCTGTGCTGTCACCAGGACTGAGGCAAGGCACTCCTGCTGCTCCAAAACCTGAAGAGTCAGGTTCTTTACACAACAGGAGCATGGAGGAAATGCACTGTGGAGCATTTGCTTGGCAGAAATCTGCATCCCTCTTCCAGCTGGTGGGAAGCTGGGGAGGATTTTGGCTGTGGGGCATCAAGTCCTCTGCCCCTGTCCCAGTTCTGACCCCAGCAGGAGTTAAGTGCCCAGTTCTAGAGAGCAACAGGCAGGTCCTTGCAGGCTGGAGGGAAGGTGAGCACACCACAGGTGCTCCCTGGAGAGGCTCCCTGGGGCAGAGCTGGGCAGGGTCACAGCAATAAAGCAGGGATTGATTCCAAGGCCTCCAAAGGATTCACCTTGGGCAGTGCCAGAGCCCGGCCGTGGCTCCAGCCAAGATGGACCCAAGATGGATCCGAGTCACGAGTTCTCACCCTTGGATCACTTTGGCTCCATTTCCATCCTGGCCTTCACTGGCCAATTCCAGCTCCAGCTGCTGCACTCCCACCCTCCCAGATTCTCTCCTCCATTCGCTGCTGGTTGCACTTTTTGGGGCTGAAGCTGCAGCGTGTCCTTGGTTCTGGGGCTGGAAAAGGATTGTTTTGTGTGCCTGAGCTGGGAGGAGAACTTGGGACACTTTGTGTGGAGTTCAGAGTCACACACCAATGCAGGGCAGAGTCTGGAAATATGAAAGATAAAACATCAGGCATCACAAGCCAGACTGGGAGCAGCCTCTGCTGACACCCTGCCAGTCCCCACCATCCTCCCAGACTCTGTCCCCATCCTGGTCAACTCCTCCAGCTGCATCCCTGCCTCTGCCACCCACCTCCCCACCACCAAGCACACATCACACCCCTGCCCCTGCCTCCTGAGCCCAGCTCTCCCCATCAGATACAGCATTCCTGAAGGCTTCTCAGGCCATTCCTTAATCTCTGCTAATGGGTGGGATTTTGTCATGATCATCCCCTTAGAGTCCAAACAATCTTCCAGTGCTGCTTTTTTGCACACAGTATCTCTAAAAATACACCAAGAAATGAAAGAAATCAGCTCCCCAACATTTTTTAAACCATAAAAATAAATGATGTGATTAATTTTTCTGAAAAAGGCTGTTTGTAGTTCGGACTCTATAAAATAGAATGCCTGATTAATTGAACTATCCTTGAATGTGTTGTTTTTCATTTCAGCACAATCAAGACCTAAATCTGTGTCTTGTTCTCCCTCCTCTGAGCAGGAAATGGTTTTATGTTCCATCTTGCTTTGAATTATACACATCAAGTTTATAATAGGACACAGTCTTTTTTGAGGCCAAAACCTGCTCTGTAAGATCACCTATTAAACTATATTTACTTTTTTTATGACAAACAAGAAAAATGACAAAACAGCTACTGAGCACCTGCTAATGAGGACCAGATGACTCCCAGGCTCTGTTTCTGTTGTGCAGGGCTCTGTTATTGTCCCCACACTTATCAGATGCCCAAAGGAAGACCCGGGGATTTATAAAACCCAATGTCAGCCCCTGAGAGGTCACAGCTCTTGCTGGGTAGGAGATCCTGGGCAGGAGTTGTATCCTGCTGGGTCCAAGCAAGGAAACTCAGCCTGTGGATGAAACAAGGTAATGGGAGAGACCCTGGCTGGTGTTCAGCCTCCTGCCTGGGATGAGGGTGTGGGAAAGCAGGGTTGGTGTGAGGTGGGTTAAAGCTGAGCTTTGGAGCTGGTCAGGAGGGAGAGGAGAGGAGAGGAAAGGAGCTGGCTCCTCAGCCAGTTCAATCCTCCAGCCCTGGGGATG
Source organism: Muscicapa striata striata (assembly GCA_030060385.1). Lineage (NCBI taxonomy): Eukaryota > Metazoa > Chordata > Aves > Passeriformes > Muscicapidae > Muscicapa > Muscicapa striata. Next base: position 2,316,847 of record JAREIS010000148.1, on the reverse strand, counting down.
AGACTCCTCCTAGTCCTGAGGGATGCTCAGCTGGAACAAGCCATGAATCCTGCCTCCCCCAGGAAAGACTGGCCTGAAAAAAAAACATTCTGAGGAGCCTGCTAAGCTTGTGGGTGAGCACAGGGCATAGAAAAATTTCCTTCACTACTTGGAGCCCCTCCAAAGCCTTCCAGCAGCACAGACTGTAGGAAACTCCTTCTGCTACTCCACAAGCCCACCCAGGCTGGGTGGAACAAATGTGTGCCTCGAGATGGAGATCACAGCAGGAGCTGCAGGTAATGGAGACAGGAGAGCAGTGTCCAACCTGCCCAGGGCCCTGAGGAGGAGCTTTAGAAACCAGGGCCCCAGGCAGTCATGGGGGAGCACCTCTGGTTTGGGGGCACCCCAGCACAGCCTCCCCTCTGCCAGCAGCACCACTGCAGGAATGCCCAGGGATGCAGCCCAGGAATGGCAAATCATCTGAGCAAAGATAGGGATAGACAGACCTCTGGGAAACACTACAAAAATTTCAATATTCGGGGCTTTGTCAAAATTCTGGAGCTTTCCAAGGGGGTACCAGCACAGTGCAGGGCTGTGCTGGGCCATGGATCACTCTTTCCTCTGACACACCATATAATCCTTTCTTTCAACTTCTCATGCTCAAAAATGGTTTTATATTTCTGTAAAGTGGTTTTCTAGTTAGCAGAGGAGATGCACCACGGTCCCTCTGCACCCACCTGCCCCTCCTCTGTGCCAGCTGCCCCTGCCCAGCCCCACAGCAGCTCTCTGAGCATGGCAGGGCTGAGACCACCCCCAGAATATTCCCCCCGTCCTTGAGAAAAGGAAAAAAAGTAGGGAGATGCTGTAAATGCAAAGGCAGTGTCCATCAGCTAACCCTGGGTCTGAACCCACCAGGACTGGGGCAGCTCGTGCTCTTCCATTGCTAATTGGAATTAGCAATTCCACTGCTTCCATTGCCCACATTGCACCCCTGGGGATGATGGCAATGAGGAGACACTCCAGTGACCAACACAAACTGGCAGTGTGGGCTGTGCTGTGTGAGTGACAAGTTCCCAGCTTCAGAGGAAGAAAGCCAACACTGTGTGGAGTGGGAGAGCTCTCAGAGAAATCCCTTCAGCCTGGTGTTCCTTGTTTCTGCCAGGCACAGAAACAGCCCTGGGATTTTCCTTATGAGAGTTGACTTTGGAGGTTTCCCTCAGCTGAATCATTACTTATTATGGCACTGAGGGACTGCTCTGCCTGGCTCTGTGCCACCACCATGGCACTGGCCATGTTCTGTAATGCTCTGGGTTTCCCCATTAGAGGAGAGCAAGCCTGCCTATGTTTCCTTGGCAGAAAAGCAGGCTATGACAGGAGAGCTGTGGCCAAAAATCACCATAAACCCAATGCTATTTCATTTTAAATGACAGCTCCATTTACACTGTGGTGGGAATGAAGAAAGGCCTTCCCCTACAATCCTAGTTGTTTATTTTTCCATGCTCGTTGCTAATGAGCACAACAGCAAGTTTTTAACACTGGGCATGTCAGCCCATCCCATTACAATAAACTCCTTCTGTATTGCATGAGCAGCTAGACACATGAATAATTTAACCATGGTTTAATCAACATTAAACTAAAAGTTTAATCAAGAGCAACTATGACATCTTTCCCTGTAAGAATTACAGACCAAGGCTCTGGCTCTGGTTTCAGAGCACTAGAAGAACCTCACATACCCTCAGTGAGGTTTCAAACACACCAGGGAACATCACCTGGCTGCAGCAGGAAGAGCAAGGGGAGAGCCAGGCAGGAGCTTGCTACAAGGATGGAAAGGAAAAGGGGCAGAACCATTCAGCCAGTGGATATGAAGAGAGGATAAACACTTGGGCTAAGCAGAGACCACTGGGAGGAGCAACCATGTGCAGGGGGCAGGAAAATCACAGCCCTGGTGTAACCCCCCAGGTAGGGGGAGAGACCTGGAGAATCAAACAGTGCAGAGAGGATCACCCATGAACAAACACAGAGAGGATCACCCATGAACAGAGAGGATCACCCATGAACAAACACAGAGAGGATCACCATGAGCAAACACAGAGAGGATCACCCATGAACAAACACAGGGAGGATCACCCATGAACAGAGAGGATCACCCATGAACAAGCACAGGGAGGATCACCATGAACAAGCACAGAGGGCCATCCATTGTCATTAGGATACTACTGGGAACCAAGATAGCAGCCTCAGACTGTTCAAGGACAAGAAATTAAAATGATTAAACACCTGCTGGAGAAGTGATGTTTTGCAGAAAGCATGTTTTCAAAGAGGTGTTGCCTTCTTGGACCAATGAGTCTTTTCTATTCTGTTTTGCCTGTACTACCCTATATGAACTGTAGTGTTTCTTTAAGTAAAGCTCCCTTTTTTTGCTTCTCCATTACACAAAGAAGAGCTATGTTGCATTAAGCTTTTCACTGCTCTCCTATAGTAAAAATGCAACAATCCATGAACAAATACACGTAGGATCATCCATGAACACACAAAGGGCCATCCTTGAACACACAGAGGGTCACCCATGAACACCTGCTGGTCTCACAAAAGGACCAGAGAACCTTCCATTCTCTGCTGGAGCCCCCAGACCCTGGCAGAGCTCTGGCTGCTGCTCAGCCCATGGCAGCTGCCCCTGGTGGTTTTGGGGTAGGTCCCTCCTGTCCCTCTGAGGTGCTGCTGGGCCATGGCAAGGGCAGTTCTGATGCTGTCTCCATTCCCCATGCACACAGCTGGGGATTCAGAGAGCTCCTTTCACTGACAGGGAACATTTCTGGCCTCAGCACATCTGGGACAACACCATGAAGCTGCAATATTTTGTGTTTCAGAGAGGAACTGAAAGTCACCACAGAAAACACTGATGAATTAGCATCTTTTACCATTGCACTTCCAGCACCTGAGGTGCAAAATATATGGCACATGCTGGCACATTTCTAATGCCATCCACAACAGGGAAAGCAGATGCTCACATCCAACTCCCCTCAAGCAGCATCAGCCTCCTCAGTATCCACATTTCACCAGAACTGTTCTCACCAGAGAATTTTGAAGGAGAAAAATTCACTAGTTACAAGCTGAAACTCAATGGCAGCCAGGCAAATCCTCCCTCTCTGGACCTTTCAAAACACTTTCTGAAGCCCTCGTGCAGCCCAGGCCTCACTCTGCCCACGACCTCTGATTTATTAACTGTTTTAAAGGAGTTTATGGCTGTTTCTGCAGTGGGAGATCACCACAAAGGCTCAGGCCACACTGCTGGCTCAGGGCTGCATGTTTGTTCCTCTCCAAAATTCACAGCCACGCTGATTTTATTCCAAGCAGCCAGGGCATCTTACAGTCCAAATGGCTCATTATCTCTGGCTTTCTTTAAAAGGTCAAGAAATACTCTCTGCCTGGCAGATGGACTAGGGTAGGAGTCGTGGAGTCTCAGGATTTGTAACATAACAAGGTTATTAAATTGCAGAGGCAACACCAAGAATTTGCCTGAAGTTTTTAAAGAAAAAAAAAAAAGTGATATTTTGAGAAAATGGTTTTTTCTCATTAAAAAAAAAAAAAAAAATTGGGTCTCAAAGCAAATAACTCTGCTTTCCAAATAACTTCACTTCTCATTCTTTATTTAATTTCTAACCTGTTGCTTCCAGGCCCTTCTTCCCTTTTTCCTTTTTTTTTTTTTTTCCTGCTGCAGCTACTGGAGAAAAGAAGGAAAAGACAAGGAAAGAGTAGAAACTCCCTCCCCCAAAAGTTACCTACTCAACAGCTCCCATTGCCTTTGTGTCAGGTTGAGAAATTCAAAGCTCAAAAGGACCAAGTTCAGCCACCAGCTGCAGGTGCAGGAGAAGCTCCAGGTGCTGCAAGTGAGCATCTTTGGGTCCATGGCTATTTTGGGATGGATTGACCCCCACACCCTGTACTAATATCCCCCCTGGGCACCAGGAATGGGATCCCAAAAGCAGAAATAACAGCTCAGCATTAAAAACCCACGTCCCCTCTTCACCTCTTTGCTGCTGAGTCTTGCTGACTGTTTAAACTGGATGAGACCAAATGAAGACAAATGCAGTTAACAATGTTGAGTTCCCAAAACAGAAAACCTCTGGGAGTTTGTGGTGCTTTCACAAAGCATGGATCTGCTGTGAAATCCAGCAACAAAACTCCTTGGCTGGCAAACAAACAGTTTGGCTCCAGCTCTCAGGGACTGGGATGCTCAGGAGCTGTTCCCGTCCCACCCCGAGTCCTCATTACCCTTTGTACCCCCAGAGCTCTCCATGGAGCATTGGACAGGAACCATGAATGCCAGCCCCAAATTCCCAGCCTGGCAACACTCAGCAGAGCTCAGTCTTTAACCTCTACAGAGCTTTATGGAGCCCAAACTGAATTTTATTGACTCCAGTAGCTGCCTGGACAAAGCATTCTTTGTAAACCCCATTAAGTTCCTGCTCTCAGCAAACACTTCTCCCTTCCACATTGTAATTATCTGCCAACAAAGCAGAAACCACTAGACTGACAGGATCCACTCCCAGGGCTTGTAACACCCATTTCTCTGTCACAGGTACCTTGTCACACTGGCACAACTGCTCTAATTTTGCAGTCATAGGAGCAGAGGGAAGGTGGGTGCAGGGGGAGGTTGCAGACTGGAGGAAGAGGGGCAGGGGAAGAGAAGATCACTGGGATGATGTTCTTGCCCAGATTCTCTGCCTCACCTGCTGCTGAAGTAGCACAAAGGGTGCAGATGGTGGCTGCAGATCCAGAGGTGCTGCTGCAGATCCAGAGGTGCTGCTGCAGATCCAAAGGTGCTGCTGCAGATCCAGAGGTGCTGCTGCAGATCCAGAGGTGCTGCTGCAGGCAGGGAAGGAGAGCTGTGTTTTCCAGCCTGGGCTGTGCAAACTTAGCCCTGTGCCTGTCTGCAAAGAGCTCTCCTGCCATGGGCCCAGCTGCAATCTCAGCTGGGCAATTCAACCTCAGGCTTCCAGCTCCCCAAATGTGAGAGGTGGTCAGTGACAACACCCACAGCTGGTGAATCTGCACAGCAGGAATGCACATCAAGCTCCAGGGCATCCTGGGCTTCAGGTGGCTCCAGAAATGGGAACTGCTTCTTGAATGAAAAAGTGATGCCCCAGAGGATCCCCAGGCCCCACTGCTCCTGCCCACATCCTTCCACACAGACCTGACCACTGCCTCATGCAGACCTGCATGGCCCCAGGAACAGACTCACATACAGACCTGTGGGGAAAAACCCCGTGGGATGGATCCTGGTGGATCCCAGCTGCCAGGGTGTCTGGGGCATGCAGAGGTGGCAGCAGATCTCTCCAGGCTTTGCCTGTCCTGGGGACTGAAGTCTGGCCACAAATTTCAGCACCTGACTTCCCTTCTTCCCAAGAGAGTCAGGACCTCTGGGGTGACAGATGTTAGTTTGTCTTGCACAGCTCGAAACCTCAGCTGTCCTCAAACTCAGTGGTGTCCTCAAGGCTCCCACCTTGCTGTCAGGACTTGGGCAGGGCCACATGAGGCTGTCAGCCCCACACACACCACTCTGTTGTTGTAGGATTTTCCAAGGCATGGTGTTGTTCTCTAGCCATGTCAAGAGAGCACACCCCCTCTTCCAGCTCAGGTGTCCATCCTTCCTCTGCCTGAATCCCAGAGGAGATCTGATCTCAGCACTCCATCACCTCCAAAAGGCCACTGTAATGGTTTGAAAGCAAAACCAGTGAGAGACTCCAAGTCAGAAATACAATTTACTAGGGAAAAAAAAAAAAAAGAAAAAAAAAGAGAGAAAAATAAAATATGTGCAATAGTACAAAAGAAAAGCACTGACAGAGTCAGAATGCAACCTGACACCCAACTAGTTAGGGTGGTGGTAGCAGTCCAGATGAAGTTGTTGAAGCAGTGATCCTGTAGAAAGGTCATGCAGCTCTTGTCCTCTGGAAACCAGTGGGTAAGGGCAGCTTTGGTCTTCCAAATCTCAGTTTTTATCTAGGTGGGAAATGTTTGGCTCCTCCCCTGGCTGGAGCATCTCCCATGGGATGATGGAATTTTATCAGCCATGCCCTGGGACTCAATGGCCATGAACAGGAGATCTCTCCTGGAGGGAGGATGGGCTGTGGGAAAGATAAAGATGATTGCCCCAGCTGGTTTTTAACAGCTGGGCCATTAGCAGAGGATATCTCTCACAGAGATAAGAATCACTGCCCCACCTTGTTTCAGCAGATGGTGATGGAATACAGACTTTTGGGCACATCTTTACCTTGTAACCTAGGACAGCCACACAGCTCCATCACTCAGAGCAATATTGCCTGAACCCCCCTCAAGAATGTATTTATAGGTGGCACAAATACCTTTACACACTTCTGAGCAGTTCCCCCTGGGAGCTGACATCCTTATTCCCATGACCCTGTGGAATTTGCCCTCTTGTATTTGCCCCTCAGATTCCCTGGCACACACACACTGCCCACAGACCCCAGTGCTGGCTGGATGGGGATGCAGCTGTTCACCCCCACCCTGACCCAAATGTACTGTGTCCTTTCCACTGCACTCCTTCCTCCCCAGATGTTTGTCTGTGTTCCTCATCAGCTCAGAGAAGACTCCCCTGGCAGCAAGGGCTGGTGGAATGCAGGGAAGCAGTTCTGGGAACATCCAACCTTGCTCAGGGTGTCCTGGCTCCTTTAACTTGTGGCCCAACCTAAACAGTTCTTAAATACCATCTTCTTGCTCCCTGCTCACTTTCTTTTTGTCACCTGCAAATTTAGATTAACAAGGAGGTTTGACAAAGTGCTACTGTATATGTTAATAAACCCATTAGTGTCGGCTCGCCTGACATATAACCTGCAGAGCCTCCAGTGTTTACTAATATGATTGTCAAAGCAGAGGAACATTACTTTTTAATGACATTTCATATCACTTCAGTTGAAGTAATATCCTGGGACACGATAATCAGAAAGCCATTTAGCCACAAAACTATGTGCTGGATCGAGGCTGGTGCATGAAAAAAATGCTCATTTTGTCAGAATTAAAACATTTGTGTTTGCTTCATAAGTTGTAAGTGCACTTGTGGAGGAGAAACATGTTGTGAAATATTTATTGGAAGCAGCCAGGCTCAGGTAAATGGGGCTTCAAAATGAAATGCTGGGAAAGGTTATTATTTTAGTCGCTGTCTCTTTTGCATGTGATACATCATCTGACAATTCAAATGCATGAAATGCTTAATAAAGCAACAAGATTTTAGAACTTCTCTTTAAAGAACAGTTCTGAAGGGTATGAGTGGCCATAACCAGCCCAGCTCAATTTATTGCTGCTTTCAGAGTCAGGGAATGGCTGCAAGACAGACTGAGAGGGAGTTTGATTTTATAGTGCACCTCACATGCTCCAGGTGATTCTAAAATGCTTTATAAAGCAATGAGTGTGGTACAAAAACAGCAGTGGCACAGGGACTGCAGCCCTGCTGCTCTAAATAATGGTTCTCTCACAGCTTGGCTGTCCAGGGTCATCTCTGAGCTTTGCACTGAGCTTTAAAGGCAGCAGATTGAGGAGCAAAAAATGCTTATCCAGGGGAAAGCAAACTGGGAAACTCCCTGAAACATCCTCAGAGCTGCACTGGAGTCATTGAATAAAACAAAGAAATTATCCTAGTTTAGATAAAGATATATAATTTAATGATAAATTAATAATTTCTCCTTTTTTTTTTTAATAAAGAACCAAGGGGATCCCTCTTCCAATCTGGCCAGAACAACCCTTGTGATAGAAATCAGCAATTGATTTAGTTGAAGCCTCCTGTTGGATGGTGGAGAGAGCTGATTAAAGCTATGCATGTACTCCTAATAGGAGCAGGATGCCTTTCTGTCATTATTATTAATTATGCTACTGTGATTACTGTCTGTTCATCCATCCACTCATCCCCCTTTCTAGCATCCCAGCACTGGCCACGTATGTATGGATACAAATTCTTGCTATCTTTTTATTCCAGGTTTTCCAGGGAGAAAAAAAAAAGACAACAAACCAGACCAAATCCCTGAATTTACAAGATTTTTTAATAGAATGTGTGAGAGTGTGAGTGTGTCTGTGTGAGAGAAAGTGGTGGGAGATGTGTGGGTGTGATGCACGTGGGAGCATTTGGCTGTGACAAATGCACAAAGGGAAGGTTAAGCCAAAAAAAGAAGAGACTTTGTGTTTCATGTTGGACCCACTGGGCTCTTACAACCTCCCCTGCCACAGAAGCATCTGGGTCTGAGCCCTGGGAGCCCCTGTCCCACTCCCACAAGCACATCCCCACCTGCAGTCAGGTTTTCTTGAACTCTTGGCTGCTGGCCCCAAGATAGTCAGAAATTTTCCTTCTCCAAATAATTAGACTGTGATAAGAGGAAACAAAGGGTCCTCGGAGCAGGGAGGGCTGCAATAAGAGATGAATTATTGGGCCAAGATGGAAATCTCTGTTGATAAATGACTGGCCCCAAGCAAGGGAGGACTCAGCAAAACACAAGGACATCCTTGTTGTGACACAAGGAAGGGGAAGGAGCATTGTAAGGCACAACAAAGACTCTGTGCTGCCACCTTCACCAGTTGATTAATCAAGTGATATCAATATTTTTCCCTGTTTCTTTGCATGAGGTACAGTGTAAATATGATGGGCAGGATGTTGTGTCCAGTTCTGGTCTGAAACCATGGAGAGGTTCCTGACAAAAAACCACCATGGGGAAACAGGGTAGAGTGAAGCTGCCAACACATCCCAAGGATTGGTGCCAAAATCCAGTAGATCCTCACAGCACTTCAAAGTTAATGCTGCAGCACTGAGCCACAGCAGTCTGGGAACATAAAAAGGAGAGAGAACCAGATTTTTCCCTTTCTCCCCTTCTGTGGGAGTCTGGCTCAGTAGGGTGGGCAATGACTCACCCTCCAAGTGGAAGAGCTGCCTTTTATTAATGCCCAGTTCCTGGGATTTTTAAATCCTAGTTCAGAGAGAGGGAAACATCCACTGGTGTCACTGGAAACAAACCAGACAATGAGGCATTGGGTAAAGCACTGGAACCAGCAGGTTTGAACATTGCAGCTCCTCCTGGGCTCTGGGAGGGCAGGGCCAGAATTTTTTATCCCAACAACATGCAAGAAGAACCCTGAATTCTCTGTGGGTTATCCCTGGGGGCTGGCACTTGGGGGCCTCTGGTACCACTATTTTGGTGGAAGAAATAAGTAGAAACAACAGCAGGATGTATGCATGTACACATATATACATGTCTATATGCACACACCTTCAAAAAACTGAAATAGCTTGATCTGGCATTGCTAAACTTTTTCTTTCTTTCTTTCTTTCTTTCTTTCTTTCTTTCTTTCTTTCTTTCTTTCTTTCTTTCTTTCTTTCTTTCTTTTTCTTTCTTTCTTTTTCTTTCTTTCTTTCTTTCTTTCTTTCTTTCTTTCTTTCTTTCTTTCTTTCTTTCTTTCTTTCTTTCTTTCTTTCTTTCTTTCTTTCTTTCTTTCTTTCTTTCTTTCTTCCTTTTCCTTCCTTCCTTCCTTCCTTCCTTCCTTCCTTCCTTCCTTCCTTCCTTCCTTCCTTCCTTCCTTCCTTCCTTCCTTCCTTCCCTTCCTTCCTTCCTTCCTTCCTTCCTTCCTTCCTTTTCCTTCAGCAGCCTTCCTTCCTTCCACATCCTTTTCCTCCATCTAATGAGATGAGCAAGGTACCATGCTAGATCTTTATTAGTTAAAGCTGACCATACTGCAAAACTTACCCTGAATTGTACAGAGCTGCCTGCCAGAGTGAGGAGTGCAGCCAGCAGGCAGATTTATTCCAAATGGGTCCCTGCCTTAGGGAATGTGCTTCCTTCTCTTTAACTCCCTGAAAACTGGTAGCCAAAGTTCAGCTCTCCTTGCCTGTGGTGCCACTGCTTCCTGCTCACACTGGCCTTACACAGGTTTAATTCCACTGCTGTGCTGATTTGCATGAACACAAGGTAACAGAAAAATGAATTTATTTGCTCTGATGGCTCACAGCAGGACTTAGCATTGAGGACAACTATACATGGCAAATCCTGCCTTCTCTGCTTTGCTTGACTGGCAGATTGGAGAGACCAAAATATCAAATATTAACGGGGTTGGGTGTTGATATCAGCACTACTTATTTTTACAGCCATCTTCTGCCCTCAAACAAGTTAGGTTTGATCCCAATGTTTTATTTTGTAAAATGGGGGCAGGGAGGAACAAGTGAGAGACAGAGAAGTTCTATCAAACAAACAATGCTGGCCTGTCCTTACACGTTGATGGGGCCCTTCAGAAATCTTTCAGATCAATGGCTTCCCCAGGTCATGCCCAGAACCTCCTTTGAAGGTCTCAGGAGGAGACACGTGCCCTGGGGAAGGAGCAGAGGCCAAAGCATGGCCAGGGATGAGCATTTCACTGCAAATGAGCTTCTTGCTTTGGAGCAGAAATGGCGAGCACATGCAGAAGAGATCTGTTTTCCATCAGCCTGTTATTTATAGCACAGCTTTCACACCATGGATTATATCCATTCATACTTGTTCTCTCAGTGTTCTCTCAGTGCTCTGCTGCACTTCCTCCTCACCTGAGCCATGAATCTGAGTGTTTCACCCTGCCATGATCAGGCTGTTCACGTCTCATTTAGCTGTGTGTTCACTAAATGCAGAGCTTGGCTGCTCCTGAAAAGGGGGTTTGCAAGCAGAGTATGTCCAGAACATCCTTCTGAGCCTTGGAGCAGGTGGGGCAGACAGACTGGTTTATCAGCTGTGCACAAGGGAGAGATCTCCTGCAGCCTCTGATCCATGGCCCCAGAGGAGAACCTCCCTCTCTACAGCTGGGTCAGTTGAAAATTGGCATGGAGGAGAACACAGTCTGGTGGAACAGCTCTGCTGCTGCACTGACAGCAAGGACTTGCTGGACACTGCAAAACCTCCTGTGCTTAAACCATTCCAGACAGCAGAGCTCTCTAGCTGGGCCTGATACCCAGCACAACTGGTGAGGGAGCCTGCAGCCCATCCACACACTGATTACTCCCATGGAGCAGAGTGAGGGTGGTAGGTCCCATCTGGCATGTCTGGAGTCATCCAACACTGCATTGAGCACTGAGCACTCAGCAACAATGGCTGTTGGGTCTCTGCTGTTGATTGAATGGGATTTGTTGTCCATAATAAAACTCCTGGCACATGATCAGTCACTGTATATAAACCCAAATTGCTCTACAAACAGCCATGGTGCTGTAAAACAGCTCTAAAACACCATTAAAACAGGGGCCATCCCAAGTCCAGGCATTCTGAAGAGCCATGAGAAATCTGGCAGTGCTCTTCAGGTGCCCCCAGAGAGACCTAAAGGTGGAGAACATGACTGATGGTGTCCTTCAAAGTTCCTGGCCAAATCTGAATCCCAGCACAAAGGCTGGGACAATTTCTTAGATACCTAGAAAGAAGGTGACACAACGCTCTGTCCTTGAGGCCACAACAAACAGCATCAAACAGTTTAACTCTGCTGGATGTTACTGGCAAAGCAAGGCATGCACCTACATCAGCAGCATGTCTTGCTCCCAAACCACAGAGATAAAGCCCAGACCTCTCAGTGGCTCCATAACCACAACAGATGTGTCACCACAGTCACCTTCTGGACATTGGCACCTTTAATCAGTGTTGACTTCATTTCCAAAAAAAAAACTTCAGAGCTCTGGCTGAGCAGGATATCCTTGGGAGAGAAGGTGACAGGTTTGGTCTACTGCTGCACCTGTCAGTGCTTCAGTTTGGGGGAGACGGATCTTATAGCCTTTTTTTTTTTTTTTTTTTTTTTTTTAATTTGAGGGCTTGATTCAGGTGCCTAAATGCAGATAGCTGCACCTGGTGCCTCTGCAGATGTGGCAAATCTGCCAGTTACACACAGAGGTGGCATGATGGCATGATGGGCCTCTTGGGCAACCAGGTTGATCCAAGCAGGAGTTCAGGAGGAAAATGAAGGTGCAGACTGGGGGCTGTGGGGTGGAGCAGAGCTGCTCACACTGATACTGAAGGTGCTTAGTAATTTAGCTTATCAAAAGGAGAGGAAGAAGTATCCTATTGAAGATAAAAAGCACTTACTAAAGACGAGATATCTTATAACAGAACTCTCTTTAATCCAACAGACAAAGCCATATCAATATCCAATGGCAGGAACCAAAATTAGACAAATTCAGACTGCAAAGAAAGTGCCAGTTTGTAATTGAAAGAGTAATGAGCCATTGGAATTACTCACCCTGGGCTGTAATGAATTCCCCACCATCTGAGGGATGCTGTTCTAAAAAGCACCACACTGCAGACACATATTTCTGTGTTTGGGAAATAATGGTAAAGCCTTTCCAGCTTGCATGAGCTTTTTGTGCTGTAAAACACAAACAAAAGAAGCATCAGACTGCTCAGTTACAGGTGGAGAAGGAAAGCAGAGTGAGTGTGAGTGGACAGACAGTGACAGCACTATGGACAGAGCTTGGAAAGCTCCAGCACCATCCCTGCCTGTGTGTGAGGTGTCCTTCCACTCTGAGAGCAGCCCCCAGCCCCCAGCCCTGCACTTTGCTGGCAGCACCCTCAGCAAGGTAAACTTGGAGTAACAAGGTCAGGTGAAACACAGAGACCATCTCTGCCCAATACCCCCAGGAACATCTCCAGCAGCACCTCCAAAGATGCTCCTCACACAAGTCTGGGAAGAACAGGACATCCTGGGCAAATGTGGCTTTGATCAGCTCCCTGCACCTTCCACAGAGCCCTGTGTCACCACCTGCTCAACCTAAGTGGGAGTTGTGATGGTTCCTTCAACCCCAGGGTGCAAAAGACAAAAGAAAGAGACTCAAGTTTTATTCAGCAGCAAGGAACAATGCAGTCTATTGCGTGTAACAATTCAGTTTTGTGATAGAAGAGAGACAGAGAGAGAGAGAGAGAGAGAGAAAGGATGGCATGAAGTCCAACAGCTTGAAATTTAATAAGTCTAAGTGCCGAGTTCTACATTTTGGCCATAAAAATCCCCTACAATGTTACAAGCTGGGGACAGTGTGGCTGGATAGTGCCCAGGCAGAAAGGGACCTGGGGGTGCTGGTTGACAGCCGGCTGAATCTGAGCCAGCAATGTGCCTTGGTGGCCAAGAAGGCCAACGGCACCCTGGGCTGCATGAGGAATTGTGCAGCCAGCAGGAGCAGGGAGGTCATTCTTCCCCTGGACTCAGCACTGGTGAGACCACATCTTGAGTACTGTGTCCAGTTCTGGGGCCCTCAGTTTAGGAAGGATGTTGAGATGCTTGAACGTGTCCAGAGGAGGCAACAAGGCTGGTGAAGGGCTTGGAACACAAGCCTTATGAGGAACGTTTGAAGGAGCTGGGGTTGTTTAGCCTGGAAAGAGGAGGCTCAGAGGTGACCTTATTGCTCTCTACAACTCCCTGAAGGGGAGTCAGTCTGGTGTCAGTCTCTTCCACCAGGCAGCAACTGACAGAACCAGAGGACACAGTCTCAAGCTATGTCAGGGAAGGTATAGGTTGGATGTTAGGAAAAAACTTTTCACTGAAAGAATAATAAAGTACTGGAAGGCTCTTCCCAGAGAGGTGGTGGAATCACCATCTCTGGATGTGTTTAAGAAAAGGCTGGACATGGCACTTGGTGCTATAGCCTAGACTCTGAGTTGAGGTGTTGGGACATAGGTTGGACTTGATGATCTTAGAGGTCTCTTCCAACCTCATGATTCTGTGATTCAGTGATTCAGTGATTCAGTGATTCAGTGATTCAGTGATTCAGTGATTCAGTGATTCTGTGATTCTGTGATTCTGTGATATAACTACCAACAGAAGGGACACATCCTTGTGGTCTTCAGCCGATGGATGAGTCTTCAACCTGTTGAGGAGAAAGAGATCTCAGAGTCTCTTTAGGAAAGTCACTTTTTATAGTCTTTTTCCAAAGCAAGTGGCCTCTGGCCAAAAGGTGGGAAGATTTATGGACTATTGTATGTGGAGATCATTGCTCCAAGAAACAGGTGCTGGAACAGGGCACTATAACCAGCACCCTGCTGAGAGCAGCGTGCCAGGGCAGCACCAGGCACACCCACAAACAGTCCTGGGCCAGCATCCACCCCAGCCAGGCCAGAACTCAGCTCCAGAGCAGTGGTGGGGTCCAGGTCTCAGTCTCTGATGATGGTTGTGAGGCAGATCAGAGAAACTTCAGACTGACCTTTACACCCTGCTCAGAGCCAGGCTGGGCTCTCTCCATGCCTTTAGCCAGCACAGCTTTACCCAGACCACGGAGCACTGCTCCACAGGAAACCTGCTCCCCTCCTGTCCCTGCCCATCCCCATCTCCTGCACATGACATAGCACAAAGCACACACAACAGGTATATTTTCATTTTATTTCCAGCAGGCAGGAAAAGGAGAAAACCACAGGGGAAACAGTCACATGCCAAGACAGCTCCATGCTTATCCCAGTCTTGGATACCCCCTCACTGAAAAAGTCTATATGGCTGACTTCAAGAGTATGTAATAAAAATTAGGAGGAAGGGCAGACAGAGGTAAAAGCTGGACTGACTTTCTGTTGGCCCTGGGAAAGAGGTAAACCCTGGAAGCAGGTGAAAAATGATTCCTTTGCTGCTGTTGCCCTGAAGTGAAAGGCACAAAAATCAATTCACCCCACTGAAAGTAAAAACAATTTTTAAAAATGCATAGAAAACAAAATATTTTGTCAATTTTGTCCAGTTTCATTTGGGGGCTGTGAAAAAGGTGCTTGAGAAATGAAATGTAGAAATTAAATTCTAAGACACCTGTTTTGAAATAACCAAGAGAAGTATGTCAGCTTGGGAATGACAAAATGAATCTGTTTGAGGTGGAGCCATTAGAGATAGGGATTAGGGAATGAATTTGTGGACAGTTTTATTAAAACCCCTGCAGAAGCACTGGTAAGATTTTACATAGACCAAAACCAGGACAGACTCAGTGACATATCAGCTTGGAAGAGCCCAGAGAAACTCTGCTCCTCCTCCTTTCCCCATCCTTTGGTGGCAAACACATCACTGCAATTAACACAAAACTCCATTCATGACAGGCAGAATCCAGCAGCACAAAGTTACTCTTACACCAAGGTTGGGACCAAAATGTAACCAAAATCTTCAAAAGCAAGGATGAAATAGGGAGCCCTATGAAAGTTCAGACAGAAAGAAATGTTTCTGCTTCTCAGGCAAATAGGACAACATTATAAAGGTATTTTTAGCTTTATTCACTTGAATGTATTCATTCACCAGCAGAGTGGCTCAAGGCAGAACCCAGCCCTTGGTGGTGACATTTTGGGTTCATGTGACCACATTCAGGCTCATTCTGACTTATGTTATGGGAAGCAAGCCCTTGGTCCAAGAGCTTTTCTGCCTGATGTCCATATGGGCCTCCTGAACACCTACAGGGCTCCTAGAAGTACTCCAAAACCTCAGTACCTTTTCAGGAATAGTTATGGCTCCAAGTAAACAGCTTCCTAACGACTGAGAAGCTGCTGGAAATGTTCAGATCTTTGCTGAGAAATTACACAGCTACAATTAACCCAGGTTGCTGTGGACATGAGAGGGATTGTTATTACAGTAACCTCATTCTTCAGGTGGAAACCTGACACAGAAAGATTGAAACCACTATGTAAAGGCACACAGGATGTCAATATATCCTGAAAAAAAGGAAAATGCACACAAGTTGGTTTCTTGGGCACTTGCAAAAAAAATCAGAGACCCTGGATGTTTTCTGGCAAGATTTATTGTGAGTTCTCTGCTAAGAAGAGCAGCAAGGCTACTGAATTGTCCTGAATATGACAATCTGGGATTCATGCAGAAACAAATAAAAATAAAAAACCAGGAAGTTATAATCACTAGTCTGTGCATCCTTCCTGCTCCCAAACTTCAGAGTTGACTGTTTTCTGAAATGATTGTCCAAGTTTGGATCAGCTGTGAGGTTTGAGGGAGCTGGAAAGCACTCACTCCTTTCCTTGGAGCAGTGGGTACAACACTGCCTGAACCACAGGAAGCACAGGATGGATGAGAAATTCCTCCCTCACTTTGGGAAATACAGCAGTCAGGGTACAAAGAGGGTGGTCTGCCTGTTGATTCAGGAGACAGAATTCAAACTGAAAGCTCCATGTGGAGCAAATTAGCAAAAACTAATTCTAATCCATCCCATGCTGGCACAGAGGCACGTCAGCCCTGCTGAAAATTTCATCTCCCTTCAGATCTGGGCTGCTCCTTGGCCTACAAGGAGAGAAAAAGGATGGGGAGAAGCTGCATGGCAGTGGGTGGGCTGATGGTCTGTGTTACTAAGCCTCTGGAGAAACAGCCACGTGCCCCAGGATAAATCACAGCCTCCTCCAGTGTCCAGGGAAAAGCAGTGCTCTCCCAGACTCTGGTGGGGTTTAGGGTCTGACTGGGTAAGGAGAGGTAAATGCTGAGTCCCTATCAGCCTGTAATAGTAATAATAATAATAATAATCATCATCATCATCATCATCATCTTGTTTAGGGAACTTCTCACATCTTTGAGCAGTTACTCCCTGTCTCCTCCACCTGTTCGTGCCTTAAGTTTTATCTTTCATATTTCCAGACTCTGCACTGCATTGGTGTGTGACTCTGAACTCCACACAAAGTGTCCCAAGTTCTCCTCCCAGCTCAGGCACACAAAACAATCCTTTTCCAGCCCCAGAACCAAGGACACGCTGCAGCTTCAGCCCCAAAAAGTGCAACCAGCAGCGACTGGAGGAGAGAATCTGGGAGGGTGGGAGTGCAGCAGCTGGAGCTGGAATTGGCCAGTGAAGGCCAGGATGGAAATGGAGCCAAAGTGATCCAAGGGTGAGAACTCGTGACTCGGATCCATCTTGGGTCCATCTTGGCTGGAGCCACGGCCGGGCTCTGGCACTGCCCAAGGTGAATCCTTTGGAGGCCTTGGAATCAATCCCTGCTTTATTGCTGTGACCCTGCCCAGCTCTGCCCCAGGGAGCCTCTCCAGGCTGCAGCAGAGGAGAAAGTCTGGAGCCTATTTCCAGCAGAGCACTGGTTTCCTTTAGTTGACACAGAGGTTGTCATTGTGTATTCTTGGTTTTGGCCTGGTTTAAAGTTGCTGCTGATCCTTAGGAGCAGCTCAGCAGCTGGAAATGGAGAACTGGCAACCCTCACTACAAAAGTGCCCATTGAGCTGCCCCAGGTCCTGCCCAACAAGAGCATCCTCTGTGCAGTGGCCTCCAGGACACGTCCCTGGTCCCTGCCTGTAAGGGAGGGTGACACTTGTGGTGACGCTTGTGGTGACTCTTGTGCAAGGCAGAGCCAAAATATGTGCACCCACTTTCTTCTGCAGGCAGAAAACTGAAGAAACACCCAGCCAAGCCAAAATAAATATGTTTGGCATCTTTCCTGCTTCTGCACTGGCATGTTTGTGGTGCTGGAACTGAAAAGAGCCTGAGCTTTATTTACACTAAAGTCTCTTTCCATCAC
Source organism: Muscicapa striata striata (assembly GCA_030060385.1). NCBI lineage: Eukaryota > Metazoa > Chordata > Aves > Passeriformes > Muscicapidae > Muscicapa > Muscicapa striata. The sequence continues at coordinate 2,299,409 of JAREIS010000148.1, read as the reverse complement.
TTTGGCAGTAGGAAGGGGCTTAGTCGTGGTACATATTATATTTTCTTTTCAACATGTGTAAATGAGGATCAGGCTTTTACATGGCTTAAAATAGATGTAAATGACCCTTTAGGCTGTCAAAACAGTGTGGAGAGGCCTTTGTGCAATTAAGAAATCAACCCCGTTATGCTTTTGTACCATGCTCCATTCATATTGCTTTAGTATCCCAGCCCTGGGCAATTCCCCTTGACTTTGGCAATCTGTTCTGAGATTTTACACAGTTTAGGATTAAAATCAGGGGGCTGAGGGAGGTGCATGAGCTCAGACAGAACCACATCAAAACCTGCAATTTAAACTGAGCTTGAAGACCCACCTGGAAGACTCCCTGTCCCCAAAGGCCATCTGAGAGAGGTTTATTCTGTCTATTGGTTGCTCTGATGACTCATTTTAAAAATTTTGTATATTTTACGCATCTTTATAAAACAATGAAAGGAGAAAAAGAGGCAGAGAGGGAATAACAAGACATGCTGGGCTGCTATCAGGGTTTAGATGGCTCACAGATGGACTTGCCATGCCTCCTGCTCAGACCCAGGAGAATCCACCAGCACAGGCTTGGGCAGACTCTGCTTTTGCTCAGTTACCAGTTTGCTCTGTGCACATCAAAGGATGGGAAATGAACTGGTGTTCCTTGGATCTCTACTATTAGAAGCATGAATTTTCCTTGCAGGGGTGTTCTGTGAACACTGAGCACCCAGGCCAGTAAACAAATAGCAGTCTGAGTTTTTGGTGGTTCAGATCAGTGATACAACAGCCATCCCTCCTGTCTGATTAATGCAGAGGAAATCCATCAGGCAGCAGGGGCTGAGCAAGGAGCAGAGCCCAGACAAGCTGGCAGGCAGGGCAGGATCTCTGTGGCTAAGGCAGCTCGTGTCCTTAGGCTCAGTCCTGAAGGGAGTGTCCCCAGCTACCTCAGGGATGCAGAGCTCCACCCTTCCTCCTTTTTGTCACCCTGTATAGCAAACAAATTACCAGGGACCTTAAAACAAGGTGATCTATTTCCATATTGGTGTCTTGCCAGTGAGAAACTCTGGAGCCAGGAGGGGAATGGCTTTACAACTGACTGATTACTGTGGGTGCTCCTTGCTGCCCAAAATGCCTCCAGTCCATGGTGTGGACTACTGGAAGAGAAAGGGTTTCCATTCTGCCCTCTGGACTGTTAAATCCAGATGCCATCCACCTTACTGCTCCACCAAATAATGTCTGTGGATAGACTGTTCTGTTCCTTTGGAGTGGCCATCACATGCAGGGACACCCTGGCAGGTCAGCAGTGCCATCACCCCTGAGAGCAGGAGCAGGTGATGCTCAGCCCAGCTGCAAAGTCAGTCTGGGATTTGCTGAGGCTGTGCCAGCCTCTCCCATCCCCAAACCAGAGCCACTCTGTGGGCACTGCCCAGCCCAGCACCCTCTGGCTAACCCAGCTGAAGGGCAGAACTTTTACAGGAACAATCATTTTCTTTTCCTTTCAGAAGAATGCACCAGGGATTGTCAATGCTTTCCTTACCCCCCTCCTCTTCTCCTCCTCTCTCCAGCTCTGCCTGCTGAATGCTGCTTTGCAGCTTTGCTCCAGGAGCAGTTGCAGTTGGAAACACCCAGACAAATCTTATCCAAGAGTTTATGAGGCATAGCTCAGAGGCACCCTGAAAACTGCAGCATGCTACCTAGAGTGCTGCAGATTATTATTACTTTTTAAATCTTGGTATAGTTCTGGGTAAGGTTTTAATTGGGCATAGTATTTCAAAGCCAAGGAGCAGGATCTATGCAAAGCACTGGATGGTTTCTGTATTAATTGACCATCAAATCCTTCCCCTTTGCATCTGCATTTTATTATTAGAGAATGTAAAGCAGTTTATAGGGCTTTTAACCTCTTCAAGCAAACACTCCATGGAAGTTATGCTGCTGCAGGGACCATATTAGCTTTACAGACTTCATTTCTAATCCAAGGAGGGGGGAAAAGTGGAGAAGAGACAGAGCAAATGAATGATTTTTGACGGTATAAATTCAGCTGGTGTAAATCAGCACAACTCCATTAACTTTGGTAGAGTTATGCTGATTTATGCCAGTTTAAAGATCAGACATTTGATCTGCAATGAGGTCCTTGTTCCCAGAAGACCAAAATGGTATCAGACCAATCTTCACAGACCATTTATCAGCCTTCACAACTACATTCTTCCCTGCTGCATGGAAAAGCCCTGATCAGATGCCAGGGAGCCATCTGGCAAACTGGGTCCCAGGGCAGGCACACACTTGGAGGAGAATCAGCTCCCAGCAGGACACTTCCATCACCTGTGTGCCCAGCAGCCTGCCACCAGAGCTCCCAGGGTCAGGGGTGTCAGAAAAAAGCAGAGACATGCTGTGGAGCCCAGCTGAGCCCTGCAATCTCTCACTGCTCAGCTCTGCTTTCCTCAGGGTCTCGTGGTTGAATTCCCCAGGGAATGAGAACCACTCCCAGGTCAGGAGAATGAGCATTTGGAGCCCAAACTGTCATGGGCTCCTGTGTGCAAGGGTGAAGTCTGCCCTTACATAACCAGGCAAGACAAGCCATGTTTGATCTCCCTCTGAGTTCTGTGCAGCAGGAGAAGAAGGAAAATTCACCTCACTTCCCTTCTTCCCCTCTTTTCTTCACACAGTGGCTCCACTACCCCCCAGCAGGTGGGATTCCTGTTTTGCCAACCCCTGCCCCATTTCTTTGTTCCATAGTAATCCCAAATGCCACCAGACAGAGCCCAGGACAGTGATTATGGGCAGGCAAACAATGGGATCAGGGCCAGTATCATTGTCTCGTTCCTAAGCACTTCACAGCACTCCCAAGTATCTTGTATTTAGTTACTTGGTAAGGTCCTGAACGTCTGACTCTCAGGCACTAGGTTTTATTGCTACAGAATGAGCCAGAAACCATTCAAAAGCTCTAAAAGGTCTTTTTAAATAGTCAGAACGAATTTACAGTGTTGGCTGCCTTGCAAATGCAGCAGGCATTTCAAGTGGGAAGGAACAGTCCTTTATTGCATCTGCTCCTGGCATTTAGGGTGCCCTGGTCACTAACAATTCCTCAGCCCCAGTGCTCAGCATCCTGCAGGCTGCTGGCTGGGCACAGCCAAGGGGGGACAGGCTGAGAGAAAAGGGCCTGCATGAAAGGAAAACCTGGATTCAGACTTAGCTGGAAAATTTCATTACAGTTTATCAGAAAATGATCGTTTTTCAATTAACATGTCACAGAAATTCCTTGGTTTCAAACACCTGCAAGTGAAACATGAGCTGGGCTCTGCCAGAAGACCCTCCCCAGATTTTCCTGCCCAGACTGTCCCCACCTGGCCCTCTGAGTGCCACCTCACCACAAGGCTCCAGGTCTGGAGGGCTTTTGACAACTGCTCTGGAACCGACTTCTGCATAGTGCTGGTGTCCTTGAGTGGCACTGCTGAGGACACAAGGCTGAGATGGACCTAAAACCAAGTGCAGCCCCTCCTCCACCCAAGTTCATGGCTATTGATACCCCATCTCAGCCACTTCATGCCATCACCATCATTATTTAACCAAGCTGGTGCCAGGGCACCTGGCCTCAAGCAGCATGGGACAGGGGAGGAACAGCAGATGACTTTTTGATGGCCTAAAAAGCCCAGAATAATCTGCTGATTTTTGTGACTGAGACAGATCAGAGTGACACAGGACTGAGGGGTTCCCAAGTGTATGTTTGGGGTTAAAAAGCCATTAGTGCAGCAGCTGGAACAGCCACTGTATGTATGGAGAGATGCAAAGGGATTCATACAGCTCTGTGGGCTGCAGCAAAGGACTTCTCCAAATCCTCCTGCTCCACCTCAGCTCAGAATGAAGCCCAGGGCACCCTTGCCATCCCCTTGCTCCCAGTTCCCTGTCCTGCATGGGCATGGTTCCCTGCCCATCCCCAGCTCCAAGCAGGTCTCTTCCCTCTCACTGCCTGTGCAATGCCCCAGCCTGGGCTCTGAGCTCCTTCTGCACGATGGGAGCTCAGCAAAGTGCAGTTCCTGCTCCACTTGGCCCCTTCCTCAAGCAGATGTGGGGCAGGGGCTGAGCCACAGACCCTTCTCAGGAGCTGGTCCTGACCTCCCATCTCAGCTTAGGTGTTCCCTAACTTGGTTACTGGTGTTCTGGGGCCATTGTCTCCCCATTCTGGGCACAAACAGGGCCATAAAAATTGTATTTCTTCTCCACCAGCTGACAAATCTCCTAGATTTTGGAAAAATGTATAAATATCAGAGCCAAGTCCCCTGTCCTTCCCTTCACAACTTCTGGAAAGTGCAGGTTTCCTCAGGGCTGGAGAAAGGCAATTAGCAAAGAAGAAGGTAGTCAGGAAAAGGCTTTAAAAAGACTAACTAGAATAATTTAAAGGTATTATTATTAATGATGGCTATTACAGTATGAGAAAGCTCAGTGATTTTTCAGACAGGACTGAAAAGGGAATAGGAACAAAACAAAGTAAACTCTACAAGAGTGCAAGAGACACATAATGAGCTCTGGAAACCAAACAAGATAACTCTCAGGAGAATTAAGCCAAATCCTCAGCTTCAGGACACCAGTGTGGGTTCCCAGGAGTTCAAGGCTGGGAAAGGACTGTGGTTACCTCCCTCTGACCAGGGCAGAGAATACTAAAGCTGAGCTTTCCAAAGACCTTCTGGGAAGTCAGCTCACAGTCACTGCAATTAAATGAGCCAAGGAATTCCCTTGAGGCTGTGCAGAAGTCTCTGCTCTTTTCTGCTAACCCCCCCTCCCATCAGAGCCAGTGTCACCCACCCATTCACCCTGGAGCACTTGCACCTCTCTGCACAGCACCAGACTGCCAGCCTGGGACATTTCTCGAGGATTGGGCAGAGAACATTGAGCCCAGAGGTCCCTAATCCTCAGGAAACACCCAGTGCCTCACTGGGAATTATTTAAATGAACTTCCCTCTCACAGAGTCTGAGCCAGGGCTGCTCTTTCTGACACATCCCACCAAAGTTTTATCTAAGGTAAGATAACAGGAGGGTTCCACACATGAGCTGGGCTGCACCTGACTAAATACTGGGCCCTGGGGATGGCTTAGCTGGGCTTCAGCACCTCCCTCTCCTCTGCCCTGCAGGATTCCCTGCCTGTATATCCTTCATGCAAACCTGCCTCATTAATCACTGCATCCCAGGTGCACCACGGAGTTATTTGCTAGGAAAATAGCATTCAACCCAAAGACAGAGCATGTCACTGCTCTGATCTTTATGAGGGTAATATCTCCAGTAGGGGTGACTTGGAGATCTGCCAGCCTCCAAAAACTATTCACCCTGCATGAGTTAAAACCTTGGATCCTGGCTGTTAGAGACAGAGCAGGCAGGATCAGCCACAAGCAGGGTTATATCCCCTCCCTGACATGGCTACAGGACCCCAGGGTCATATGAGAACCCCCAGCTTGAGAACTTGGGGTTTGGATTATGAGCTCCCCCAAAATAACCACAATGAGGGTCTCTAGAACAAGGACTCATTGCACCAGTCAGCTCTGAGCACAGAACCAGCCTGGCAATTTGCTTCATGAGACTCCACCAAAAGCTGCAGCCTGTGTTTATCTCACCTGAGTGGTTTGGAGAAAGATCTTATTTGTCTCAGTGATGTATGCTTCTGTAACCTGAAACCCAACTCCCAAAACTCCAGGAATTTCTTAGATTTTAAGGTTTCTGGTCTGTCAAGTGATTGTTTTATCTCTGATACAGAATTCTAGCTGACAACAATTCATCTGTAGTTCTCACATGTTCCCACAGCATTTAGTGTACTCCCAAACAACTTGTTCTTATTTACAGTTGTCCAGAATATGCTTTGCTAATGAGACCTTTGATCTGCCTTGAGAACCCATGAGATCCTGTGCAGTAGCTTTCAAGCCTAGGACTTGTTTTTCAGAAAAGGTAGCATTAAGTTACCAAAAAAAAAAAAAAAAAAAAAAAAAAAAAAAATCAATTTAAGTCAAAGGTTCTGCTGTTGCACAGTTCTGCTGTGGTAGGAGAAAATCTCAGGATATCAAAAAGTCAAGGGAGGAATATGGCACTCAGCTGAGGCAATGGACAAGCAGTCAGACACAAAAGCCTTTCTGCAGCTCTGACAAACAATATCCTCAAGCCCCTGTAGAGCTCAGTTTAAACCAAAAGTGCAGAAAAAGGAGACAAAACATGGAATTAAGATCTTTCCCCTCTGCCACATTAACTTCAGCAATGTGGTGGCATACAGTGGCATAAGAAATCTTAAACTTCATAAGAAAAACTAAACTAGAAAGATATACAGTGTGGGGCTTTTCAATTACATCCCAGAAATGGGCATTTTAGACCTTTCAAACCACAGCACAGGTGTCCAAGACTTTATCCCCATTCACCACAGGCAGTGAGAGCTGCCAGGCATCAGCAGCAGGAGCCAGAGCAGCTCTCAGGGGTCTCTGGCCCCACAGAGCTGGAGCTCAGCTCTGACCACAGATATTTAAAACTGAAGACAGAGAGCTGTTGAACAGGATTTGTCAGGAGCAGGGGCAAATGGCAACATGGGACTGCTCAAACACAACCATCTGCAGCTTGAAAAGAGGTGACATATCTCAGGGTCAAGGCTGGGCTGGATGGGGCTTGGAAGAGCCCAGTGTAAAGCAAGGTGTCCCTGCTCATGGCAAGGGTTTTGGAACAAAATGATCTTCAAGGCACCTTCCAACCCAAATGGTTTTGTGATTCTGTGATTCTGTGATTCTGTGATTCTGTGATTCTGTCCCTCGAGGTGTTGGACACTGCACCTCTCAACACGATGGGCCAGCTGATGATGCCACCCCCAGGGATAACACTCCCCAGGGAGGGCTGGGCACTCCTGGCTCCCTGCTACATCCACACAGATGTAAAAATCACAGAGGTAGTCCAGGAGTGAGCAAACAGGCACCAGGGACAGGGTTCCCTGCCTTTCACCAAAAATGCTTTGACCCCTGCCCTCCTGGAATGAAACCAGCCCCTCAAAACAACCACCACGAGGAAAATTGCAAATGACTTAAAGTGGGATGGAAACCCCTGAGCTCGACAATCACAAGCTGAGGCCACTAATCTTCTTGTCATGGGAGCAGGCTCCCCCAGCAGAAGGGAATTCCTGCCTTTGACCAGACTAATTAGAGACACAGCTCTGCTCCTGCTCGGGTTTGAAGTGCAGAAATTGGACGTGGCACGAGGGATGCTCATACCTGGCACCCATGGGGCTGTGCCACCACCAGCCCTGCCTCCCCTGGGTCAGCTGTGGGCTGGGGAAACACTCACCCCAGCCCAGGGCCACTGCCAGCCCTGCTGGGTGGCTGCAGGCTGGGCAGTGTGCTTCTGGTCAATGGAGTGTTCTGTTTCAGTTAATAGTTTAGTCCAAAACTATACCCTCCCACCCAGCCAGTCAACCTGTCCTGAATTATCTGTCAATCCTATCTTGTGCCAACCCCCTGCTTGGAATTCCCCTTTGGAAATCCCCTAAACTCCATTAGTCCATGTGACCCAATTTCCCCACCCTACCTCCCTCATTAGATAATGCCTTTGTGAACCCCACCCTTTACGCCTCCCAAGAATTTCTCCAATTTGCTAATAATTTGTACCCTACCCTTGAACCTCCCCCACATTGAACTTGTTGTACCCTCCCCTTGAACCTCCCCCATATTTAAGTTGTTGCACCCTTCCATTTTTGTCTTTTGCCCCACAAATTCCCCAGAGTGATAAATCCTTTTTATCCTATGGAAAAGACCTCTGCCTCCTTCTTGGCTCCTTGGAACACAATCTGACAGCCAAAAAGGCCATGGAGCCGTAGCTTGAGTCACATTGAAACCTCTTGTTCCTGGGGTGGAACTCACTCTAGGCACAGAACTGTAGTGGCAAAGTGGATTTGGCCATTGCATCAGGAGGCTGTAGAAGGCTCCCCCAATCCAGGGAGAGAAGTTTGGTCTTACCCAACACTGAAAGGATGTCTGAGGAGATGGGGATGGGACTGGGATTTAAAGCTTTGCTCACGTGAAATCAAGGCAGGAGGTGCTGAAGGAGCAGTGCCTGCTCCTCTCCTGTGCAGGTACAGGAACAATCAGCTGCTGTTTCTCAGGAGTGTGTCATATTTCAGAGCATGGTGGTACAGAAGGCTGTAAAGATCTCAGATTAGAGATTTTATGTGCAGGATGAATCAGTTGGGTGTTTGGGTAGAGTGATGTGAATCCTCACCTCCTGTTCAGCACTGGCCCCTCCAAGGGTACCTCCAGAGGTAACTCATCACACTCTGCAGAATGCTGGTGCAGCCCCAGAAAGAACTTTCCTTAGATACTGGTGGGAAGGAGACAAACCTCACATTACTAAGCCAAAAGCTCTCTTCTCCACAGAGCACCACAGTTTGGGAAGCAGCACAGAACATCCCTGCAGCCCTCTCCAATCCTGCTGAGCTCTTAGAGAGCAACATCCACACAGGGAGGGCACTCAGGGCAGGTGAGCAGAGATGTCCGAGCCATTGGAGCACCAGGCTCTGGAGACCTGAGCTGAGACTCTGGAAAAAATTAAGCTTCCTCAATGGCATTGCAAGAAATCAACTTTCCTCTTCAATTATTGCTTTTTTTCTGCAAAAGGTTAGAATCCCATACCTCTGTCACTTGTACTGTCTACTAGAAGTGTTGGCTTGCTAGGTCATATGGCAGCAGGCAGTGTGTTCACATCTGAAGGTCCCAAGTCCATTTCCAGTTAATGATCCATAAGAGGGACTGCAGCGTTCCTCCTACAAAGATTGCCTGGAAGCTCCTGACAGACTGCTTCGTTTGGGGCAGGAAAAAAAGCTCTGAAATATTTCTGTGACTTATAAATCAGGTGAAGTCAGCAATGTTTTATAAGGAGCAGTAACGTTTGGTGCACACGAGTACCAATAGCTGGTCAGTAAAAACTTCTTCAGAGTAAAAAAAAAAAAAAATAGACAGTGATTTCAGTACAAACGAAATGCAGACCTTGTTCAAATTCATATATAATATAGCAATTTTTGTTTATTATTGAAGTACCAATTGATTATTAAAAACACATTTATTGAGGCTGGACCACAAGGTAACGGATACGTACCCCTGGCATAGCTGTGAAACCTCAGTAAATAGTGATTATTAGAACCAGATTCATGGAGGCCCAACGATATGGTAAGATGTGTATCAGTTACAGAGCTCTTAAAACCCAATCAGTCTGTTCTTAAAGCATTTTTACTGAGGGTTTCCAGCTCAGCAGTAGGGCTCCATGTCTTCATCTAGGGCCGCTAAGCCACATCTTATTGCTAGTTTGATATGTAATTAAGGGAGTGTTTGCAGGGATAAGACTATACTGAGCAAGGAGAACCAGCATAAAACACGTTTTCCTGCTTCTAAAAATGCAGAGCAGGGCAGAGCTGCTGCTTGACCTGTGGTTGAATCTTTTCATAGAACTCTGAACCCCTCTTTCAGTGGAGTGTGCAGACCATGGGCAATCTGATCATCCATCCACCATCCATCCATCCATCCATCCATCCATCCATCCATCATCCATCATCCATCATCCATCCATCATCCATCCATCCATCCATCCATCCATCCATCCATCATCCATCCATCCATCCATCATCCATCCATCCATCCATCCATCATCCATCCATCATCCATCCATCCATCCATCCATCATCCATCCATCCATCATCCATCATCCATCCATCATCCATCCATCATCCATCATCCATCCATCATCCATCCATCATCCATCCATCCATCATCCATCCATCATCCATCCATCCATCCATCCATCATCCATCCATCCATCCATCATCCATCCATCCATCCATCCATCCATCCATCCATCCATCATCCATCCATCATCCATCCATCCATCCATCCATCCATCCATCCATCCATCCATCCATCCATCCATCCATCATCCATCCATCCATCCATCCATCCATCCATCCATCCATCCATCCATCCATCCATCCACCCATCCATCCATCCATCATTCATCCATCCATCATCCATCCATCCATCCATCCATCATCCATCCATCCATCCATCATCCATCCATCCATCCATCCATCCATCATCCATCCATCATCATCCATCCATCCATCCATCCATCCATCCATCATCCATCCATCCATCCATCATCCATCCATCCATCCATCCATCATCCATCCATCCATCCATCCATCCATCATCCATCCATCATCCATCCACCATCCATCCATCCATCCATCCATCCCTCCACCATCCATCCATCCATCATCAATCTCTCCCTACCTCCATCATCCATCATACATCCATCCATCCATCATCCATCCATCCATCCATCCCTGGCAGCCCCATGGCACCTGCTCCTCCATCTCACACTTGGGACACCAGCCTCCAGCACAGCCCCTGGAGCCTCCCCAGTGCTGACTGAGCCTTTCACACATCTTGGGATGAACACAGGAGGCCAAATCTCCAGAGACACAGCCAGCAAAACAAAGAGCCAGTATGGAAACCACAGACTGAGTGAAGGCAGCTATTTTGCCCAGATCATGCAGAACAGCTGGGGTAAAGCTCAGGGCAGGAGAGGTCTGCTCCTTCTCTTTTGCCATGTCCTCAGACCTCCCAGCCTGCCCAGCAGAGGAGGAGGAGGGGACAAAGGAGCCCAGATTACTGGAGAACTCCCCCAGCTCCAGTCTGCTCTGTTCAAGTTTATATATTCCACTACAGGTGACATCATGATTGCTGGAGTCAGACAGGTGATGCTGTAAAATGCATGAAACCATAAAAATTTCAACAGCAGCAAGCTCCATTGACGCTACATCTGACAGCACTTAGCTGGCCAGCTAACACAAATATTGTAAAAGCACTCAGGAAAGAAATCCAACCTGCCTGACCTCAGTTTTGGACTAATAAAGAGTAGAGCATGACCAGATTTCACCCACATGTAATAAGCAGACATCTTTAAAAGAAACTAAAGCAGGGTGTTGGGTGTGTAAAGGACTAAGGCAAGAGATGAGTTAAGAGTGGGAAAAGTCATTGCTGGGCACACAGGGCTCTGCTCCTCTCCAGCTCCCTGCCAGATCTGTCTCAGGAACTGCACAGCTATCACTGAAAAAGGATGTTCACTGGCCTTACACAGCCAGGCTAGGGTGGGTAATTGCCCAAATCATGTCAGAGCCCCTGATGTTCATTTTTGCCCTCCCCACAGGGAAAGAATGAGTAATCTTGTCTCTGAAAGTTGGACACTAAGTGAATCCCAAAGAATCATTGACCTTTCTTTCATCACTCTCAGCACTAAATTTTAGAAGTCTGAGAATCTGCTTTTTATTTCTTTCTGCTATGGCATTGCTCTGGTCTCCCTGGAGGAGGAGAGCACCCCTCAGATCTGTGGAAGGCTCTCTGAAGAAGGTGAAGGAGGATTCCCAAATCTCCCAAAACCACTGAGGTGAGTCAGGCAGATGTGGGTTGGTGGCTCCAATCATACTGAAATGGATCATCCATTTCTCAAGGAAGAACTGTTTTCCATGATCTCTTTTGGGATTAGTCAGACAGACACATGGGCAGAAGGAGCTTCTCTCCTTCCCAATGGCCACCCCAAAACCTTTCTGAGCAGAACTGGGCACCCTTGGGAACCAGTGCTGGCTCTTCTCAGAGATCTTCTGAATAAACCAAGGCTCCAATTCCCACCCCATCCTGCATCCATGCACCAGCCAGCACCACCCCCATATAACTCACCCCTGGGACTGCCCCAGCACCCAGGGTCACCAAAACCAGCTCCCAGTACACCCAAAAACGTGTACCCAGCTGTCCTGCACCTGTGCCACAAAGTTCAGCAGGAGTCTGGCTTGCTGCTAGACAGCAGCAACAGTCCAGTGAGGCAGGCAAGCAACAGAAGTTGCTACAAATACATCTGTAGCTCCACTAAAACTGCCTTTATTCAAATGATTGAGAGCTGCTCTTGGAGCTCACGGTGCTCAGGTGAGATGGGGAGGGAGTGGAGCAGAAGGTACCAGTTGGGTTGCCCAGCTCTGGAGCTGTGTTCCAGGCAAAACAGCCATCATCATCATTATCATCATCATCATCAAATCACATTCTTACACATGCAGTTACAATAACCAGCAATGATGGTCATCATCTAAGCACAGCCTTTGATATTAAAAGCTTTTGATATAGACTTCTTTAAATGTCATTTGTTCAGCCAAAGAGAAAATGTTATTGTGAAATTCTGTGCAGTGTTTTTGATCATAGGGTTTTATCAAACACTTCAGTGAAAAGTGGATGATCATATTCTCACAAAAATCACTTCTTTTTTTCTTTTTTTTTACCATTACAGATCTCCTCTTTCTATTAAAATAACTAGTGAGAGATCCTGAAGATTTTTTCAAATGATTTTTATTTACTGAAAAAATATGCATAATGAAAAAATTCAAAAACTGGACTGAGTTAATTTTTTTTTCTTTTTTTTTTTTTTTTTTACCTAAATGGCTCCCTGTTTTGCTGACAGGTTTATCAGGGTCAGCATCAGCTGATGGAAATGTCATGGCTACAGGCAGCAACTCAGTGAGGAACATCAGCCCTGGGGGCAGGACAAACAAAAGTTACCAGGTAGGACTTCACCTGTCCTGCTCCAGTTCTTCCAAGTCTCCAGTTCACCAGCCTGATCCAAACCCCACAAATCATACAAATACCAGTAGACACCAAGATGACTGAAGTTTGGTCTCTGCAGTCACCATCATGAAAAGCCAGAAAAATATTTAGACACCTCATTTCAACTAAAATAAAGTGGATGTCCTGCTCCCAAGGAAAGCCTCCTCCTAATCCCTCCCTGGATCACATCCCATGCTTCTGCAGAACTGGGAAATGCTAATGGGGCTTCCCAGAGTCCTGCTGCTCCCAGGTCAGGTTGTGTGAGGGCTCAGCTACTCCAATTAACACAGAGCCCTTACTGGAAATGAGCTCTGCCTGAGCAACTCAAGAGAGCAGCTCTGGCTTCAACAGCCCCATATCCTGCTGCTGCCAGCCTCTGGATCATTTTCTGACCCAAAGTCCAGCCCAAAGGCAGCAGGAGCAGCTGCCTGGATGGTACCGAGCTGTGTGAGCCCCAGTGAATTCCCATCAATTCAGGACATGGCACCCCATAATGTGTAGGGTAATGCCTGGGCTTTGATGCCCCAAACCCCTCCCTTTTGTCCCTGCCAAGCCCTCCTTGCCCCCACCAGCACCCAGGTGAGCCCTCAGGTGGAGCAGCCTGCTCACCAGGGAGGGGACAGCAGCACGAGGAGGGGACACCAGGCAAGGCCAGGCAGCTGTGACCAGCACTGCTCCCACCTGCAGCTCTCCTAAGGCACCATCTGGCTCCCAGCAGCTTCATTCTGCAACCTTAAGGTTCCTTTAATGCATCCTCCCTCTCCTTTTTATGGAATAGGCAAAAAAGTCGTTGTAACTGATCATAAAATTTCAAACTCATTTACCTTTCAGGAGGCAACTCAGCACAGGCTGTTACAGGGCAATTTGGTACATCATAAAGTTTCCTATTAGAACAGAAAATAGGGCTGCTTGCTTGGGCTGCCAATTGGAAATAAAATAGTAGTGGGGTCATGATCATTAGCACTGCTTTTTCTATTAGGTTTGCATTCCACCAGGGTGGGAAGAGGAGGGAGATTTAGATGCAGGAGGAGAGGAGAGGAGAGGAGAGGAGAGGAGAGGAGAGGAGAGGAGAGGAGAGGAGAGGAGAGGAGAGGAGAGGAGAGGAGAGAGGAGAGGGAGAGGGAGAGGAGAGGAGAGGGAGAGGGAGGGAGAGGAGAGGAGAGGGAGAGGAGAGGAGAGGGAGAGGAGAGGAGAGGAGAGGAGAGGAGAGGAGAGGAGAGGAGAGGAGAGGAGAGGAGAGGAGAGGAGAGGAGAGGAGAGGAGAGGAGAGGAGAGGAGAGGACACTCTTGGAGTATGACAAGTCTCTTCCTGCACCTATTGAATTTGTGGTGGAGAGCCCCATGGGGTGATGGTGGGTCCAGAATGAGTCCCTGGACCACACTGGGGTGTCCAGTCTCCTGCAACAGGTGAGAGGCTCAGCTCACCTCCACACACTGGCTCAGCAACAGATCCCCATCACAGAAATCAGAGACACCATGAAAGAAACTGGTCTATGGAAATCAGAAGGCATCAGAGTTTGGAGCACTCAGGCCATAAATAGCTGTGAAGCCCAGGTCACAAATCAATAGTAAGCAATAACAACATGATCTGTTTGTTAATATTCATCCCATGGCACCCATAAAAGCACTCACACCCTCTTGAGAGCTCTGTCCTCTTGCATTATTCCTCACAATTTATTAAGACAAATTGTTGCTCCACCACAGCTGGAAAACAACCAAAAGCAGCAGTGCTGTCTCCATCTCTGGGGGAACCCAGTCCCAGCCAGCCCATCTCTGCTCACTGAGCACATGGTGGCTTTGCTACCTCCCCATTCTCCCCTTGGCTTTTGGGTGGTTTCCTCTTAGTTGCAGCCTCCAATTCCTCCTGTCCTGCTATTGCAACTATCCCTGAGGCATTCCACCCCCTCCTGCCCCACTGCAGGTTCTCCTCCTTTGTGGGCAGTCCAGCCACAGCTGGGCACGACCAAGGGCACAGGAAAGCTTCAAAACTGTGTGTAGGAAAACACTTCTGCCAGCAGAAGCAGCATTTGGACAAGGAGCCTGGCTACAGCCACACCCATGGATCTTTACTGGTGTCTGCCAATAAAGGCAAAAGTTTCTCTTTTGAAATGGAGAATGCAAACCCCATTGCTCCAAATTATTATAATTTTGAAATGAAGGGGCTCTGAGGCAAAGGTATGGGAATTAGGAATAACAGTTCTTTACTAGGAAAATTAAAATAGAAATACAGTATTACAAAGAACAATCCCAAAACCCTGCCAGAGTCAGAATCCAAGCTGACACCCGTCAGTCAGTCAGGGTGTTGGCACAGTCCCATTCCATGGTGGCTGCATCCTCCTGCAGTGGCAGATGTGGCTCAGCTGGAGCAGTGCTCCTGGAGAAGGTGCAGTTTCCTCTGAAGGTGCAGGGATGATGTGGAAAGGTCTGGCTTTCCTCTGGAATCCAGTGGAAAGAAGGTACCTTGGTGTCCAAAATGTCAGTTTTTATCTGGGTAGGAAAGGCTTGGCTCCTGCCCTGGCTGGAGCATCTCCCATGGGATGATGGAATTTTATCAGCCATGCCCTGGGACTCACTGGCCATGAACAGGAGATCTCTCCTGGAGGGAGGATGGGCTGTGGGAAAGATAAAGATGATTGCCCCAGCTGGTTTAAAGCTGGCCCATGAGCAGATAATGTGTGCCAGGAGATCAGGGGACAGAATTCACATTTCTGGCCACATCCTGTATTGCAACCCAAGACAGGGACCCAGTCCCAGCCAGAGCTGGCTGTGACACTCAGCTGTGCTGACCTTCTGGGGCAGAGGAGTGAGCACTGAGGGTGATGCTGGGGTCAGTGTTTGATTCCAGCAGGTGGGTGAGGGTTTTCCAGGGCTCTGTTGGGGATGGAAGTGAAAGCTTTATGGAGTGCTGGTGGGTGCTTCTGATAACACTGGAGACAGCACAGATTTAGCACAGACTGCAGCAGTGTTATCCCCTCACCATCTGATTTCCGAGTTCCAAAGACTTGGGGTGACAGATAAAACTTTGCTACACCATATTTTTAGGTTTATGTTCCATCAAGTGGCTCTTCACATTCTGAACATTCCCCTAAAAAATTTTGCTCCCACTAATTCACTGTCATGGATTTGATAGCCTGTAGCAGAGCTATCAGCCAACAGCAGGTAGTCCATGATGCAGCTTTAAGTCACAGTAATCTTTTATGACCAGGATTCATTCCTTAAACCTTTTGTTTTCCTTCTAGCTTGCTTTGATTTAGGCTTTTCCTATTAATTAAATGGCAAGTTTCAGTAGCCTAAGATTGAATTATAAGGCTTGTTTAGAGGAAGGAGAATGATCAGAGCAAAGGGTGGAAGCTATATATGTAATATATCCATATACTTAAGACATGGAACTTTGCTTCCAGACGTTTGGAACAAATTAAATAGAGGATCAAATTAACTAGTGATTGAATTAAGTGGAAAGCATCTCATTACCTAAAAGATGGAAACATGTGTCATTTTATAACAGCTAAAAATAAAGCAAGAATGGGTTGAAATGAAAAGCAGGAACCTGAAAATGTCAGCCAAATTTGGGGTCTGGCGAGCCCTCCAAATGGGATGGCTGTAAGTGAGGTGGGTTTTGCTGCACAGTGCTGGGAAATGATGGGCTTGGAAACCAGATGTGAAAAAGGAGCTGCTGCACCTCACATTTCACAAGGAAAGGTGTGCAGGGGTGAAGGGGGCTGAGTGGGGTGCCCAGGACCCTCCTCACCCCCAGCAGAGCCCTTGGGTTTGGTACCTGCTGCTCCTCTGAAATTCCAGAGGGACACCCTCGCTCTGCCAGGGCTCAAATTCTGCTCTCACCACCCAGCTGCTCCATCACCCTGCATTTCAAATGTTTCACAACCAGGAACAAACCCAGGGGAACAAATGGACATTTTTAACCCAAGATTAAGACATCTTATTGCCACCTTCATTCAGCACCTGTAGAGGAGGGCTCGCTCTGCTGTTTTCCAGACATTCCATTTCCTTTGAAATAGATGTGAAAAGCAGAGGGAGCCTTCAGATCCAGGCTTTTGTTTCACCATTAGAATAGAGACCATTTCACATTCCTTCCCTCCTGTGACATTGATGTTCATCTTCCTTCCTGCTCATCTGGACCTTACAAATTCCAGTCACTTCTCTTCCTGACACCACATTTCACTGAAATTTCGGATGGAAATTGCACTGAGCTGCCACGGAGTGCAGGAAATCAGTTTTTCACTACACCAAACTCCAGCCCCAAACTCAGGATGAGGAATATGGCCTTAGCCCTTTCCTATCTAATGTCGTATTTTTTCTTTTTGTTCCACTTTTATATATATATATACATATATATATATATATATAATGTCCTGACAAATGCAAGTGGAGCTTTTCCAAGATAAATAACATTATCTTTGCAGAACCCTACAGCACCCCATGGCAACTCATTATTTTTCAATTAAATTTACTGTTCATTGGCAGTTGCTCTGCTTTAATTTTCTTCTATTTGTTTACTGAAGACGAAAATGCATAACACAAAACCCTATAAAAGTCAGCCTAAGTTAATTAAATGTGAAACTGGGAAACCCTAACTTTGCCTCCTGAGCAGTTTTATCATGAGATCTCCTTAAAAATGTCACTTTTTGCAGAAATTTATTTAGACATATGTAACCACAATTAATTAAATGTGTGGTCCCTTCACAACTCACTCCAAAAGACACTTAGCTGTATTTTGTAACCACTGATTGGAGAAACAGGAGTTCACAGAATTCACAATGCCAGAGGAAGAAAAGATATTTCAGTCAGACCAATACTTTTAGACCCCTTACATGTTTCTGCATTATTTTGCCTGGATGCAGGATCCCTGAGTACAGGTTTAGAAGAGATCCACCACATTATTTTCCTTCTAGGAAATTCCTTTCCAGGTCAAAGAGACCTGGTTTCCTTCCTTGATAGGACCATGGATTTGATGGATTGCAAAGCACTCCAGTATTTAGGTTTATATCAGCCATTTTCATACTAATAAAAATACTCTGGTCAATGTCCAGTACAAACTGTTCTTCATGTGGATCAAGAAATGACAATAGATGTACAAAACTAATGAAGAGACAAACCTTGGCTGATGATGCTCCTACACCACATCTGAAATAACTTTTTCAGTAACTCTATTCAATATTTGCATTCTCCTCTCCAACTGAGCTAGGCAGACCATGTAAATCCTACTTTTTACCATGTAAATCCTACTTTCCATGCACTTATTTCTCTGCATGGGTGATGGAGACCTTGAAATCATCCCAGATGTGGATGTCTGTGATGCAAATCATTGTCTCTGTTCAGGTGAAGTCTGTCCTCATGGTCTCAGGGTGGAGTGTCCATCACAAACTCACCAACCTTGGAAACACACACCTTCATCAAACTTTGAGAGAGGAAGGTAAAATAGAGACCAACCACCACTTGAAAATGCCCATTTTCCACTGTTTGTAGCAACAGCCTGTAGAACTTCCAAAGACAAGTCATCAGATTTTAGGCTGAAATCTGGAGGCAACTTATTGAAATCTTAGAGCAAAATGTAACATGTCAGAAATACTTTCTAGTGCTAAAAGATTCCCAGCTTGGAGTTTGAGATTCCAGATTTATTTTTAAATCCACCAATCATTTGAAGGAGGAGAGGAAAAGGGAAATCTTTTCTGAGAATCACAAATTGGAAACAACACAAATAACAAGCAAAGGACCCTGAAGATGGATAAAAGTCTCCATTTAGGTACCCACAAGCCAGCTTGAAGAAAACAGAATCCAAGGCTTCAATATTTTATTGAGACAAATTACTTCAGAAGGGAGATGCACAAATTGCACCTCTAAAGGTTTGGCCAAGGTTCCTGTAGCAGGAATGAGCAGCTCAGTGGGAGGAAGCTTTGTCCCAGCAGGACCAACACACAGAGACCTGACCAGAGCCCATCTCACACAGCAGAGCATGGGCTTGATCCTTGCTGTTGTGTTTTAGGCTATAGGAGAGCCCCAAAAAGGATAATGCAGCATAGTTCCTCATGCAATGGAGAAGCAAAAGAGAGAGGGAGCTTTATTTAAAGAAACACTACACTTATATAGGGTGGTACGTGAAAAACAGAATAGAAAAGACTCATTGGTCCAAGAAGGCAACACCTCTTTGAAAACATGCTTTCTGTAAAACATCAGCAGACACTCACAGCTCTCACACACCCTGCAGGTGCATAATCATTGTTATAATTTCTTATCCTTGTGAAGGCTGAGAAACCCAAGGCTTCAAGGCTGCTTTTCCCCTGGTTCCCAGCAGCATCCAACAACACTTGCTACTGATCCCAGGAGGCAGAGCTGAGGCTGCAGGTGAACAGTGCTGAGGTGAGCTCTGCATCCCGGCCAAGGCGACAGAAGCACGGTGTCAGCAGCTAATAAGTTTATAACAGGATTTCTTCCTCAAGCCAAAACCAGCCCAGATTTATAACTCTCCCATACCACTCTGAACTTTCCGACACTCCTCCTGAAACATTTCATTATTGCTCAATTACTGTCATGTTCTCTTAAAGACCTGGAGGGGGAAGGTGGTCTCCATTTGGAGGCCAGATGCCATTTCCATTTCCTTGAAAAACTGCTCTGTGCAATAAATAACCCAGTCACCCTTCAGAAACATGCTTTGAGGCTACGATAAGTTTTAAAAAAAAAGTGAAAACCGTGACATGTCCTATGTGTAATGGAAACTAACCAGAAACTAAGATGTTAAATTAGTGGCAGGGCACCTTTGTCTTGCAGCAGGGCCAGACTGTCTGGCTGGCCTGGAGGCAAGAGCAGCAGAAACTCTCCCCAGCCTCAGCACTGGGGCTGTCTCACTGAGGTACCTGTGCTGGGCTTGCCTAGAAAGGGTTTGGCAGTGTGGGGGCTACAGAAGTGGCTTCAGTGAAGGGCTGCTGGAAGCTTCCCCCGTGTCTGACTGAGCCAGTGCAGGGTGGACCTGCTGCTGGCCAGGGCTGAGCCCATCAAAGGCATTTCTGGGATAAGAGATTTATGAAGGGACCAAAAATCCTGCAGAACTGCAGAGGGAGAGGAATGAGAATGTGAGAGAAGAGCTCTGCAGGTGCCCAGGGCAGTGCAGGAGAAGGGGCAGGAGCTGCTCCAGGCACTGGAGCTGAGATTCCCCTGCAGCTCCTGGTGAGGTCTGTGCTCCATGCAAGTCCATGGGGAGCAGAGATCCACCTGCACACCCTGGAGGAGCCCATGGCACAGCAGGTAAATGCCCAGAGAGGCCTGTGTCCCTGTGGGAACCCCATGCTGGAGCAGGAACTGTGATCCTGTAGGGGACCCACATGGAGCAGCCTGTCCCAAAACACAGCACCCATGGAATGGACTCACATGGAGCAGTCTGTCCCAAAAACACAGCATCCATGGAATGGACCCACATGGAGCAGTCTGTCCCAAAAACACAGCACCCATGGAATGGACTGACATGGATCACCCTGTCCCCAAAACACAGCATCCATGGAATGGACCCACATGGAACACCCTGTCCCCAAAACACAGCATCCATGGAATGGACTCACATGGATCACCCTGTCCCCAAAACACAGCACCCATGGAATGGACTCACATGGATCACCCTGTCCCAAAACACAGCACCCATGGAATGGACTCACATGGAACACCCTGTCCCCAAAACACAGCACCCATGGAATGGACTCACATGGATCACCCTGTCCCCAAAACACAGCACCCATGGAATGGACTCACATGGATCACCCTGTCCCAAAAACACAGCACCCATGGAATGGACCCACATGGAGCAGCCTGTCCCAAAAACACAGCACCCATGGAATGGATCCACATGGATCACCCTGTCCCAAAAACACAGCACCCCATGGAATGGACTCACATGGATCACCCTGTCCCAAAAACACAGGAGCTCATGGAATGGACCCACATGGAGCAGCCTGTCCCAAAAACACAGCACCCCATGGAATGGACCCACATGGAGCAGCCTGTCCCCAAAAACACAGCACCCCATGGAATGGACCCACATGGAGCAGCCTGTCCCAAAAACACAGCACCCATGGAATGGACTCACATGGAGCAGCCTGTCCCAAAAACACAGCATCCATGGAATGGACCCACATGGAGCAGCCTGTCCCCAAAACACAGCACCCATGGAATGGACTCACATGGATCACCCTGTCCCAAAAACACAGCACCCATGGAATGGACCCACATGGAGCAGCCTGTCCCAAAACACAGCACCCATGGAATGGACCCACAGGGAGCAGGTCATGGGGAACTGCAGCATGCTGAAGGACTCACACTGGAGCAGTTCATGCTGGAATGTCTCCCAGGGCTGGAGCAGTGGAAGGCTGAGGAGTTCTCACCCTCAGGAGGGAGGAGTGGCAGACACAACATGTGATGGACTAACCACAGCCTCCATTCCCCATCCCTGTGCTGCTGGAGCAGGAGGAATGAAAATGAGAGAATTTGGAACTGAAGTTGAGCCCAGGAAAAAGGGAGAGGTAGGGAAAGATCTTTTAGATTTGGGTTTAATTCTCATTATCCTACTCTGATTTGATTGGCAACAAATTAAATTAATTTCCTCCATGTCACATGTGTTGATCCTGAGGGATCTTCTCCTGCCCTTATCCTGATTCAGAAGCTTTTGTTGCATCTTCTCTCCCCTGCCCAGCTGAGGATGGAGCAGCTTTGGTGGGCACCTGATGTTCCTCAGGTTCCATCCAGGATTCTGGTGTTCATGTGCTCCATCCCACCCCCAAACATCAGGGCTCTCATGAGACATGCCCCAAACTGTCCTGCAGCACCAACCCACAGCAGTTTGGGACAGACACACGTGGTGGGCTGGCCCAGGGTGGGGTGATGCACCTCAAGGGAGGGAAATGCTGAGAACAAGGAGCTGAGCCCACTGTCCTGGACACAACCATCACCTCTGCACAGGCTGGTGCTCAGCACCCACCTCAGAGGAGCTTTGGAAAACAAATCAAGTATTCTCCATACTGAAAAGCAGGTTTGACCTGTTGTTCCTAAGGTCTGTGCAGACTGGACTTCAGGCACCACAGCCAGCATGGGAGGGCTTAAATTCTGCATCTTTAACCAGGCAATCAGAGGCCCTGCTGAGCTGAGACCCCAGCCCTGAGCTGGGTCTCTGTCACAGGGTTTGTGCCTCACCTGGCAGCTCTCATGCATCCCCAGGCAGACACTTCCACAGCACATCACCATCCAAAACGTCTTCTCTGCTTTGATACTAGTAACAAGTATCTGTTTGTACATATGGAAACCACATTATGTATTCCAGATGGAAATTCAGACTCGATTTCAGAGAAGGAAACGAGCTATTTCATACAAGATGCATTATTTGTTGTGTGAATACAAAATACGTGACTGCCTCACATGTTATGTTGTGAACTAATCATAAAATAAAATAAAAAAAATAGAATGGAAAAGGTCCCATCTGTCTCTAAATCCTATGATCCAACTGTTCTCAGCTAACTGCAGCTCTGCCACTACCTGCTACATACAGCAAGGAGAGGTTTCAGTGCTGGAAGTTAGTGAAAAACAGGAGCAAATACAAAGCAAATATTCCAGGGCAGTGAGGAAACAGCTTGGAGGGAATGGAGACCTTGTGACACCTCTTGAGCTGACTGAAGTCATTCTCCAACTCTTCAAATTGTTCCTGACCTGCCTCTTTATCCAGGCTCCCCTGTAATTATCTTCTTAACATAATTTCCCTGTAGTTCCCTGAAGAGCCTTAATGGGATCACTGGGAAAGATCCAGCTGCACTTTAGAAAGTGTGGGGGCAAAAAGATGATGGGAATATTGCCACTCACACTGGTGAGGCTGCAAGTTCAGACTGGGGCTTGCTGGCCTCAGCAGCAGCTCTGCCACACAAACTCTGTGGGTCTGACTTGGCTCTGACATGCTTTGCTGCTTCTGTCGTGGTCTCATTTATCAGCACCAGGTTCCTGAGCCTGACCCTAAAGTTCTGCTCCAGCATTGCCCAAGAAGCTCCTCCCCTGGCATCCAAGAACAGCTTAAGGAGAATTATTCCATAGGAAAATAGAAATGTTAGCCTGTTCCTTTCAGTGCATTTCTGCAACTGCTTCAGCTTGTTTGCCTCCAAAAATGAAACAGGTTTGACACAGCAGCATGAGGAGTTAACAGGTTCTGATAGAACATTTTTATGCAAAAGAAAAAGAAGCCCCAGCTCTCAGCTAGCAGCTACCAGAGCAGTGAGACCACTGAAACCAGGCCATGCCTGGTCATTCCCCTCTCTCTCCACTGCTGAGGGCAATGATGCTCTGTCTTAGATGCCATAGCTGAGTCCCCAGGTTTAATGGGATGAATCTTTGTCATCCTATAGGTTTAACCCACTTATAGGATTACATAAAATTGCCTGGATTAAGATAATTTTGTGTCTTCAATCCACTTCACTAAAAATGTAGATCACTGTAGCTGCATCTCTTGTCCTTGGAGATTTATCCAACCTGGATTTTACCAGCACAGCCCTTCTACCATCCTTTTGGAGGGTTCCAAATTGTCAGCTCCTTCAGGGCTTGATTCAGACTCTACTGCAGTCAATTAAAGACTTAGGTACACTTCAACAGGGTTTAGATCTGCTCCTCCATTAGTTACAAACCATGACCACATTTGAATCAGGGAACCATGCATTAATGGTTATGAATTACTCTGTCTGAGCCAACCAGACCTCATGGACATCTTCCTGACAGGATCTTCCATCACACCAGTGATTGACACCCATGAATTTTGCCATCTCTGTTGAGAGAAAAGAAAATTAGTAAAGGAGTGAATTTGCACTTCTCACAGTTCCCAGTGATTTCCCCAAGTTTTTTTACCTTGTGTTTCCCATGCCTCCTCTGGTGGAAATCTTCCTGCACTGGGATGTGTGTGCTGACAGCAAAAATGGTGTTAGAAAATACCCAAAATGTGTAGCCTGGAGAGGAAGGGGAAGGTGGGAGAGGTGCAGGATTGACTCAGCATGTCACACAGCTTTGGGAAACTGGTCAGCTCTGGCTGTCAGCTTTAGCTGAGGTTTTGAGATCCACAAAGGACAGCTGCTGCCTTTTCTGTGTCCTCTGAGTCTCACCCAATGGCCACAAAGGCTCAGGTAGAGCAATTCAATACAGAATCACAGAATGAACTGGGTTGGAACAGATCTTTGAGATCATCAAGTCTAAACTGTGACCTAACACCTCCTCATCAATTAAACCATGGCCCTGAGTGCCAGGTCCAGGCTTTTTTAACACATGCAGGGACAATGACTCCAGCACCTCCCTGGGCAGACAATTCCAGTGCCCAATCACTCTTTCAGTGAAGAATTTTTTCCTGAAAAAAGTACCAACAGAGGGAAAGCAGCATTTGCTCAGATGGGCTTTACCTCTGGCTCTGTCACCTTTACTCTTGACTTGGTTGTAAATCCCTCCTGGATCCTTTATAGTACAAGAGGCAGGGAGAGGGAAGAATTGCCTGGCTTAAAACAAAGCAGCTCATTCAAAAGCAGTTGTTTGCCTTGGGCAGCAAACACTGACTTTTACAAACAGCAGACATGTCCTGGGGATTTGGGGTGACTGCTGCAGCATTTTCAGGCTGGATAGTGAACAGCTAGGTAACCACTGACACTGCCCTGATGCAGGACTGGAGGTTCCTTTCCTCTTCCCTGGGGAGCATGAGCCATGATCCTGCTAGAGAAACAAATGATTAATCATAGCAGGGGTACCTCATTAAGATTTATTACAAACCCTTGTGATAGCTCAAGAAAACTGCTTCCAGGAGTCATCCAATAAAGCAGAATTAACAAGACAGCCCCTCAGATGGAACTGTGCTATCCAAAATCCCTTTACACTGACCTGCAGCCCAGAAGTGCAGCCACAGCAGCTGCCCAGCATCAGCAGAGCTCTGCAACTTTCAGCAAGAGTCAGGCTCTGAGCCCAGCTAGAAAGCTGATGAGCAAAGAGAAAAGGGGCAAACACATCATACCACAGCTATTTGATGGTGGTTTATGCCCCATTCCACCTTGCCTTTAGGAGTAAAACAGCACACAATGCACACAAATGGCTTTTGGTCTGGTGTGTGCAGCTCTGCTCCTCCCATCACTGCAACATGGGCTGCAGGCAGTCCTGCCACAGGAACCCAAAGCTTGCTCCCTGCAGGAAACACCACATGCAAGTCTTGGATGCATTGGTGGCACCTGCCTGGCCATGCAGGCTGCCCACACTCCTCAGGTAGGTTTCCCCACAGCCTGGAACAGATTGCAACACAAACCACAGCATCAGATCCCTTGAGAGCATCACTGCTCTCCCAGTTCACTGTTCAGCACAGGCTCCAGCTCCAGCTGGAGGGAAGAGAAGGTGACACCCAGCACAGACCCCACAACCATCATTTTGCCAATTCTCAGACTTTTCCCTGTTTCCTTTCAAAGTGAAATTTTTGTTTGCCAATCCCGTTTTAAAGAAAAGTGGTTGAACACAGAAGAAAAATAATCCCAAGACCCAAGCACAATATTGGGGTAAAATGAAACATTTCAGTTGTCCCAATATTATTTTGTTTTCCAGGAAACAACCTTGCAACAGACAAACATGTCTCCCCATTGAAGTAGTGTAAACCCAGCACCCTGCATTGCCATTAAAGTAAATTAAAAGGTGCAGAACGCAGAGCAGCTCCTTTCAAAGGTGAAATAACTGTTTCTGTGCTGAGCTCAGTAACACGAGGGAAAGCTGCCCACTGTGTGAAAAGATCCAGGACAACATTTCTCAGTTTGTTTTTCCCATTGGTGTGTAATGCTATCCAGCTCATACATAGCTGAACTAGATCATGCCTCACAGGAAGATATCCAGGCCTGAGGTGAAGCATCTGAGCTAGAATTCATTTCCCTCTTGTCCTGGTCTGCTGTTCCACTGGGTAATTACTGTTTTGCTCCACAGTTGTCTTTCCAACCTAACTTCAACATCCATCCTCTAGATCTTCCTCTGGTGCAGGGAGTCACCTACCATTACCTACCACACTGCCTCCAAACTTCCTTTTCAGCAAGCCAAGCAGCCTGAGCTCTTTAAACCTGACTCTCACTGCAGACCTGAGCTCATCCCATCACAGCTGAGTTATCCTCCAACCTGCATCCAAGAGAACAAAAGCCATCATGCTGTTTGCAGGGTCACAAACTGTGTGCTTTGCCAAAGAGTGCTCCCCACTGAAAATGCCCCAGATGCAAACACCAACCTGATAAAATTGAGGGGTGTGAGAAGGGGAGCATTGGGACGGGCTGCTCACAGAATCACCGTCCCTGGAAATGCTCAAAAAATGTGCAGATGTGGTGCTTAGGGACACAATTTAATGGTGAATCTGGCAGTGTAGGTTAATGGCCTGACTCGATGGTCTTGGAGGGCTTTTCCAGCCCTTTGTGATCCCATGAAGGAAATCCCCATCTCTGTAGCTCCTCCAAGGCTTTCATGAGCAGCCAGTTGTGAACATTCACTGATTTTAGTTATCCTTTAGCTCACAAGTGCCTGGCAACCTCTACCCTGTTAGAGAACTCTGAAGTCTTTCCTTTGCCATGTGGCTGTGCAAGGTCTGTGAGCTGTGTGTGCTGTTTGAGATGGTTTCACTCAAAATGGCACCTGTCCATGGGGAAGAGAGAGTTCTCCAAACAAATGGCTTTTTATTTCAGCACTTGCATGGAGGGGTGCAAGAACGGTTTCCATCAACAGAACTCTCTCTGGGTGCCACTGACAGCTAGAGCTTCCAGTCAAGGCATGCTGAGGTGAAAATCCAAGGAATGCCATTCCTCCTTGGAGCCAACTCCGGTGTCAAATCACCAGCCAAAGCAAACACATTAAAATCAATGCCCTTATAAATAACAAGCTCCAAAAAAAACGTGCCCTGAAAACAGAGGTGGTCAATCCAAAGCTGTTCATGAGGCTGCCTCCAGCTGCCAGGCTCCCTGTCACAATATTCCCCCACAGTTTTTCCCCAGTGAAATATGGCTCTCCTGGCTGGAGGCAGTGGCTGCTGCCCCTCTGCTCGGGCAGCACTGCAGGAGTGTGGAGCAGGCTGTGCCCCACTGTGTTTGTTCAGTCCCAACAAAGCAAATCTCTTCCTTGGCTCCCAGAGTCACTCTGCTGAAAGAACATTCCTGCATGGAGGGCTCTTTATGCTCTTTATGCTTCCCCACAGGCTGTGCTGGTGGTCTCCCAAACCAGGCTGTGGTGTCTCAGCAGCAGTTCTAATTATAGAGCTCATGGAAGCAGATAAACAAGAAGCTGGATGACTCTGTGAGTGAATTTAGGCTTGTGATAACAAAGTCAAGCCCTGCAGCCAGACAAAGCCTGGGGGAACACCGCAGTTACTCATCTAGTTTGATTAAGGCAAGCCATCAGGAGCCTGCTGAATCAGCCAAAGATGTGAGCTGCCATCCTCTGCAGAGCTCCAGGGATTCCCAGGATCTCACTCTGCTCTGCCAGCACCCTGAAACCCCCTGGGACAGCAGCCCTGAGCCCTCAGCGAGCCACCAATAAACCCAGCACCAAGGGCTATGGCTCAAAACATGGTCAGGGTCCTCCAACCTGACCCTCACCCCTCAAGCTCCCTGCATCTACCCCCTAAACCCACACCAGCTCCCTGCATCTGTCCCCTAAACCCACTCCAGCTCCTTGTACCTGTCCCCTAAACCCACCCAGCCCCTGCATCTGTCCCCTAAACCCACTCCAGCTCCTTGTACCTGTCCCCTAAACCCACTCCAGCTCCCTGCATCTGTCCCCTAAACCCACTCCAGCTCCCTGTACCTGTCCCCTAAACCCACTCCAGCTCCCTGCATCTGTCCCCTAAACCCACACCAGCTCCCTATACCTATTTCCTAAACCCACACCAGCTCCCTGCATCTGTCCCCTAAACCCACACCAGCTCCCTGCACCTATCCCCTAAACCCACACCAGCTCCTTGCATCTGTCCCCTAAACCCACTCCAGCCCCTGTACCTGTCCCCTAAACCCACACCAGCTCCCTGTACCTGTCCCCTAAACCCACACCAGCTCCCTGCATCTGTCCCCTAAACCCACACCAGCTCCCTGCATCTATTTCCTAAACCCACACCAGCTCCCTGTATCTGTCCCCTAAAGCCACACCAGCTCCCTGCTGGCCCCAGGGACCTTCCAGCTGAGCCCAGAGCTCCCCCAGTGCAGGCTGCAAACTGCAGAGAGCCACAGATCAGGAGCAGCAGGGACAATCCCTGCTTTAACTGCAGACACAGGCTGGGCATTAAAAGAAGCTGTTAAGGATAAATGGGGGTCCTCTTCAGACCCAGGGTGGAAAAGATGTTTCAGCCAGAAATGAGTTAGTGGGTTCAGTGCTGAGGTTAATGGACAGAAGTTTTTAGTCTGCTGTTCACAGCAGGTCAGGCTAGATAAGGCTGTAGATGTTTCCAGCACTCATATGCCCATGTCTCTGAACAAATAATGAACAGGGTGTCCCAGACCACTCACTTGTAAGTTCAGTTATGGGGAAATTGAGGCAAGTTGGTAAAACGAAAGTTGGTAAAAGCTGGACTTTCCCCCAGTGTTTGGCAGCAAGGGGAACCAGCACTTATTTCTATATCTATATATCTATATCTTATCTCTATACCATGTATGACATTCCAGCACTTTCTGAAATGCATTCATGTCACTGCAAAGATCAAAACTGCCCACCAAGCACATCCTCACTTGAGAACCATGGCTGGAGCCCAGGCTGTCCTCAGAGATGCCCAGGCTGTCCTCAGAGGTCCCAGGAAACACAGACAGAGGAGAGGGGTGATGTTGGTGTGAGCAAATATCTGCTCCTTGATCCACCAAAGGCACAGGGATCAGCCCTGGGCAGGCAGCAGCAGCTCCATTGCTCACCCTGTGCTGCCTCAGGCACAGCACTGTTCCTGCAGCACAGCAATCATCATCTGGGCACCCAGAGCTCCTGCTTCAGCAATATTTCTCTGATGCCTGTGAAGTAATTACCAATAGCTCTTCCCACTGTCCTCTAATGGAAGGTGGCCTCATTAATTACATTACACTGAGTCAGCTTAGCATGCTCAGAGATAATCAAAACACTGTTAGTCCTTTTTCCAAAATAAGCAGCAAACTTGCTACGACACCTTCTGTTTAAATATTTCCCACAAAGTCTTAAATTATCTGAACCTCATTTCCTATGAGAATCAGTTGACCCACTCCTGAACTGCCAGCACCAGACAAAACACAATGTGGTGTTTTGGGGTACCCAGCAGAAGCAGCAGAAGAGGATGAACTCCCCTGTTGGACTTGAGTGAAGCTTTGGTGCTGATACAGTCATGCAGCACCTTAAAAGCACCAAGAGCCCTTGGCAGTGGGAGAATATTTCAATATTTCACAGCCTGACCTCTCCTGGCCCCTGCCAAGGTCACTGCTCGATGCTGGTTCTGAGAAGGAACCTCCTGTGCTGGCTCATCAACTCCACCAAATGAATGTGGTTGTTAATATCGACTCATCTACATATTGCTCTGATGTTAATGCCTTTCCCTCACCAGCTCCACTCTTTCCTGATGCCTCTGCTCTACATCTACACCCTAAATGTGCAAGTGAGCCTCTTGAAACACTGCACAATATAAGCTGAGCTTAACAGAACACATCCATAGGCCCAGGTTTGTCCTTTCCCTTCAACAGATGAAATAACATCATTTAGGTTACATTATTTATTAAATAACATTATTCAATCCCTGTGGTTATTAGAG